>CM060338.1:28002512-28047512 GCA_030674155.1 Stramonita haemastoma | reverse complement strand
CATACAGTGTACTCTGAAAGTGATCCGTCTTCACAGATGCTGCTAAACTTACAGCATAACACTGTTCTGACCAGTTCGGTTTTTGCACTAAACTCTCTCCACATTTCCACTGGCCGTACCACAACTGATTCAGCTAATCTTCATCAAATATTTCTAGATTTAGAGTTTTCACATCTTAAACTCATCGCTTTTGGGTTTTTTCTTAACAAATTTGACAGTTTTGAAAATGTGTTAATGAAAGTTTAATAAAAAGTTTTCTGTATGAATGAACTGGAGTAAAAACTGTCAAAGGAAAGCAATGTGACTGCACATTCAAGGAAAACTAGTGGCACTGTGCAGTGGTGATAATGCATTCCCCTGGGAAAGGAGCCTGATTTTCAACAGGAAAATCTATGGTACTGAGGTGTGATACAACAGCTCAGTACCCTCACAACCCTATATCCTATGATGATGTCGAAGATGATGATGATGATGATGATGATGATGATGATGATGATGATGATGATGATATTGAAACTACTACTACTACTACTACTACTACTACACTACTACTACTAAATATTACTATTATCATTATTCAGCAAACTATCCATAAAAGCAACAACAACAATACTCTGTATACTTTCACAAAAATACAGAAACATGATACACATATGCATTTTTTTTCAACAGATACTTTTTTCTTTTGAGAAAGGGTTAGTTTTTTCCCTTTCTTTCTTTCTTTTTTTTTTTTTCCTGATATTTTTCCTCTTTTTCTTTTTCTTCTCTTTTCTTCATTTTCTTTTCTTTGTTTTTTTTTCTTTGTTTTTTTTGAGAGGAGAAAGAAGCACCTGAACAATGAATCTCTCACACACAATATAAATAAATTTCTCTTTCTTTCATTTTCCCTGCCAAACAGCTTTCTTTTCCAGGAGAAAACCCACTTCACTCAACAGCCCCCCCCCTCCCCCCAAAAAAAAACCCCCTGACAATTCAAATTACATAACACATACTGTCAATAGAGATAGCACTCTCCACTTCACAAATGAAAAAAAACAACACACACACAAAAAAAAACCCCTACAAAACTTACTAAGTCAGGTATCTGTTCTTGCATCTGATTCATACAAAATGCAATTTCTATCATTTGCACTTCCCTTTTCATGTTCAAAACCTACATTAAAAAACAACAACACACACACAAAAGAAACAGGTTGCATTACTCAGATATATAATGTAAAACGGTAATAACAAAATAGAACATTCGTTCATTAAATTGGTGTGTGGTATATATCCCATTACTGTCCTTTTCATCCCAATTCCATTCAAAACAATAAAAAAAATTTTTAAAAGATTTACAATTTTAACTAATGGAGCTCATATCTTGCCAACGCTCTGAGTATTGTACAATCACACAAAGAAAAAGAAAGGAAAAAAACCTTGGCAAAATGCACATTTCTCCCATTGATAAAAAAAAACAAACACCCAAAACGGAGAACTACTCAGATACAAATAATTACAATGTTCGTGTATTCAAAATTGTTTTTCACAAAATGTAGATAAAAATTCTTATGCTCATACAGCGCAATGAAAAAAAAAACCCCACACACATATGTGCCATCCCCCCCCCCCCCCCCCCCCCAAAAAAAAAATTCCCTCCAAACACTCCCCCCCCCCCCCCCTCCCCATCCATCAATACGTTTTGGTCAGTACTTTCTGACAATGCTGTTACATATGTAGCTATGTTCACAATTCCATCTGTAATACAATAACTCACAGCAGTAACAACAAACAATAAAAAAAAAAAAAAAAAAGGTTATAAAAAAAAGCCAACCCTCTCACTCTCTGATCATACGAGGCATAATTGGCAACTCAAACAAATTATGCCAGCCCACTGCTGTCTGTCTACAAAAACTGCCCAAGGCTTTCACTAATCTTCAATGACTTCACTACTTTTGCTCACTGGTGTCAGTTTGACTTGCATCATTTTCCCAGGTGGCCCATCACACACACACACACACACACACACACACACACACACACACACGAGGAGGAATGAAGTATCGTCTCCTCTAAACTAGTCTGCCCTCCACCCACCCCCAAAACACAAACACACACACACGCACAAATCACACACACACATGAGGAGGAATGACGTATCTTCTCCTCTAACCTATTCTACCCCCACAAAACACACATACACATTACCCCCCCACACACACACATACACACACCACACAGGGAGGAATGAAGTTTCATCTCCTTTAACCTAATCTACCCCCATCCAACACCACCCCCCCCCCCCCCCACACACACACACACACATACAGAGGAATTATGTCCCTTCTCTGCTCACCTCATCTTTTCACCCCCCCCCCCCCCCCCCAACACACACAGACATTTTTCTTCAATCTAAGACATTCATCACATTTCTTTCATTTCACAAATCACCCACACTACCCCCTCTCCTCTCTTTCTCAAAAAATTCAAACTGAAAAAGGTTTAAAAAAACAAAAAGCAACTAAAACATACCACAAAAAACACTTTTTCACTCACTCTACATTAAACTATTATGCCAATACACCACAAAGAAGGAAAACACACACACAACAAACAAACAAAATTTTTTAATAAATTCAAAAATAAATATTTCCATCACACAAACACACAGAAACACACACACATATCGCCACCCCCCCTCCTTCCCCCCCACCACACAAGGAGAATGAAGTTTCATCTCCTTTAACTTAATCTACCCCCAACCAACCCCAACACACACACACACACACACACACACACACACACACACACACACACACACACACACACAGAGGAGGAATGAAGTATCTTCTCCTTTGACCTATTCTATCCCCACAACACACACACACACACACACACACACACACACACACACACACACACACACACACACACACACACACAGTGACACACACACACACACACACACACAACACAAAAGGAGGAATTAAATCTCATCTCCTCTAACCTACTTTATCCCCAGCCAACCCCAACACACACACACACATAGTGCATACACACACACACACAAACACACATGCAAAGGAATGAAGAATCTTCTCCTCTAACCTAATCTAACCCCAAAAGACACAAACACAAACAAAACACAAACATACACATTGCCACCCCCACCCCCACACACAACACAAGGAGGAATGAAGTTTCATCTCCTTTAACCTAATCTACCCCCACCACCCAACACCACCACAACACAACACACACACACACACACAGGAATTATGTCTCTTTTCCACTCACGTCATCTTTTCAGCCCCCCTCCCCTCCCACACACCCACCCCAACTCCCTAAAAGTCACACACGCACACTTTTCTTAATCTAAGACATTCATAACATTTCTTTCATTTCACAAATCACCCAAACTACCCTCCTCTCCCTCTCTCAAACAATTCAAATTGAAAAAGTTTTTTTAAAAAACAAAAATCAACTAAAACATACCACAAATTTTTTTTTTCACTCACTCTACATTAAACTATTATGCCAAAGAAGGAAAAAACCACACACACACAAACAAATACAAAAAAAATTCAAGAAATATTTCCATCATTCAACATAGTTTCTGTCATTACTTTCTCACAAAGGTGTCACATATTATGTATATGTGATACCAATTACTTCAATATCACAACTTATTTTCAATTTGATACAATCCATATTATAATCTTTATTATAATATAATAATTTCAAATAAAGTAATACCAAAACAAAAAAGAAACTCTCCCTCTCTTCTTATGAAGCATAATTGGCAACATGGAAAAATGATAAAAGTCCACTGCTGTCTCTCTGCAAAAACTGCCCAAGGCTTTCACTAATCTTCAATGACTTTACCACTCTTGCTCACTGGTGTCAGTTTGACTTGCATCATTTTCCCTGGTGGCCCATCATACACGTAACACAAACGCACACACACAGAGAAACACACACACGTCGCCATCCACCCCCCCCCTCCCCCACACACGCAAGGAGGCATGAAGTTTCATCTCCTTTAACCTATTCTAACCCCCAACCAACCCCAACACACACACAAGGAGGGATGAAGTACCTTCTCCTTTGACCTATTCTACCCCCCCAAAAACACACAATGCCCCCCCCCCCCCCCCAAGACCACACACACACAACACAAGGAGGAATGAAGTTTCATCTCCTTAACCTAATCTACCCCCAACCAACCCTAACACACACACACACACACACACACACACACACACACACACACACACACACACACTCACACACACACACGAGGAGGAATAAATCTCATCTTCTCTAACCTAGTCTATCTCCAGCCACCCCCAAAACACACACACACATAGTGCATACACACACAAAAACACACACACACATGAGGAGGGATGAAGTATCTTCTCCTCTAACCTAATCTACCCCAAGACACAAACATACACATGCCCCCCCCCCCCCCCCCCCCCCCCCCCCCCACATGAGGAGGAATTAAGTTTCATCTCCTCTAACCTAATCTACCCCCACCCAACCCCAAAACACACACAGATAGACAGGCAGAACAAAGGAATTATGTCTTTTCCACTCACCTCATCTTTTCAAGCCCCCCCCCCCCCCCGCCCCGCACACACATAGACACCCACCCCAGACTCCCCGAAAGTCACACACACACACACTTTTCTTCAATCTTAGACATTTATCACATTTCTTTCATTTCACAAATCACCCACACTACCCCCTCTCCTCTCTCAAAAAATTCAAACTGAAAAGGTTTTAAAAAAAAACAAAAAGCGACTAAAACACATCACAAAAAACTTTTTCACTCACTCTACATTAAACTATTATGCCATTACCACATAGAAGAAAAAAAACCACCCACACACGCAAACAAAAAAAAAATAAATCAAACTCAAGAAATAAACATTTCCATCATTCAACATAGTTTCCGCCATTACTTTCTGACAAAGGTGTCACATATTATGTAGATGAGATAACATTTCCTTCAATATCACAACTTATTTTCAATTTGATACAGTCCATAATGTAATAACTCAGAATATTCTTTTCTAATTTCAAATAAATCAATACCAAAAAACCACAAAAACCCCCCAGAAACTCTCACTCTCCCCCTCTTCTTATGAAGCATAATTGGCAATGTGGAAAAACAATGCAAGCCCACTGCTGTCTGTCTGCAAAAACTGCCCAAAGTTTTCAGCAATCTTCAATGACTTTACCACTTTTGCTCACTGATGTCAGTTTGACTTGCATTTTTTTTCTTCGTGGCCATCACACACACACACACACACACACACACACACACACACACACACACACACACACGAGGAGGAATGAAGTATCTTCTCCTTTAACCTATTCTACCCCCACAAAACACAAACAACCATACACCTCGCCAACCCCACCCCCCCACAAACACACACACCACACAAGGAATGAAGTGTCATCTCCTTTAACCTAATCTACCCCTAACCAACCCCAAACACACACACACACACACACACACACACACAAACACAGACACACACACATGAGGAGGGACGAAGTATCTTCTCCTCTAACCTAATGTACTCTCACAAGACACAAAACACACACAAACATACACATTGTCCCCCCACCCCCACCCCCCCAACACACACAGAGGAGGAATGAAGTTTCATCTCCTCTAACCTAATCTACCCCCACCCAACCCCAAGATACAAACACACAGAAAGAGGAATTATGTCTTCTCCGCTCACCTCATCTTTTCAGCCCCCCCCCCCCCATCCCACAAAGACACCCACACCACACTCCCCAAAAGTCACACATGCACACTTTTCTTCAATCTAAGACATTCATCACATTTCTTTCATTTCACAAATCACCCACACTACCCTCTCTCCTTGTTGTTGCGGCCCTTTGTTCCCAGGGAATTCACAGGCCTAAGTCAAAAATCACCCTCTCTCCTCCTCTCTCTTAAAAAATTTAAACTGAAATAGGTTTTAAAAAAAGACAAAACGTGACTAAAACATACCACAAAAAAACTCTTTTTCACTCACTCTACATTAAACTATTATGCCAATACACCACAAAGGAAAAAACCACACACGCGCAAACAAACAAAAAATAAATAAATTCCAAGAAAAATGGCCATCATTCAACATAGTTTCCATCATTACTTTCTGACAAAGGTGTCACATATTATGAAGATGTGATCCATTTACTTCAATATCACAACTTATTTTCAATTTGATACAATTCATACTATAATACTCAGAATATTCTTTTCTAATTTCATATAAATTAATACTATTTGAAACAAACAAAGAAAAAAAAAGAAACTCTCACTCTCCCTCTCTTCTCATGAAGCATAATTATAATTGGCAATGTGGAAAAACGATGCAAGCCAACTGCTGTCTGTCTGCAAAAACTGCCCAAAGTTTTCAGTAATCTTCAATGACTTCTACATTGCCATCACACACCACACACACACACACACACACACACACACACACACACACACACACACACACACACACACACCCACCCCACACACACACACACACAACCCCAACACACACACAAGGAGGAATGAAGTATCTTCTCCTTTAACCTATTCTACCTCCACAAAACACAAACAAACATACACATCACCAACCCCCCACCCCAACCCACACAAGAGAATGAAGTTTCATCTCCTTTAACTTAATCTACCCCCAACCAACCCCAAAACACACACACAAACACATGAGGAGGAATGAAGTATCTTCTCCTTTGACCCAGTCTACCCCCACAAAACATACACACACCCCCCCCCCCCCCCCCCCCCTAACCCCCGACACCCCAGGCACAACACAAGGAGGAATTAAGTTTCATCTCCTTTAACCTAATCTACCCCCAACCAACCCAACACCACACACACACACACACACACACACACACACACAAGGAGGAATTAAATCTTATCTCCTCTAACCTAGTCTATCCCCAGCCACCCCCAAAACACACAGACACACACAGTGCATACACACCACACACACAAGGAGGGATGAGAGAATTTTCCTCTAACCAAATCTACCCCCACAAACACAAACACACACATCGCCCCCCCCTCCCCCCCCCCCCCTAACAAACACATGAGGAGGAATGAAGTTTCATCTCCTTAAACCTAATCTATCCCCATCCAACCCCCCCCCCCCCCCTCACACCACACAGAGGAATTATCTCTTCTCTGCTCACCTGATGTTCTCACCCCCTTTCGCCCCCCCCCCCCCCCCCCCCCCCAAATCCCCGAAGTCACCACACACAAACTTTTCTTCAATCTAAGACATTCATCACATTTCTTTCATTTCACAAATCACCCACACTACTCTCTCTCCTCTCTCAAAAATTTTTAACTGAAAAAGTTTTTAAAAAACAAAAAGCAACTAAAACACACCACAAAGAACTGTTTCACTCACTCTACATTAAACTATGATGCCAATACACCGCAAAAAAGGAAAAAAAACACACACACATGCAAACAAACAAACAAACAAAAAAATAATAAATTCAAAAAATAAATATTTCCATCATTCAACATAGTTTTTAGTCATTACTTTCTGACAAACCTGTCACATATTATGCAGATGTGATACCATGTACTTCAATATCACAACCTATTTTCAATTTGACACAATCCATATAATAACTCAGCTATTCTTTTCTAATTTCAAATAAGTTAATACCTAAACAAAAAAAAATCTCCCTCTCTTCTTATGAGGCATAACTGTTAACTTGGAAAAGTGATGCAGGTCCACTACTGTCTGTCTGCAAAAACTGCCCAAGGCTTTCACTTATCTTCAATGACTTTACCACTTTTGCTCACTGGTGTCAGTTTGACCTGCATCATTTTCCCTGGTGGCCCATCGTACACATTACACAAACACACACACACACACACACACAAGCACACAACACACATATGAGGAGGAATGAAGTATCTTCTCCATTAACCTATTCTACCCCCACAAAACACACACATCGCCATCCCCCCCCCCCCCCACACAAGGAGGAATGACGTTTCATCTCCTTTAACCTAATCTACCCCCAACCAACCCCCTCCCCCCCCCCCACACACACACATATGAGGAGGATTTAAATCTCATCTCCTCTAACCTAGTCTACCCCCACCCACCCCCAGAACACACATAAACACACACAACACACAACACATGAGGAGGGATAAAGTATCTTCTCCTCTAACCATATCTACCCCCACAAACACAAACACACAAAACACACAAACATACACATCGCCACCCCCAACCTTCCCCCCCCCCCCCCCCCCCCCCCCAACACACACATGAGGAGGAATGAAGTTTCATCACCTTTAACCTTATCTACCCCCAACCAGCCCCAAGACACACACACACAGAGGAATTATGTCTTCTCCGCTCACCTCATTCCCCCCCCCCCCCCCCCCCGACTCCCCAAAAGTCACAACACCACACTTTTCTTCAATCTAAGACATTCATTACATTTCTTTCATTTCACTAATCATCCACACTACCCCCTCTCTTCCTTTCTCTAAAAAAATCAAAATAAAGTTTTTTAAAATCAACCATAACACACCAAAAAAGCTTTCTATCACTGACTCTACATTAAACTATGATGCCAATACACCACAAAGAAGGAAAAAACACACACACACATGCAAAAAACAAAAAACTTCCAAGAAAAATAAATATTTCTATCATTTAACATACTTTTCGTCATTACTTAAAGATACTTAAAGATGTGATACCATTTACTGCAAAATCACAACTTATTTTCAATTTGATACAATCCGTATAATCACAACTTATTTTCAATTTGATACAATCTGTATTATAATAACTCAGAATTGTGTTTTCTGATTTCAAATAAATACCAAAACCAAAAAAAAAGAAACTCTCACTCACCCTCTCTTCTTATGAAGCATAATTGGCAACCTGGAAAAATGATGTAAGCCCACTGCTGCCTGTCTGCAAAAACTGCCTAAGGTTTTCACTAATCTTCAATGACTTCACCCCTTTTGCTCACTGATGTCAGTTTGACTTGCATGATTAGTGCCTAAGTTTGAAGTAAAAATGTTCACGGACCAGTTTTCCCTGTAGGCCATATCAGTGTCACTTGCATGATTTTCCCTAGGTTGCTAATGACATATGTACATCAAATGCACACAAGCGCTGTGTAATCTCTTCTCTCATCCCATTTTTCCATCCATCTCCCCCCTGGCCTACACACATAGTGACATACACACACGCACTCTACTTTTTCCTTCCTTTCAATTCAAGATGTTAACCAAAGCCATAGCTCTTTTAGTCTTTACAAGTTTCTCCCATCACCCATACTTTCTCCACAAAAAAAGAGAAAATTAAACAACAAAGAACCAAATACAGCTGAGTTATTCTAAAGGCTTTCTTTCTCTCAATCCACATTAAACAATAAAGAACCAAATACAGCTGAATTATTCTAAAGGCTTTCTTTCTCTCAATCCACATTAAACAACAAAGAACTAAACAGCTGAATTATTCTAACAGGCTTTCTGTCTCTCAATCCACATTAAACAATAAAGAACCAAATACAGTTGAATTATTCTAACAGGCTTTCTGTCTCTCAATCCACATTAAACAACAAAGAACCAAATACAGCTGAATTATTCTAACAGGCTTTCTTTCTCTCAATCCACATTAAACAATATAGAATGAAATACAGCTGAATTATTCTAACAGGCTTTCTTTCTCTCAATCCACATTAAACAATATAGAATGAAATACAGCTGAATTATTCTAACAGGCTCTCTGTCTCTCAATCCACATTCAGCAAATATGTAACGACATCACAACAAAGATTAAAAGAAAAAAGCAACACACACACAACATTCCAAACCTGTCAAAATCTGCAAGTCTTTCAATCATTCAAGACATCTTGGTTTCATACTCACTCTCAAAGATATAAATATGAATATCTAAACACAGTCCATGAACTATATTTTTAACACAAACCAGGTATATAACTAATTCAAACCATCACAAAAAAAAGTTTGAAAAAATAAAACGATAAACTACAATAAAAACTGAAAAGAAAATACAGTACATATGAAGCAATGTACATGCACAGATCAGACATAATTATGCATGCACAGTGCATACATGAACAAAGCACATGGTCTTTCTTCTCAGAAGACTTGCAAGTATACAAACACTAAGATTATACAACAACAACATGATGATATATCTGCACACACTGTCTCAAACACAGGTGCAAATCTTACATGTATACTCCAAATAAAAGACGTTTGTATTTAAACATTTTCACCAGAACTAAAACTGCTTTTTTTATATTTGGATTTTTTTGTTAATTCGTCTTAAAAATACAAATGACAATAATCTATTATCTTATAAGCGCTTTTCAACATCCCGATTTTTCACAATGCTCAATAAGTGAATAACATACACTGTGCATTCACATGATACATACTCATAGACAATGATGGGGATGTGGGGTGGGGTTGAGTCAGAGTGTGATGTGGGGTGGGGTGGTGAGGGGTGGGATGGGGGTGGGGGTGGGGTGATGTGATGTGGGGTGGTACAGTGTGGCAGTGTGACAAGTGTTACATGTAGTGAGAGCTAGGGATGTTCTCGGTGTGATGTGGGGTGGGAAGGCGTGTTGTGCTCAGTGTATGCGATGGGATGGGATATTATAATGTGGTATGGGACAGGACGAGACATAGATGGGAACAAGACGGTATAGTATGGTATGGAATATGGTGGGATGGGTCAGGGATGTGGGCAAGATGGTATAGTATGATATGGGATACGGTGTGAGATGGGATGGGATGGTACTTGGTATGAAACAGGACAGGACAGGACAGACAGGTTTGGACAGGATGGGACAGCATGATACGCTACACTATGCCTGGTATGGAAGAATAATGTTGTACAGGGCTGCACACAGGAGTGCAGTGCCATACCATTATACTACACGGTCAGTTTCTCCATTTGAAAATTGGGCTGCTCTGCCCATGAGCGCAAATCACCACAGCACAGTGCCACAATTTTTCCCTTCTGAATCTTGATCACATTTGCTTATGTAATAAAGCATTTTTTTTCAGCACAATCAGTCACGGAAAATTCTCTCGCTGTAGTCGATTCTCATACAAACAATAATTAGGAATACATTTCAATGTTGATTTCTTTCATATCAAAGGTCAGCATCTAAGTGTTTCTTGAAATTTTGAACATAGATCTGTGAATCTCATCTGAAAAACTAGTACTCTAACTTTTTAAAATGTAGACCCTCTCTTAATCTCATCTGAAAAATGACTAGTAATTCCTTAGAATTTACCTGTACAAGTCAGAACAGGATAGCTCAGTGATCAGAGCACTCGCTTTCCCCAAGCTAAGGTTAAGCTGCATTGAGCAGCTAGCGTGGTTATCAAGTGGATGGGTGACTGTGCACCTTGGCTTCACTACAGTCCCCAAGTTCACCAGTTGTAAATGGGTACCTGCCCTGTTTCAGGTCAGGGAAGGTAAAAGCAGCGAGGGAGAGGAGATGGGTGCTGCTCTCAATACGCTGGCCCCTAGAGAAGCATAGGTCTCTGACACCTCACTCCCCTAAGACCACATAGGTTGTGAGACACCCTTACCTTACCTTTTATGAACTTCACCTGAAAGATTACTACTCTGATCTGTTAACTTCTCCTGAAAAATTACTACTCTACTTGAAATTGTAGAGCCTTTATTAATTCCACCTGAAAGATTACTACTCTAGTATCTTCTTGAAATTTACAACCTCAGTTTATTTCACCTGAAAGATTACTACTCTAAGAAATTCTTCAAAATGTACAACCTCTTAATTTCACCGGAAAGATCACTACTCTAAGGAATTCTTCAAAATGTACAACCTCCGTTTGTCTCATCTGAAAGAGAACTACCCTGATAACTTCCTGAAATACAGAGTAAGACAGGCACTCAGACAACTTTTTTTTCAAATCTAGTAAAATGAAAGGAAAAGTCTTGTACCTTAATTAAGAATACAGACTTAAGCTGTACATGAACCTCTTGCTCCCTGAATTTTCCCCCCCGTTTCTCATCTAGAACTCCAAGATTCACTCATGGTACGATGTTTGTGCATGTAACTGTTTGTTCACCCTCCGACCATTGCAGTGAGTTGCTGTCTGACTTTGGAGATAACAGTTGGGAATTGAACCATAACATTTTGTCAGAACAGTCAGGATGTGCCTCCTTGCTCTTTCGGATTTTTTAATGTCGTGGGTTCTTTTGATGTGCACAACTGTGAAAATGCAAGTTTGACTGGTTTAGAGTCTCCTTCATGAGACTTGACATTCGGTTCAATTTTCCTGTCAAACTGGGAAGATAGGGTAAGACTGGGAATCGAACCCAGAACCCCACAGTTTACTTGTTGGGCAGGTGAACGTCTAAACCATCCTGATAACTCCTTTCTTACTGACTGAAAGAATACACTTTCTCTAGACTTTCCCAATTTTTCCAGCAGAATGTGTTTCAAGGACACTGCAGAATGTATCACAGCCACTCTTACCTTTGTGCAACAGCTTGGCACCTTTTTTTTTTCTAAGATTAGAGCTAAGGTAACGAACCATTCCTCTTTTTCAGAGACAAGAGCTAAGGTAACGAACCATTCCTCTTTTTCAGAGACAAGCGCAAAGGTAACCAGCCATTCCCTTTTGCAGAGATAAGAGCCAAGGTAACCAGCCATTCCTCTTTTTCAGAGACAAGAGCTAAGGTAACCAACCATTCCTCTTTTTCAGAGACAAGAGCTAAGGTAACCAACCATTCCTCTTTTTCAGAGACAGAGTAACCATAGCCTTTTCTCACCACTAGCAAGCACAGCTAAGATAAGTCCTTCATGGAAAAATTCAAGAGGTGGCACTCACTATTAAGAAATGGGACAGAATATCACTCAACAACTTGGCTGCATAGTCCTGAAAATTTAGGCACCAAACATGGGGACTCCAAAAACTAAGCCTATGACTGGATCCCTCTGAAAACTAAAGGACATCTGTACAAAGTCTGCCCCTGAAACCGTTTGAAAACTGAGCCAACTGAACAAAATCTTTCAGAAGAACAATTTGAAACTGGAGATAATGATACAAAATCTAGGGATGGGGCCCTTTGGAATAAATCATGTCCACACAAAATCTGCTGCAACTCGTGACCATGCCAGAAAAGAACCCCCCCTCCAACAAACTAATTCTTTTTTTTTTTCTTCCACCAAACTAATTCAACACCCACCAAGTCCTGATACATCCATGAAAATATCCAAATATTCTCAATACAGCAGCTCCGTTATCAGTAAAACTAAATAAATGAATAAACCAAAATATGAAAGTTCAAACCCACTGACTTCAATCCCACATGAATACATACATACAGGCATACACACAGATGCCCCACTTATTTCCATCTGCTCACAATACAAACATCCAGCTCCTTGCAAACATGTTCACCAGAACACTTTATCACACAAAACCATTCCCCAGCACAGATGATGCAGAATGTCACTGTCACTGATCACAAATTCCCTGACGGCCAGAAAGAAACGATCACTTTCCCTCCTCACTCTTCTCGACTTATCTGCAGCATTTGACACTATAGACCATTCAATTCTTCTCTCCCATCTCCAAAACACTTTTTGTATTAAAGGCACTGCCCTCACCTGGTTTAGTTCGTGCCTTACAAACCGATTCCAAACTGTTGCAGTAAACAAGATTCATTCCAAACCAACCAAACTAGAATGTGGAGTCCCTCAAGGATCTGTTCTAGGCCCTGTTCTCTTTACTCTCTATACTGCTCCATTGTCACATATTAACCGTCATCAGATCAACCATCACTTTTATGCAGATGACTAAATTCTAAGCAGTGATACTCCTGAAAATCTTCCTTCTCTCTTGAAAAATATGTCCTACTGCCTTCAAGACATCCAAAACTGGATGATACAGAACAAGTTACAATTAACACTTAGATAAAACCGAAGCCATGCTTGTAGGGACCAAACACAAACTGTTTTCTATCACAACAACTTCCATAGAATTTGGCAATACTTTAGTCCCTCTATCCAGTGCTATCAAGTATCTAGGAGTCGTTATCGAGGACACACTCTCCATGCAAAAATTAATCACCCAGACCTGTCAGTCATGCTACTATCAACTACGGCGTATTAGTGCAATTCGAAAGTACCTATCACTGATGCAACATCCAAACTAGTCACTTCTCTTATACTTTCACGTCTGGACTATTGAATTCTCATTTTGGCTGGTCTGCCAGCATCATCTATCCACTCCCTCCAATGTATACAAAACTCTGCAGCTCGACTGGTCCTCAGAAAAAAAAAATCTGAGCACATTACCCCTCTATTGCAACCTCTCCACTGGCTGCCAGTACCACAGAGAGTAAACTACAAGATCAGTACCCTCTGTTATAAACGTCTCCACAAAACAGCACCTTCTTACCTCTGTGAATGTCTTCACGCGTACACACCTTCTCATTCCCTCTGCTCAGCTGCAGATACCTTATCCTTAAAAATACCTAGATTCAACCTATCGACCGTTGGCCGCCGCTCTTTATTTCTGGTCCATCAATCTGGAATGACCTCCCTCTCTCCCTTGGCAAAAGCCTACAAAGACACTTTTAAATCCAACCTCAAGATATTTGTTTCAAACCTAGGATTTTCGCCTTCCTGTTTCCATCTCCTATTTGTCCCTGCCTTCAACATCTGAAATTCCCTTCATCCTGCCAAAGTGTATAACCTCTATAAGTGTGTGTGTGTGTGTGTGTGTGTGTGTGGTGCGTGGTGGTGGTGCGTGCGTGCGTGTGCGTGCGTGCGTGCGTTGCGTACATTCAAATTTGCTAAACTATTTATTGTCGTTGGTTGCTTGTGTGTTGTGTGGGTCGAGTGCAAGCGCTTTGATTTGTTTCTCGCAAGATATAGCATTATATAAATTCTATGTATTATTATCATTATTATTATTATTATTACTTGGTTGAAGCACCACTCAAACTTAGTCTACGGTGCTTACTCCATACATGTATGTCAACGAATAATCCCTCTGCCTCTACAGCACTTATTCCAATGCCAATGAATAATCCCTCTGCCTCTATAACACTTACTCCACATGCCAATGAATAATCCCTCTGCCTCTATAACACTCCACACGCCAATGAATAATCCCTCTGCTACTACAGCACTTACTCCACATGCCAATGAATAATCCCTCTACCACTACAGTACTTACTCTACATGCCAATGAATAATCCCTCTGCCTCTATAACACTCCACATGCCAATGAATAATCCCTCTGCTACTACAGCACTTACTCTACATGCCGATGAATAATCCCTCTGCTACTACAGCACTTACTCTACATGCCAATGAATAATCCCTCTGCCTCTACAGCACTTACTCTACATGCCAATGAATAATCCCTCTGCCACTACAGCACTTACTCCACATGCAAGAATAATATATAATTCTATGTATATTATCATCATTACTTTTTAGCACCATGCAAACTTATAATCCCTTACCCATAATTATCCAACGAAAATAATCCCTATGCCTCTATAACACTTATCCAATGCCAATGAATAATCCCTATGTCTATACAGCACTTACTCCACATGCCAATGAATAATCCCTCTACCTCTATAACACTCTCACATGCCAATGAATAATCCCTCTGCTCTAAACACTTACTCCACATGCCAATCAATAATCCCTCTGCCACTACACACTTAATCCAACATGCCAATGAATAATCCCTCTGCCCTACAACACTTACTCTACATGCCAATGAATAATCCCTATGCCTCTATAACACTTACTCACACATATGCCAATGAATATTCCCTATGTCCTCTACAGCACTTACTCCACATGCCAATGAATAATCCCTCTCCTCTAAAGCACTTACTGCACACCACATGAATAATAATCCCTCTGCCACTATAACACTTACTCCACACATGTATGTATGCCAATGAATAATCCCTCTGCCTCTACAGCAAACCACCCACAACCCATACTGGACTCTACACTGCACTGACCTCTGACGACCCCTGACTTCACAACATTGGAGTAATGCAGGATTTAGATAATGTATGTAAGTCTGCATGTGATGAAATCAATTCCTGGAACCGCTTGAAGCTACACTTTCCACAATGCACGCATGTAATACTACACACACGTACACACACACTACACACACACACATGCAAACCACCCACACCCACATGTCCTATGCAACTTGAAAGCTCCGTTTTATACCAGAATGCACTAGACTTAGCATGCAATCTCTGATAGTAGTTTGAAATCAAACAAGACTAGCCCGTTTAAGAGAGTGAATTAAAACAAACGAAAACTTCTTGACTGGATTTGCTGTAACGGTGACCATCTCAGTCTGCATGCATGCATTCATACACACACAACGACACACACACAACACACACACACACCACACCACACCACACACTACACCAATCACATGACACCACACCACACACAACAGCACATTACCCCACAGCACATTACACCACAGCACATTACACCACACCACATAATGTGGCATTACACCACACCATATTACACCACACCATACACACCACCCCACATCACATTACACCACACCGTACACACATCACATTACACCACATTACACTACACATTACACACACACACCACACCACATTATGCCACACACACCACATGTGACATTACACTAAACCACACAACACAACATTACACCACACCATACCACACCACATTATACCACACACCACACACTATATGGTACACCACACCACATTATACCACACACCACACCACACTATACCGTATACCACACCACACTACACCACACCAGAAAGTTGTACAACCAAGTGGATTGTTGAAAAAATCACAGGCTCTACAATCCTCCGACCCTGACAAAATATAAACAGTAAACAATCTAAACATGATTTTGTGTCAATGAAAAACCAAGAACGCCATATAGAAAGTCACCACTAACAAAACGGCATAAAAATCATACAAACCACTGCAAGGAAAAACTAAAGAAAGTCATCACCCCAAGCAAAACTAAAACACTCACCGCCAAAGGCAAAAAAGGCATGTATAAAGTCAGTCACCCAAGGCGACTTTAAGTCAGTCACCGCAAGGAAAAGTTAACATAAACAAAAAAGACTTACATCACCATAAAAAGCATAAAGAAATTAAGTGTCAAAAAGGATAAGTCACACCCAAAGCAAAGCATTAATATAGCAAGGAAAAAGCAGTCATCACTAAAGGCAAAAAAGGCATAAAGAAGCAAAGTCAGTCACCCAAGAAAAAAGCATCATCATAGCAAAGGCAAAAAAGGCATTAAGTCAGTCACCACTAAAGGCAAGAAAGTCATAAAAAGTCATGACTAAAGCTAAGAATAGGATAGTCACCACTAAATAACAGGCAGTCATCACTAAAAACAGGCAGTCACCACTAAAGCTAAGAATAGAACAGTCACCACTTGAGCTAAGAATGTGCAAGAAACACACCACCAAACCAAATCAAGCTTCAATCTAAGAGCACCACACAAAACAACACACGCAGCAACATTGCATTCAAGGAGAAACCTTTACAGTGAATTCAGTAAGTAACAAAGTTAATTTCTTTCAATTCAGCTTCTTATTTTCCTTTCCTGTGAAAAAAGCTTTTCATTTCACCCTCCCCTAAGCGTTGAGATGAGGAGTAATTCATGTCTATGTTGTGTTCATGGCATAGATCGCTATGTCCATGTCATGTTCATGGCATAGATCGCTATGTCCATGTCATGTTCATGGCATAGATCGCTATGTCCATGTCATGTTCATGGCATAGATTGCTATCCTGGACAGTGTCACACACCAGTGTGGGAGTGAGCAACTTTTCTCCTGGTGACAAGTCACCCATTGTGGTAGGCCATCGTGTGCCAGTGGGAACAGATGACATACAAAACTGCATACACATGGGGACTGGATGTAAAAAAGCATATGATTGCTTATTCCATTATCCTGATATAAAAGAATAGATAAATATAAAAGAATAAATAAATAAGTCACAGACTGCTATGATCACCTTACAACAGCCAAGACAGGGGGGCAGGACAGCCTAATGGTCAGAACATTGCGCTCGCAATTTGACAACCGGCCGGTTGAATTCCCGGTCAAAGGGGATTTTTTCCCTGGAGCTAACATCAGTGCTGACTCCAATATCCCCAAAAGTCCTTTCAATGAGACTATAAACCAAGGCCCCATGTGTGAACGCACGCAGAACACCTTGTGTACACGTTAAATCCAGTTCCACTTTTCATAAAAGTAGGCCATTGTGTGCCGGTGGGAACATGACAAAATTTACAAAACTGCATACACAAGGGGACTGGATGTGAAAAAGCACACGAGTGCTTATTCCATTATCCTCGATATAAAAGAATAAATAAAAATAAAATAAAAGACAAGAAAAGAAAAGAAAAACAAACCACAGTGATATCTATAGTCATGTAACCAGTTTCCACAGCCTTTCTAAGAACACCATCTACGGCACAGTCCTAGCAACTAGTAGTTGGGGTAGGTACAGTAGAAGAAAGAAAATGGGTAAACATTGCAACTACATGAAGAAAAAAAAAAGCTTTGTTGAAACCCAGGCACTGGCACACGCCCACCCCAAATGGGGAAAGCTGATGTTTTTATTCATTGGTGCAACCCCCTCCACTCTCATAGAAGGGATGCAGTGTAGTTACACTAAATTCCTGGACTCTCAGTAAAGGGACACACTAGTTAAAAGCAGTATAGTTTGCTAAATTCCTGAGTGAAGGGACAACCAGTTAAGTGCAGTGTAGTTCAGTAAATTCCTGGAGTGAAGGGACAACTGGTTAAGTGCAGTGTAGTTCAGTAGATTCCTAGAGTAAAGGACAATCAGTTAAGTGCAGTGTAGTTTAGTAAATTCCTGTGAGGACCACTTTAATATGCATGTGTTGAAACTAGTTAACTAAGTGCAGCGTAAGTTTTGTAAATTCCTGAGTGAAGCACAACTATAAGTGCAGCTGTAGTTTAGTAAATTCCAGAGTGAAGGGCCAACTGGTTAAGTGCAATGTAGTTTAGTAAATTCCTGATTGAAGGAACAACTAAAGTCAAGTGTAGTTTAGTAAATTCCTGAGTGAATGCACAACTAAAAGCAGTGTAGTTTAGTAAATTCCTGAGTGAAGGGCCAACTGGTTAAGGCAATGTAGTTTAGTAAATTCCTGATTGAAGGGACAACTAGTTAAGTAAGTGCAGTGTAGTTTAGTAAATTCCTGAGTGAATGCACAACTAAAGTGCAGCGTAGTTTAGTAAATTCCTGAGTGAAGGGACAACTAGTTAAGTGCAGTGTAGTTTAGTAAATTCCAGAGTGAAGGGACTTCTAGCTAAATGCAGTGTAGTTTAGTAAGTTCCTGGAGTAAAGGGAAAACTAGTTAAATGCAATGTAGTTTAGCAAATTCCTGGACACTTAGTGAAGGGACAGCTGGTTAAGTGCAGTGTAGTTTAGCAAATTCCTGGAGTGAAGGGACAACTAGTTAAGTGCAGTGTAGTTTAGTAAATTCTAGAGTAAAGGGAAAGCTAGTTAAATGCAATGTAGTTTAGCAAATTCCTGGACACTCAGTGAAGGGACAGTGTAGTTTTAGTAAATTCCTGAAGTGCAGGGACCAATAGTTCTGTGCAGTGTAATTTAGTAAATTTCTGGGTGAAAGGAAAACTAGTTAAGTGCAGTGTTAGTTCAAGTAAATTCCTGGACTCTCAGTGGACAACTAGTTAAGTGCACTGTAGTTTAGTAAATTCTTGAACTCTCAATGAAGGGATAACTGGTTAAGTGCAGTGTAGTTAAGTAAATTCCTGGAGTGAAGGACAACTAGTTGAGTGCAGAGTAGTTCAGTAAATTCCTAGAGTGAAAGGACAACCAGTTAAGTGCAGTATAGTTTAGTAAATTCCTGATTGAAGGGACAACTAGTTAAAGTAAGTGCAGTGTAGTTTAGTAAATTCCTGAGTGAAGGGACAACTTAAGTGCAGTGTAGTTTAATAAATTCCAGAGTGAAGGGACAACTGTTAAATGCAGTGTAGTTTAGAAAGTTACTGGAGTAAAGGAAACTAGTTAAATGCAATGTAGTTTAGCAAATTCCTGGACACTTAGTGAAGGGACAGCTGGTTAAGTGCAGTGTAGTTTAGCAAATTCCTGGAGTGAAGGGATAACTAGTTAAGTGCAGTGTAGTTTAGTAAATTCCTGGAGTGAAGGGACAATTAGTTAAGTGCAGTGCAGTTTAGTTAATTCCTGGAGTGAAGGGACAATTAGTTAAGTGCAGTGTAGTTTGTTAATTACTGGAGTAAAGGGACAATTAAGTGCAGTGTAGTTTAGTAAATTCCTGGACCCTTAGTGCAGGGACAACTAAAGTAAGTGCAGTGTAGTTTCAGGAAATTCATGAGTGAAGGCACAACTAGTTAAAAGCAGTGAAGTTTAGTAAATTCCTGAGTGAAGGGGCAATTTGTTAAGTAAGTGCAGTTTAGTTTAGTAAATTCCTGGAGTGAAGGGACAACTAGTTAAGTGCAGTGAATTTCAGTAAATCCCTAGAGTGAAGGGATGACCAGTTAAGTGCAGGGTAGTTCGGTAAATTTCTGAGTGAAGGAACAACTAGTTAAGTGCAGTGTAGTTTAGCAAAATCCTGAGTGAAGGGACAACTTGTTAAGTGCAGTGTGTTAGTTTAGTAAATTCCTGGAGTGAAAGGACAACTAGTTAAGTGCAGTGTAGTTTAGTAAATTGGTGGAGTGAAGGGACAACTAGTCCTGTGCAGTGTAGTTTAGTACATTCCTGGAGTGAAGGGACGACCAGTTAAGTGCAGTGTAGTTTAGTCAATTCTTGGACCCTCAGTGAGGGACAACTAGTTAAGTGCAGTGCATGTAGTTTAGTAAATTCCAGAGTGAAGGGATAACTAGTCAAGTGCAGTGTAGTTTAGTAAATTCCTGGAATGAATGGACAACTGTTAATCGCAGTGTAGTTCAGTTAATTCCTGGAGTAAAGGGACAACTGGTTAAGTGCAGTGTAGTTTAGTAAAGTCCTGAGTGAAGTGACTGGTTAAGTGCAGTGTATTTCAGTAAATTACTGGACTGAAGGGACAACTGGTTAAGTGCAGTGTAGTTTAGTAAATTCCAGAGTGAAGGGATAACTAGTTAAGTGCAGTGTAGTTCAGTAAATTTCTGGAGTGAAGGGACAACTGGTTAAGTGCAGTGTAGTTTAGTAAAGTCCTGGACCTCAGTGAAAGGACAACTAGTTAAGTGCAGTGCATGTAGTTTAGTAAATTCCAGAGTGAAGGGATAACTAGTTAAGTGCAGTGTAGTTCAGTAAATTTCTGGAGTGAATGGACAACTGGTTAAGTGAAGTCTAGTTTAGTAAATTCCTGAGTGAAGGGACAAGTGGTTAATTGCAGTGTAGTTTAGTAAATTCCAGAGTGAAGGGATAACTAGTTAAGTGCAGTGTAGTTCAGTAAATTCCTGGAGTGAAGGGACAACTGGTTAAGTGAAGTCTAGTTTAGTAAATTCCTGAGTGAAGGGACAAGTGGTTAATTGCAGTGTAGTTTAGTAAATTCCTGGAATGAAGGGACAACTAGTTAAGTGCAGTGTAGTTTAGTAAATTCCTGGATCATTAGTGCAGGGACAACTAGTTAAGTAAGTGCAGTGTAGTTCAGTAAATTCCAGCGTGAAGGAACAACTAGTTAAGTGCAGTCTAGTTTAGTAAATTTATGAGTAAAAGGACAACTAGTTAAGTAAGTGCAGTGTAGTTTAGTAAATTCCTGGAAAGAAGGGACAACTGGTTAAGTGCAGTCTAGTTTAGCAACTTCCTGAGTGAAAGGACAACTGGTTAAGTAAATGCAGTGTAGTTTAGCAAATTCCTGGAGTGAAGGGACAACTAGTTAAGTGCAGTGTAGTTTAGTAAATTCCTGAGATGAAGGGACAACTGGTAAAGTGCAGTTAGTTCAGTGCAGTTAGTTCAGTAAATTCCTGGAGCGAAGGGCCAATTAGTTAAGTGCAGTGTAGTTTAGTAAATTCCTGGACCCTTATTGCAGGGACAACTAGTTAAGTAAGTGCAGTGTAGTTTAGTAAATTCCTGGAAAGAAGGGACAACTGGTTAAGTAAGTGCAGTGTAGTTTAGTGAATTCCTGGAGTGAAGGGACAACTGGTTATGTAAGTGCAGTGTAGTTCAGGAAATTCCCGAGTGAAGGGACAACTAGTTAAGTGAAGTGTAGTTTAGAAAATTCATGCTGGAGTGAAGGAAAAACTAGCTAAGTGCAGTGTAGTTTAGCAAAGTTCTGGGGTGAAGGGACAATTAGTTAAGTGCGGTGTATTTTAGTAAATTCCTGGACCCTTAGTGCAGGGACAACTAGTTAAGTAAGTGCAGTGTAGTTTAGAAAATTCATGAGTGAAGGGACTAGTTAAGTGCAGTGTAGTTTAGTAAATTCCTGAGTGAAAGGACAACTGGTTAAGCAAGTGCAGTGTAGATTAGAAAATTCCTGGAGTGAAGGACAACTAGTTAAGTAAGTGCAGTGTAGATTAGTTAATTCCTGAGTGAAAGGACAACTGGTTAAGCAAGTGCAGTGTAGTTGAGTAATTCCTGAGTGAAAGGACAACTAGTTAAGTGAAATGTAGTTAGAAAATTCATGCTGGAGTGAAGGAAAAACTAGCTAAGTGCAGTGTAGTTTAGCAAATTCCTGGGGTGAAGGGACAACTAGTTAAATGCAGTATAGTTTAGTAAATTCCTGGACCATTAGTGCAAGGACTACTAGTTAAGTAAGTGCAGTGTAGTTTAGTAAATTCATAAGTGCAGGGACTAGTTAAGTGCAGGTAGTTCAGCAAATTACTGGACTCTCAATGAAGGAAGAACTGGTTAAATACAGTGTAGTTTAGTAAATTCCTGGAGTGAAACAACTAGTTAAGTGCAGTGTAATTTAGTAAATTCCTGAAAGAAGGGACCTAAAGTGTAGTGTAGTTTAGTAAATTCCTGGAGTGAAGGGACAACTATTAAGGGAATGTAGTTGAGTAAATTCCTGGAGTGAAGGGACAACTAGTTAAGGGAATGTAGTTTAGTAAATTCCTGGAGTGAAGGGACAACTAGGTAAGTGAAGTGTAGTTTAGTAAATTCCTGGAAAAAGGGACAACTAGTTAAGGGCAGTGTAGTTTAGTAAATTCCTGGAGTGAGGGGACAACTAGTTAAAAGCAGTGTAGTTTAGTAAATTCATGGAAACAATGTACAACTAGTTAAGGGCAGATTGTAGTTTAGAAAATTCCTGGAGTGAAGGGACAACTAGTTAAAGCAATGTAGTTTAGTAAATTCCTGGAGTGAAGGGACAACTAAGTAAGTGAAGTGTAACTCAGTAAATTCCTGGACGCTCAGTGAAGGGACAACTGTTTAAGTGTAGTGTGGTTCAGTAACTTCCTGGAGTCAATAACATCAGTGAGTAGAAAATTTGTCATAAGCACTACAGCATTAACAACAAAAAACCGTATCATTTAATTACTGTGTAAATAACCAATTTATTCTAGGCACACATGTAAAAATCAGCCATTTTGTTCTGGATTTCTTCCAAAATTTATGAATGTTTTTTTACGGTTGTTTTTTTTAAACTGATGCAACAGGGGTGAAAAAAAAAACTTGCAAAAACTTGACCAACAACAAACTTCATCAAAATGATAATATCCTTCCGGAATTGGAAAATGCCTGTAGATGTTTTGGTCCTTTGAACATCAAAATGCAGCTTTTGTTTTGGCCCTGCTTAGAAGTAATGAATGAGTGTGAATATTTATTAACTGTTGCTGTAAAATTTTAAAAGAACCTATAATCGAGATTTTAGAGCAATATAAACCAAACATCAAAGATGATCACAACTCTCCAAATTTCTTCTAAAATAATGATAATATCTTTCTATTTTATATCACTAGTGATCATGATGATTGCATATTGCTAACATAACCCTGCTGATGAGTAATATCAAATACTGATGAAGCAAAACAGTTGACACAGAGCATACACATTTAAACCAGGTCACTCTCATCGAGTCTCAATAGAGCTGATAAACCAAGTCACTCTCAATACAGCTGATAAACCAGGTCACTCTCAATACAGCTGATAAACCTGGTCACTCTCAATACAGCTGATAAACCAGGTCACTCTCAATACAGCTGATAAACCAGGTCACTCTCAATACAGCTGGTAAACCAGGTCACTCTCAATACAGCTGATAAACCAGGTCACTCTCAATACAGCTGATAAACCAGGTCACTCTCAATACAGCTGATAAACCAGGTCACTCTCAATACAGCTGATAAACCAGGTCACTCTCAATACAGCTGATAAACCAGGTCACTCTCAATACAGCTGATAAACCAGGTCACTCTCAATACAGCTGGTTTTTCAGTGTCTCCACTCCCACAAATGGTTCAAGCACAAGGATGTATAATCTGCTACCATCCCTTTGTAGCATGGGGCATTTGTCTTCTAGGTTCTATGTCTGAAAGTGCTATGTCTACAGTCTCATCCACCTTACCCAGTTCAGAATCGTTCTTCTCTTCTGCATTCCCCCCCCCCCCCCCCCCCCCCCGATTTCACCAAATCAGAGCAATTCTTTAGCTCAAAAGCATTGCCAGAGTTATCGTCATCATCAAGCGATGCCATTCTGCTCACACTTCTTGACAAAGATATCTAAACTCACCAGTGACAGATGGTGTAGCAGAATAGTAAAGACCATTCCACTTCGACTCCCAATCCTATGAGTCTGTGAAGTCATGGGTTCAAATCTCGGCAACACCTGGTGAATTAAGGGTGGGGATTTTTTTTTACAATATCCCAGGTGGACTTCAAGTGAAGACCTGCCAGTGCCTTAATTCTCTTCACATGCACATGCAGAAGATCAAATCTGCACATTAAAGATGCCCTAATTCATGTCAGCTTTCAGTGAGCTACAGAAAGACAGACATACCCACCATACATCCCTGAAGTCAGAATGAGGCTATCTTCATAGTAGGCAAAAACTGTTGTATACACAAAATCTCACCATTGGTGAACCTTGGAGCTCAAGCGAGAAACAAAAAATAATGTTACAATAAACTTACCACACCATTACCAGCCCTGGGAGGAAACTCACCTGTACAACCCAGGCTCAAGAAATTGGCAGCCATATTCCTGTGCTGTATGCATGTGTTACAGACATCATGTCTGAACTGACATGAATCACTACTGATCATTGATCAGCACTCCATAGGGTCAGTCTGCAGCAGGAACTAGGACCACATCCCACAGGTCCTCACAGTCGGGGCTTTGAACTGTCGTAAGGGCGCATGGTAAATTATGGCTGGGAATTTTTACAACCTCCCAGGTCAATATAAAGTGCAGCCCTGCCAGTGCTTCATTCCTTTCATCTCTATGCACATGCAAAAGATCACATGTAAGCATGTTAAAACCCTGGTGGCGCGGTTCCCAGTATGGTACGGTATAAACGTGGTCCAGCATTTCTGGCGGCTACCGGTATATACCGGGATGACGTCGGTGATCGTAATCGAAGGCTCACTTTCGCTTTCAAAGGTCACCCAATGAACGTGAAGGCCATTGTAGGGCCCAGAAATGGGTGAAGGTCGTCCGCAGTCGCAAGCAACGAGGATTCTGATTGGTTTAGAGGTGGTTTTTGTTTTTTGTTTTTTTACAAACCTCGATCGCCTGAAAACAAAATGGCAGCCAGTGTTTGCGCCAATATTACTCAAAGTATTTTTCAAGTTTTTTGACGATATTGATGGCGATGAGGAATTTTAGAGCTGGATTTGGTTGAATTAAATGATAATAGAGACATAAGGTAAGAATTGTGAAATATTTTTGAAAAACTTCGGAAAAATTGATCGGATCAGACTGAATTGAGCGGTGCCAAAGTTTTGTCCAATGCACTTCATAGCTACCGGGTCGATTTCAATGTCATACATTGTTTTACTTTATTTTAACGCAACACGGCTTCGAAATAACTGTTGTTAAGTCATTTCGATATGCTGTCGAGTACTTTGCATCATACAAAATCAAGCAATTGTGTATTTTCATCACAGAACGCCGCCAGTTCGCACGAAATGAGTGTTCACCGCCATGACGATCGCGATCGCGTCGATCATTTCGCTGGACTTTTCCGAGTATTTGACGACCAATTAAGCCACGCAAGCTCTTTATTTTTTCAAACTTATGTCAGGAGACAGTATTTATCGAATCATGACATTTTTGCACCACAACAACATTGCATATCGTGTTAAAATCAATCTGGGTCACCGACATCGCGACAGTGATTGGTAGTGCACATGCAGTTTTTAAACTTTATTTATTTTTTACATTATCATAAACACTATGTGCTGCTATAAAATTTCACTATTTAGAAGCTTGTTATCTAAGCTTTCCAGGATTTACAACTTTACACACTTAGTTTAGTTTTACATATCAATATCAAGGGTTGTTTGACCCCACCCAACTGGAAAATAACAATGGCTGCTATTATTTTAGCATGTAGGTCATACTACTAATTCTGTTAAGTTAGCCAACCAGGGTTAAGATTCCGCAATTTTCAGATACACGAACAAACCTAGCATGCATCCCACATCAGCTGAAGGTGTTGACTGAAGCCAGCAGGCATACTCCTGCTGAATTGTGTACAAGCACAGAAGACCTGGCCCTGTACATGACTACATCCTTCCTAATAAGGGAAGGCGGGGAACAAAGGGACTACATGCTAAGATTGTAAAAAGGAAAAAAAAAAATCTCAAGTATCTAAAAAACAGTTAAATCTGATCTATTTACTTTATGTGGCGTTTGTGTGAGTTTGTGTCAAGCCTTTGGGGTTAGAGGTTCGAGGGGGGACGACTGTTGGAGGGATGTTGTGGTGGTCGCCATCTCAGGTAGGTGACTCACTCAGTCTGGCTCCGCAACTGAGCTAATACTGTCATTAGTAGGGGGCTTAGTAGGTGGTGTCCTGCGTATGTTAGCTCAGAACAGGTGCCCCTGAACACCAAAGTGACCAGCAGAAGTGCAGGGGCCCTGTAGATGGTGGCCCCACAGCGGCCTAATATTGATGGGCTGCCTGTGGACTGCTGATCCTTAGGATGAGACACAACGAATCAGGGTATGGCTGTGGCGGGGAGATTGAAATGAGCGGCGTGGGAACCCCAGTACGGGGACCTCACAGAAGACAGGCAGCAAAAAAGCCAACAACAAAAACCACATTCTGTGTGTTTTTTTCCTTTCTGAACACGGTGCTGTGTTGAATGCAGGTATTCCAGTTTACATGCTTAATGTCTCAACCTGGCATCACAAGCTAAAGCACACAGGAGTCCAGCAACCTATATTTACAAAGGATCTGCTATAATTCATGACGACATTCAGGCCTCAGAATGTGACTATAAACCAAAGTCACATGTGTGGACACATGCAGAACATCTTTCACACATATTAGAATCCATTCCCGATTTTGGAAGTGCACCCTTGTTTGCCAGGGCGAATAGATAAGTTTTGCAAATGCATGCACTGTGTAGACACCATCCCTGAAGTAGGAATGTGGCTACCATCATGGTGGGCAAAAAGGGTTGCATACATAAAATCTTACCATTTTTCAACTTTGGCACTCTAGCCAAGGAAAGGAAATAAAAGGACAACATATATATTCCAAGAGTAAGACATCTGTTAACCACCTACCTCTTCAACATTTGAGAAGCCGTTCTCACCATTTGAAGTCCTCTCTCCTTTCTGCTCCTCAGCATTTTGAGTGTTCATCAAAAGTTCTGGGTCTCCTCTTGTCATAAGGCTGTATAACAGAAAACAGCATCATTTTTAGTACAAGTGTCTACTGGAGTCAGTTCTAACAGAAAACTGCATCATCTTAAGCACAAGTGTCTACTGAAAAGTCAGAACAGAAAACATCAACCTTAGCACAAGTGTTTACTTAAATAAGTAGTGAAGAGTCTCCCAAGTCTACTGGTGCAATCATTTGAAGGAAAAATGCACAACATGGTCACTTCTAGTTTTCAGTGTAATCACCAAACCTTTTCATATGGCTAACCAGATGTCTTGAACAAGGCAGGGTATCTCAAATTTTCATAAAGGTCAATAAAATTCTTACAAGTACAGTGAAAGAATTTTCTTTTGCTTAATTTAAAAAAAAAAAATTTTGCCATTTAGGGATTATTGTATATTATTCATGAATCAACTAAAAACCAAAAAGCTTTGGTTTTACGACAGAATTAACTCCAGGGTAAAAAATATCCTTGAAAAGGTGTCTTTGGTGATATGCAAAACAAGACTAGGTTTATATTTTATGGTTTTATCTGAAGGAATTTCACAAGAATGGATTCAGTTCACTGGTTATCTTGGGGGGGGGGGGGGGGGGGGGAGGGATCCCCTTCAAACAGCAGAGACCTAACCTGCAGCTTCAGTTACTGTCTGACCACAAGTTCAGCACTCTAACAACAATGCTGACACAATGCCCCCCTTTTGGTGATGTGCGTATAAATCTATAATACACATCATGCACTGAAATAGTGAATACCTGGTTCATGAAAGGCTCCACCAGATTCAGCTTTCCAAGGAACACAGCCTACAATTGGTACAAGATTTGGTGACTCTTTCAGTGACTGTTCTAGTGACTGTTCCAGTGACTTGTTGGTGACTCCCTAAGCAACCATGAAAAAAGGCAGTAGTCTCTTACTAGTCTTAGGGAAGAAATGGCATGTGAGTGAACTGTATTAAGCAGCAGTCACACCCTGTCAAGAATTTTGTCAATACGTAAGCACCACTCACTGCATGGCCCCTAAAAACCAGCCACCTTGACTGCAACCCCCCCCCCCCAATTGGGCCCATCATCAATAACAGAGCGTGTATCATAACATTTTAATTTCATACCTTGTTACCTCCAAAACCTATTCAGTCTACCAGCATCTCTTCAACCTTGCAAACAGATGGTTGTTTAATGCTCCCACGCATCGAGGACATTAAATTTTATCGAAAAGAAATCATTGTACCTGGATCTGGGTCACGAGTAGTGATGATACATTTGCAGCACATACGACATTACAGTGCAACAATATTTGATAGGCTTTTTTCCTTTTTGAAAACAGTGCTGTGTTGAATGCAGGTATTTCAGTATACATGCTTAATGTATCAACCTGACATCACAAGCTGAAGTACAGAGGAGTCTGGCAACCTACACTTACAAAGGATCTGCCATAATTCATGACGATATTCAGGCCTCAGAATGAGACTATAAACCAAAGTCACATGAATGGACACATGCAGAACATCTTTCACACATGTTAAAACCCATTCCAGATTTTGGAAGTGCACCCTTGTTTGCCAAATGCCAGTGCAAACGGGTGACAAAGTTTTGCAAATGCATGCACACTGTGTAAACACCATCTCTGAAGTTGGAATGTGCTACCATCATGGTGGGCAAAATGGGTTGCACATATATTATATATATAAAATCTTACCATTTTTCAACTTTGGCACTCTAGCCAAGAAAAGGAAAAATAAATAGACAACATATATATTCCAAGAGTAAGATATCTGTCAACTACCTACCTCTCCAACGTCTCTTGAGAAGTCGCTCTCACCAGTTGAAGTCCTCTCTCCTTTCTGCTCCTCAGCATTTTTAGCGCTCATCAAAAGTTCTGGTCTCCTCTTGTAATAAGGCTGTAGAACAGAAAAAAGAATCATTTTAAGCACAAGTGTCTACTGAAGAGTCAGAACAGAAAACTGCATCAACTTTAGCACAGGTGTTTACTGAAGAGTCAGAACAGAAAACAGCATCAACTTTAGGACAGGTGTTTACTGAAGTAATAATAATAATAATAATAATATATGGGATTTATATAGTACTACTACTGTAATAGTACTTACTGAATCTTGTAGAGTACACAAATCAAAGCACTTAAAGTAGTGAAGAGTCACCCAAGTCTACTGGTACAATTGTTTGAAGAAAAAAATGCAGATCATGGTCATTCTCAAATAGTTTTTCAGTGTAATCACCAGATCTTTTCATATGGCTAAAATCAGATACTTCAACAAGGCAGGTTATCTGATTTTCAGAAAAGTTTATAAAATTCTTACAAGAACAGTGAAAGAATTTTCCTCTGCTCATTTTTTTTTAAACCATTTTACCATTTATGGGATTATTGTATATTATTCATGAATTAACTACAAACCAAACAGCTTTGGTTTTACGACAGAATTAACTCCAGGGTAAAAATATCCTTGAAAGGGCATCTTGGGTGACATGCAAAACAAGACTAAGTTTATATTTTATGGTTTTATTTGAAGGAATTTCACAAGAATGGATTCAGTTCACATGTTACTGGGGGGGGGGGGGGGGGGGGGGGGGATCCCTCCAAACAGCAGAGACCTAACCTGCAGCTTCTGTTACTGTCAGACCATAAGTTCAACAACAATGCTGACACAATGCCCCCCTTTGGTGATCTGCGTATAATACACATCATGCACTGAAATACTGAATACCTGGTTCATGAAAGGCTCCACAAAATTCAACTTTCTAAGGAACACAGCCTTTAACTGGCACAAGATTTGGTGACTTCTACTTCCAGTGACTGTTCTTGTGACTTGGTGACTCCCTAAGCAACCATGAAATGCAGTAGTCTCTTACTACAAATTACAATACTAGTCTTAGGGAGAAATGGCATGTGAGTGAACTGCATTATGCAGTCATACCCCTCAAGAATTTTGTCAACTGATAGGTAAGCACCATTCACTGCATGGCTGCTAAAAACCTCCCCCCCCCCCCCTCCCCAACCACAGCATGCATTGTATCATCTAAAATTCATACCTTGTTCAATTCAAAACCTCTTCAATCTACCAGCATCTCTTTAACCAACTTGCACACAGACCGTTGTTGAACGCTCCCGCGCACCGAGGACATTAAATTTTATCGAAAGAAAATCATTGTACCTGGATCTGGGTCACGTGTAGTCGTACATTTGCAGGCATACACTACACAGGCATACGACGTTAGGCCTACACATATTAAGTGCAACAATATTTGATACGCCTAGCGTTACTTGGTGGTGAAGTATGCAAGCAACAACAAAAAATGCATGAAAATGATTTATAAAACAAAGTCAACAGAACATAGTGATTAACATACCAATAAATTGTCAATTACCATGGTGTAGTTTTACTGAGTATCCTCTCATTGTGCTCCTAGTAAGCGCGAACTAGTGTTTACGTAAGGCACACTATTTACCGGAAACGACGTGAACAAATGCAACCTACCCAAATAAACCGATAGCCTAGGCCAAACAACTTTCGACTGCTTTTGCTCTGTGTTTCAAAACTTATTCTCAATTTGTGGTGCGCAGCACTTAGCTTCGAACTGTAGAATTTGTTTGAAGTAAAGAGAAATCTCTGTGACAATAAATCTCAGTGTCACAGCTAAGCACTGAGAACGAATTTGACGACCCGAGCCGATTCCGTCCGACGGGATTTTTCCCCTGGAGTTAACATCAGTGCTGACTCCACTCTCCCCAAAAGTCATTCGGATGAGACTAGAAACCGAGGCCCCGTGTGCGAACGCACGCAGAACATCTTGTGCACACGTTAAAACCCGTTCCGCCTTTCGGAAGAGCATGCCATCGTGTGCCGGTAGGAGCAAAATTATTTTTTTAAAAAAAACACACACAAAAAACAGCATGCACACAGGTGTCGTGTTTAGACACCATCCCTGAGGGGAAAAAAAGAAAAAAGAATGGGTAGGCGCTGCACTTATTGCAACAGGCTCCGGGAGAGCAGCCTGAAAAAGTGGTATAATATAAAATAAAATAAACTATGGCAGCTGTCAAGTCAAGTCAAGTCAAATCAAGTCAAAATGATCTTTATTGAGGGTAAAAGATTATATGTGTGCCCATTTATTTATTTTATTTATTTATTCTTTTATATCAAGGATAATGAAATAAGCCACCGTGTGCTTTTTTTCATCCAGTCCTCGTGTGTATGCAGTTTTGTAAATATTGTCATCTATTCCCACCGGCACACAATGGCCTACTCTTACGAAAAGCAGAACAGGATTTAACGTGTGCGCAAGATGTTCTGCGAGCGTTCGCACACGGGGCCTCGGTTTAAAGTCACATACGAAAGACTTTTGGGGAGAGTGGAGTCAGCACTGATGTTAACTCCAGGGGAAAAATCACCTCGAACTCGAGTCGTGAAATTGGAGGGCAATGTTATTTATTTATTTATTTATTTATTTATTTATTTATTTATTTATTTATTCTTTTATATCGAGGATAACAGAATAAGCAATCATGTGCTTTTTTTCATCCGGTCCCCGTGTGCATGCAGTTTTGTAATATTGTCATCTGTTCCCACGGCACACGATGGCCTACTCTTACCACTGACCACTAGGCTATCCCGTCCCAGTGTGTGTGTGTGTGTGTGTGTGTGTGTGTGTGTGTGTGGTGTGTGTGTGTGTGTGTGAAGTCAAGTCAAGTCAAGTCAAGTCAGGTCAAACCGATCTTTATTGATGGTAAAGGTTAAGTTTACACAAGTTGTTTTTTTTCATTATGCCCTCACAAAAAAACACACAAGAAAATTGACTTCAAAAAGCATCTAAAAGACAAATATCAATCTATGTTGAAAAGAACTAAAATAAAATCAAGTGTGTGTAAGTGTGTGTGTGTTTGTACGTGTGTGTGCATTTGTGGTGTGTGTGTGTGTGTGGTGTGTGGTGTGTGCGTGTGCGTGTGCGTGTGTGTGTGTGTGTGTGAGTAACTTTAAGTTAAAGTCAGCGATTGTTGACAATCATGCTCATGCACTGCATTATGCTTTAAGAGGTTAAAGCGAATTTTCTACCTTTAAAAAAAAAAAAATCACCTTATTTAGACCAGCCATGATAATCCTTGATTATTCTTTCACAGCATAACTTAACTGTGACTTCCCTGGTAATGCAGGGCAAAGCTGTGTTGAAACTAAGGGCATTGATGTGTGTGTGTGTGTGTGTGTGGGGGGGGGGGGGGGGGGGGCTTTTCCTATATATCTTTTTTGGGGGGAGGGGGGCTGAAACTGTGGAAATTATTAGTCTATACAAAGATTCTGTTTTCAGTCATGCCGACGTAACTTCTCACTTGGCAAGGTTCCCACTGAATTGTATAATTTTATGTTTCAGGTGGTAGGCTATAATTAAGCAAATAAGCCGCTGTCATAATTTCCTGACTCCGATTGGCAGTATTCGCACATGGAACAAACAAGGGAAATAATTGCGCGTCTTCAAATCTGTAACAGGCATTTTTACGTCAAGTGGTGCAGTTTTGGGAACATCTGATACTCTTGGTAGGTATACTATTTTGGGATCTTCAACAATAAAACACTCACTGTGTGCTGTGGCAAGGATACATGATGTCCTTAGAGAGTAAAAAAGAGAAAAGGCACGCTGTAGGCCTACAACGTTCCAAGTTTACGTTTGACAATGTGGGTTGTGGGTGATTTCCCTTTGTCGCAGTTGTGGAAACGTTTTAAAAAAGATGTTTGCCTCATGTTGCAAGCTACTTTACTGTCCAAGAACTGGCGATTTTTCATGAAATGGATCAGATGGTACACAGAGCGTAAACCAGGTATGTTCGTCATTTTTTGCAGCTGGCCACGATTGGGGATCGTATTGCCCCAACCCTCAAAATCTCCACGGACTCGCTTTTACTAGTCTAGGCCTAGAAATGTAGAATGAAGATCGTGTGTGTAGCCTACTGTGTATGTTCGGATGTTCTAGGCTAGCCTGCCACACCACAGCTCTGAGCTGTCCACTGTTTTACAGCTTTTTAAAGTGTGAACAATAAGTATTAAGTTCGCATCACATATATGGGGCCTCAGATTTTTTAATTTTTTTATGTATAGTCTCGTCTAAAACTAAAAGACGTGCAGCAGATAAGTACTTTGACCAGTGCTTGCACCCATTATCTGGAGATCATGACGTGAGCCTGACATACTAAATGCTATTGCTAAGCTCTTATCAGCCCATAGGCCTAGTGTTCTCAAGGAACATTCTTTAAAAAAAGAGGACTTACAAACACTTGCATGGGATAATGCTTAATTTGGGAGGGATAGGGAGAGGATCATTTATAAATAGCTCAGGAATGTGGGTGGCTAGAACTGGTTGTTTCAGGCTTCGAGCAGTGAGCATTAAAAAGGGCAGAAAACTGAAAAGGCTGCCACTTCAACAAAAGACCTTGCAATTTCGTTCCAGTTTGTTCTCTTAATATGACTAAAGTATGAATCCTAACTGAAAAAAGTAAGCATTTTTTCATTCATATAGACTCTGATGAAAATGTAGAACTTTCACATGAATGCATCTGATCAATCATTTTCTATTGATATGAAAATATGTGGATATTGTTAAAAAAAAAAAAGGTTAAGATTGCTGTGACAAAAAAGTGTGTGTGTGTGTGTGTGTGTGTGTGTGTGTGTGTGTGTGTGTGTGTGTGTGTGTGTGTGTGTAGGAAAGTAGGAATGGAATCCATCTATGTCACAGCGAACGTCACTTTTTTTCTTGACATTAGTTTGTGACTGGCTGTGTTTGTAAATGGACTCTCAACTTTTGTGTTTGACAGTCAGTCAACCGTCCGCTTCACAGAAAACTTGCACTATTTTTCCAGCACTACAGATGATTTTTGATCAAAATAATGATAGAGAAGGTGGTGATACATTATCTTGTCAGATGATTTATTGAAATGAAAATTATTCTGACAGTGATCGTGATGTGCAACACTTGCTGGATGCTGTGTAGCAGACGAAACTTTTCAGCAAAACAGTGTACCTTATACTATACTAATAGTGAGTGTACACACAGTTGTGAACAATTTATAACCAATTTCCCTGATACTGTGTATAGTGAGTCTACACACAGTTGTGAACAATTTATAACCAATTTCCAGAGGAAGTGAGTGTATTTCATTTAGAAAAATACAAGGGGATAACACAACATAAAAACAAAAGAACCAGTCAGAAAAAAACTTGGAATTTTGGTAAAATATCTGCCACGCAAACCAGTTGATACATTTGACTTGTTAATAATAGACAACATTCCTGATTTTTGTTTGTTTGTTTGTTTGTTTGTTTGTTGTGTGTGTGTGTGTGTGTGTGTGTGTGTGTGTGTGTGTGTGTGTGTGTGTGTGTGTGTGTGTGTGGAGTGTGTGTGTATGCATGTGTGTGTGTGGTCATATTCGCCATATTCAGCAATATTTCTTCACTGTTGTATTTCTAAGGGCCCTGCTGTGGTGATGTTCAGATGGTGAACAAGTGGAACACGGCCCTGATTGGTCTGATGACATATTTACGGGAGTCTGTGGTGAACACACAGGAGCTCCTGGACCTGCTGGTGAAGTGTGAGAACAAGATCCCAACCTGAATCAAGTTCAGCCTCAACTCCAAGATGCCTTCCCCTTCCACTTCCAGCGGCTTCCTGCCCTGTGATACACACCCAAAGTATATATTATGAAATAATTTATAATGTAAATTCCATTTGGATTTTGTCAGGAAGAATGAGTGGTTTCTCTTTAACCTTTTCCCTATGAGTTGCCCACTTTAGGGCAACCAACCATCTCCTAGCCCTTTCCTTCGGTACACCCACATATGGGCAACAAGCATACAAATATTAATAAGCACTGTGAAAGTGTACAGGGAAAGAGGAGTTCTCTCCCTTAATGTAGGGATAGTGTTAAGAGATTATTTTTAAAAGGTTGTCTTCCTCTTGCTGTGTGAATGTTAGAGGTTCTGTTGTGTTGTTGTTAGCAGAGTGCTTTGTTTAAGGTGAACTGTTTTATTTTGTTATAGAATATTTGTAGCTTGTGGCTTGATGGATTTAAAAAAAAATGAAAACAGTCATTGGCTGAGGTCATTTGGGGGTTTTAGTTGCCTCTTTTTTTAAAAATATATTTTTTAACCAATATTTACCAAAAGATAAAGAAAAAAGTTTACCAAAAATATCTACTGCCACAAGAAGTGTATTTAGGCTTCTGTGAAATGAAAATGATTGACAGTTTTATAGGGTGATATTTTTGTTTGTGTGTGTGTGTTTTTTTTATTTTTTTTTTTTATAAGATGTTATAATTTGTCCACTAAATTTTACACCACGATATTTTAATACAATTTTTCATTCTTAGATGTTGCTGTTCAGGAAGATTATAAATTTATATTTCTTCAGTTCTTTGATTTCAGGAAAAAAATCGTGTCAGCCACTTCATAACTGATAAGAGTAAACTGAAACAGAGTGTTTTGAAATGTATAATGAGGAGGAGGGTGGCAGAATGGTTAATGTAACCTGCCTTATAAGTAAACTGTGAGGTTCTGGGTTTGATTCCAGCCTTGCCCTTTCTTCGCAGTTCGACAAGAAAATCAAACTAAATGTCAAAGTCCTTCAGACAAGTCTATAAACCAAGGCTCTGTGCGCAAATGCATGTAGACATCTTGCACACACACACACACACACACACACACACACACACACACACACACACACACACACACAAACACTCCTCCACACCATACACAAACAAATTTAAAAACCTGGTTTCCTCCTTTTTAGGAAGTGAGTAGGCCATATTTATGGTTCTGGTAGGAACATAGGATGGACGAGCATTAGGTTAACCAAATTGGTATCAGGTGAAAATGCCACTTTAGGGTGTTGTCACTTTAGACATCCGCCACATCCCCAAAGTCTGAGGGCAACAACATAAATTTGGGTGGGGGGGTTGCCTCCGCAAAAATCTTACCATTGGTGAACTACAGAGATTTAGCCTAGGAATGCGCACACACAAAAAATGGTGATAATGGTGAGCTGAAGCGGAGTGTTTTAAAAGCGTGCATAGGCGCAGCACTATTGACAGAGCCATGTTTTTTATCTTTGACCCCAGGAGCTGGGAGGTCTGGGCATGCTGTTGATGGGCCACGTGCTGGTCCCCCAGTCAGACCTGAGGTGGTCCAAACAGACAGACGTAGGCATCACTCACTTCCGCTCCGTCATGAGCCACGATGAAGACCAGCTCATCCCCAGCTTGTGCCGCTACATCCTGCCCTGGGAGAGCGAGTTCATCGACTCCCAGAGAGTGTGGACTGAGTACGCCACCAAACGTCAGGAAGCCGATGCTGAGAACAGGTGTGTGGGGTGGTGTGGTGTGGTGGGGGTATGTTTGAAAGTTACTGGAGCCACTGGAACTGAATGAGGTGACAGCCCTGATATGGCTTTTGGGGTCGGTAGGGCTATAAGCAATGTTATGGTTATGGTATGGGGGTATGGTCTTGGTGTGTGTGTGTGTGTGTGTGTGTGTGTGTGTGTGTGTGTGTGTGTGTGTGTGTTGTTGTGTGTTTATGTGACTGAGTGTGTTTACATGTGTTCTATAGTCTGTAGTGTGTGTACCTGTTTGTGTGTTGTGTGATACTGGTATACTTCCATGAGTAATTTGTGAGATTGTTATATTTTTGTCTTCGCGTATATATGTCTCCACACTTCAGCAGGCCAGCCTTTTTTTATGTGGATGAAGCACTTCGGTAGGGCATGCAATAGCCCTAATTCAGGGTAAACACGGGTCTGAAAGTGGCCAAAATCATGGGGTTTGGGGTTGGTTTTTTTGTAGTATGGGGTATTGCTCAATGCAAATACGAAGATTTCCTTATGTAAATTTAGATTGGAGAACATGTATGAAAAAAACGGCTTCTTGTACTTGTTATAGAAAAAAGGTATGGAAGCTTGAAACATTTTGTTTTGTTGGCATATTGGATTATTGCTGTAGCAACAGTGTATAAAAAAAAGTAATTTATGGATTTTTAGGCTTTACAAATGATGCTGGGGATATTTTGTCCCAGAGACTGGTTTTTATGGAGATTCCAGCATGCTTCCCGATCACACAGAATTGACCTACAGAGCTCTGCTATATTCAACGCATGAGTGTACGTAACTGTTTGCCTCCGAAAGCGCGGAGCATGCGGTGAGCATTCTCCATAGGCCTACTGCATGCAGTCTTCCACAGTGGAAAGTCTACTGAGGTCAGTCAGCATGCACACAGCCACTGATCTCACTGCTACCACCTTGCAACAACTGATTTCACAGGCATGACCAGAAACACCAGATGTGAGATGTCTGGACAATGGTCACCACACAAAAAAGGGATGTCTGTATAAATTAGGGAATAAAATAAATGAAACAAAACCTGAATCATTTTCATTAAATGAGACATAGAGTAGGAAATAGTGTACATAAATAAAATGATTTTTTTTTTTTTTTAAACCATGAAAATTTTAAAGAAAAATAGGGAACTAAACATAAGTGCAAGAGATAACAGGAGCGGAATCTGGGTGACAGTGATCCTGGTATCCGTAAACACCACCACCTACAGTGATCTTGGTGTAAACACCACCACCTACGTGATCTTGGTGTCCGTAAACACCACCATCTACAGTGATTTGTGTAAACACACCATCTACATAGATCTTGGTGTCTGTAAACACCACCACCTACAGTGATCTTGGTGTCTGTAAACACCAACACCTACAGTGATCTTGGTGTTGGAAAATACCACCACCTACACAGGCTTTGAGACAGTGGTCACAAGGGATTGGAACTTTGTCACCTCTCTCATGTTCACAGCATTTCCTTAGGCTCCTTCCTTCCCTTACTTTATTCCATGTGGGTCCTAGTCTGGTGAGAGGTCGTATGGGTCATCTGAGAGACCTCTTCTGTGGTGAGTCATCATGTGGATCCCTGGTGATCCACATGATGGCTTTTAAGAGTTCTATCATGTGGATCACCAGGGAGCTGTCTCCTAAAAAATTATGCCATCACATGGAAAGCTGACATCAAAATATGCTCAGAACATGTAAGTATTTAAGACGTGAACAGCTGTAGTGGAAAACTAACTTCATCAAATGCTTTGGACATATAAGTATATAAGAAGTGTACAGCTACTATAGTGGAGCGATGGGGTGTTAAGCTAAGTCTTTGAGTAAAATATAGTTCACTTCTGGTTAAGCACGGTGAGCCATGAAGGATTTTTTAAAACTGTAAAGACTGTGTGTGTGTGTTTTGGTTTGTTTGCTGCTTATTGGTTTGAAAGAATGCCCCATTGCTTGGAATTTATTCAGAAAAAAACATGTGCAGAAATAGTGTTGTTGATAACTTTGTTTTGGAATTTGTTCGGAAACAAATGTACCGAAATCATGTACTTGATAAATTTATGTTTGGAATTTATTCAGATAAAAAGATATGCAGAAATAGTGTACTTAACTTCATTTTGAAATGTATTTAATCACTGGGCATTAACTGTTTCTGTCGGAAACCGAGAAAGCCGTGTGGTTACAGTGTTGAGCTCATGATGTTATGGCTGGAGTTTGAGCTACTGCTGAGACTTCCATTCGAGATTTTTTCCCCTGGCACAGCTGTCAGTTTCCCCCACTTTCAGCTCCTCTCAGCCGCTGAATAATCCATCCCATCCCAGCTTAGGTGGGGCCAGCTGGTGCTAGTTATAGCAGGAACCGACCACACTTGGACTAGGTAAAGGGATAGGGTGTGCTAAATTTAGCACTCTTGACTGAGTGAGGTTGGATTTGTGCGCTGTGCTGAAGCTAACATCAGTACCGACTCCACTCTCCCGAAAGTCTTTTGGAAGAGATTTAAGCCAAAATCCCACCTGCAAATCCACATAGAACTTATTGGGTACATAGTAAAATCTGTTTTGCCTTTTGGAAGAGTAAGCTATTGCGTGCCTGTAGGAACTTATGACAACATTTTAAAAAAAGCTTGCACATTAGTGATTTTTTTAGACATCATCCCCGAAGTCGGAATGCAGCTACCTTGCTGATAGGCAAACGATCCCATGATTATGCAAAGTGTCGCCATTAGTAAACCTCGGGACTTTGGGTGAGAAACAAAAAAATACAGTGTGTGCATAACTCGGGAATATTCACACACACACACACACACACACACACACACACACACACACACACACACACACACACACACACACACACAGAGCAGGCAGTCTTACTGATGACGATGACTTTCTGCTTTCAGGGGCTGTGGGTCTGGAATCAAGGGCCAGTGACCTGACCTGACAGTGATGAGTGAGGGCAGCCATCATGACCTGCCTTTTGCAAGGGGAGAGCATCAAGTATTAGCAAGGCCCACAACTAAGATGGTCGTCAGGATGGACATGAGGGACGCCACACAACAAATGATCAAGGACATCATCGAAGCAAATACATCAAATCATGAAGGAGGACATCGATGACAACACGATGAATCATCCAGAATAACATCAAAGACAACACGGCTAATCATCAAGGACAAAATCAAAGTCAACATCGAAGACAGCGTGGCAAATCATCAAGGACAACATTGAAGACAACATCAAGGACAACACGGCAAATCAATGACAACTTGGAAGACAACATGGCAAATCATCAATGACAACATTGAAGACAACATGGCAAATCATTGAGAAAAACATTGAGGACAGGTATATTATTACCAACTCTTCATCCTGTGCTTGTTGTTTTGCAAGAAGTTCGTCTGCTGACCTCAGCTGACACGTTCAAACTTCAGAGCAGCTGATTTCATTGTACAGGCTGCATACTGGGTATGTTGGTGTTTCCATAACCCACTGAACACTGACATGAACTGCGGGATCTTTAATGCGCATTGGTAGGTGTACACTTAAAGTTGGCCTGGAGGATTGTAAAATCACAACCCTTAATTCACGAAATGCTGCAACCGAAATTCAAATCTTTAACTTTATGAACCCACAGGGTTTAAGTTAAAACAGTGTTGAACATGCGGCTATAGCCTCTGTTGCTGGCATAGTCAACTGTAATTAGATGATCTTATTTTTCATCCAAGGCCTGACTGTGAACAGGATAATGCAGTTGGTGCAGCTAATATCTAATGGCTCATGCTGTATGATTCTGCTTGCTATATCATCTTTAAGAGAAACCTGAATGCTGAAATCTTAAACACAAACTTAGCAGTATGAATACAATCCTGTAGTAAACGAAGCTTTAATATATCACTTTAAAAGACTAATGTTATAAAAAAAAAAAAGGTTGTCCATGAAAGTTTTGTGATGGTAGTATAGTACACAGTGTTTTGTTGGTAGTGCTCTTGATTATTTACGCTTTTCTTCATTTCCCATTTGTTTAATTATTTATTCATCCATTTAATGATTTATCTATTTATATGTTGCGCCATTTATTCATCGTTTGTCTGCTATTTATTAGCCTTTGTGCTTTCTATGTTGGAAAAGTCTCAACTGTAGCGCTATAAGTTTCTCCTCTTGTCTTTGTTTTTGCCATTGTCGGTAAGCAGTCCATAGATATAGAAGGGGATGAAGAGCAGAGTAGAGTGGTAACACAAACACCACCATGTTGTCATAGATTGTATCAAAGACTGTCAGACCTTGTGAACCCATCATCACAGCTACTGCAAGCACTAGCCAGCAAACTGCATTTATAGCCACCACATTGCCCATTATGTGAACTGAGGAAAACACTGACCGCTGTGTCGGACTCAGAGCTATTCTGTACTTTGGTGTCTGTCTGTAGATGACCACTTGTTCAACTATTATCGTTGCACTCCAGATACAATTGACTGTTATGATAACTGTGAACCACTTGAAGCTTTTCCTGGAATGAAAATCCTGAAATAATGCCAAACGACACAGACCAGACTGACCCTGAAGACCCCAGTGAGGGAGCCCCGGAAGAAAAGGGATCAATGCCAGCAAAACTCCAGCAGCCCACATCATGGTGCAAACTGTGGTGAAGAACCCTTTGTTGAGTCGACGTTGCTGGTCAGGAAAGCACAGAACAGTGACATGAAAGCCGTTGATCAGCCAGATGACTAACACTGTCACAACACTGGGCAGGAGAGACAAAAACCCTGCTATCTGGCATGTCACACTCTGTGTCCAAACTTTTTCAAACTGAAGGTATCGTCCATGAAACAAGTGGTTTCCTAACAGAACAAGATACACATGAGTTCCCATGAACACGCCTGCACAATGCAAATGGCTGATCAGCGTCACAAATGTCTTTGAGAACACTTTCATGACAGTGGAGGATAATGCAAAGCAAAGGAAATTACCGAAGATGGCAAGGGTGCCTACGATCCAAAAGAAAACTCTGTACAGTTCCCTTGGTATCAACATGCTACAAGAAGGAAAAACAGTATAAGGTGTGAAACATTTTATTTTGTCATCGCCCTTGGGTAGAACAAAGTCACAGCAAAATCTAAAATTGGAGGAAAAAACACGTTCTACATGCTCAGATCTTGATAGTGCATCTAAAGGAAAATCTAGAATAGAATTCCCCGTTATGTCCAGGTCTCTGAGTTGTGGAACGTTTTTAAAGCCAACTGGTCCAATAGTGTTAATAGTACAAAACGACATATTCAGAAATATTCCTTGGGGCAAAAATAAAGATAGGTTGCTATAAAGGTTAAGGTGTGTTTTAGAAATATCTAGTTGTTTGAGAGTGTAATGAATGTGCCTCTTTATTTCACTTGTAATTTTTTCCAGAGGATTGTTTTTTAGAACTAACCTTCTTAAGTTTGGTAGCCCAATGAACACACCTATATCCACGTTCATTACATAATTATCACCAAGATCTAAACACCGCAGATTCTGAAGCCTATTAAGTGAAATATTATAAATAGAACAGTGGGATAAACTAAGATAGATGAGATAGGTATTTTTGATAAAGTCAGATAGAGTCATTTGTGAACCCATGGCAGTCACATATCGCAGCAGAGGAAACTGCTCAGACTGGAATGGTGTGTTGCACTGGAAAACATGGCCCTGACACAGACAGCCTTCAGGACAGGTCATGTCACACAGCCATTCATCATCTCGTTGTGGACACTGACCCCAGCCATCACACAGATGTTCCCAGTGCACACAGACTGTGGAAAAATGACACCGATAGAAACCAGAGCAAGTCACCATGTCACAATCTTGTTCATCTTCTCCATAAACACAGTCAGAAAGCTGGTTACATCGTGTATAAGCAGGCAGACAATACAATGGATCAGATCTGCAACGATAGTGGCTGGGAGGACAAGGTTCATCCTCTGCCATTTCTTGTCGCATGAAAAAGCCTGTTCCATCAAGATTGACATAAAGGGGTGCTTTCTTCTCATAGTCTTTAAAGTGGTCCACATGATCTGCGGAATGAGGACATCCTTTTTCATCAGAGTCATCCAGACAATCAGAAAACTGGTTACAGCGCTGACTGACTTGTATGCATTGGCCATTAAAGCAAAGAAATCCAGTGCAGGAGGGATGTTCACAGAAGGACTCATCAGTCCCTTCTGCACAGTCTGGTCTGAAGTCACACACCACATTGTAAGAAACCATTGTGACGTCATCATCACAAGCAAACCTTGTCATAGGATACAGGAGTTGATTTTGTGTGCCACTCATGTTCAGGGAAAAAGATGTTCCTGTATTCTTTGATTCACCATGACCAGAGCCATATGAGAAAAACACGTGAATGAAGGAACTGTTTCGATAGGCTGATAAAGTCTGATGAGTGTATGTATAAAATGATTCTGGTGAGCATGAATGAGACAGTGAGATTCCTGGATAAAACACATCTCCTGAGTGTAGCTTTATGTCACACAGTATTGATCTTGCTGTTACTGTATTAATGAAATCTAAATACATGGACTTGATATGCAAAAAGGAAGAAGAGAAAGAAAAACACAGATAAGGTCTGAAATAGTTTATATCATAAATCAAAGTGTTGTCAGACCACCTACAGAACCGTCTGTATACAAATGGTACTGAGCTCCCCCAACCAGTCTGTATGCCAATAACCACCACAAATTTAAAATAGTTCCTAAAGAGGTTTAAGAAATCTACTTGTTCTTGTCTTGTTTTTACAGTTGCTAATCTTCCACCTATTTTCATGCACTCATATGGAAAGAATTGTTGATGAACTGATACATCCAGAAAAATCTGTTGAAAGCATTTGTTTTGTGAAGCCACTAGTCCCTCACAATGAGGACTGCTGTATGGACACTGTTCTGTTTCGTCCCGTCCATCTTCACACTGTGTTTTTAAATTACAATGCAGATGTTGTTGAAAGACAGAGTAATGATTTACAGTACAGTTGAACAGACCATTAGGAAGTTTGATATGCTGATTAAGTTTAGATAAGGTTGACACATACATTTTCAGACCACTATGGTAATAATAGTTATATCCCTTATAAAACTGAACTCTAAGATAGGATGTGTAAATGATGTCAGCAGTTGGTGAATAAACCGTGGTTATTGCTTGCACACTTTCATCAGCTTCATTTGACTCTGAAGTCAGTAACTTTATTTGGCAGGTTTCAAACATTACGGACTCTGTAAAATGTTGGCAGTGCAGACCACTATTTGGGAATTGTTGAACACTGATTATGATTACACTACTTGAAGGCACTCTCCATTCTGTACAGAAGGGTAGTGTTCCTGGATAAAGTCCTAAATAAGGTGTTACAATATATCCGGAATGCTCTGTGATAAGCTTTATTATGAAATGTTCAAACTTTACTGTCTCAATCAAAACATCAATTAGGGGACTGTTGATGTTTTCAAGCAACAGATAAGGTGAGTACATTCCAACATACATTTCCTCCAAGCTGTGAATATTACATTGTAAATAAAAATCAACACTTCTGCCATATTCATCCCAGTATATTTTGGTGACCATAGTTCTCCAGTGCCTAGCACCACACCAGTACTGCAGACGTTGGATAAAGGAACGCACCATGACATATCTCTGTGGTCTTATGTACATTTTACAGAAACTGCTGACATTGCTGCACACTCCATACACAATCCCCTGACGTGCTGTGTATCCAGGCAGATTGTTTTCACAA
>CM060338.1:27940012-27997512 GCA_030674155.1 Stramonita haemastoma | reverse complement strand
TGCTCTCTGTCTGTCTGTCTGCCTCTCTGTCTGTCAGTCTGTCTGTCTGTTCCGGGTGTGAGTGGGTATACTGTGTGGGCTTGTGACGGTGCATTGCTGTGTTTCGTGCGCATGCGTATATATATATATATATATATATATATATATATATATATATATATATATATATATATATATATATATATATATATATATATACATCGCTGAAAAAGACCAATGTGCTGAGCCAGGACGTGGTAACTACACCAGCCATCTACATCGATGACTACCAGCTTCGATGTCGTACACCAGTTCACATACCTGGGATCCACCATCAGTGACAACCTATCCCTTGATGCCGAGATCAACAAGCGCATCGGTAAGGCTGCTACGACCTTAGGACGCCTCACTACCCGTGTCTGGGAGAACCCAAGCTGACAATTTCCACCAAGATGGCAGTGTACAACGCCTGCATCGTCAGCACTCTCCTATATGGCAGTGAAACATGGACAACATACTCCAAACAGGAGCACAAACTGAACAGCTTCCACCTGCGCTCTCTCCGTCGCATCCTCGGCATCCACTAGAGTGACAAAGTTACCAACGCTCAGGTCCTCGAGGTTGCAGGTCTTCCCACCATGTACACACTCCTCAGACAACGCAGACTCAGATGGCTCGGTCACGTGCGAAGGATGGAGGATGGACGCATTCCTAAAGATCTCCTCTATGGTGAACTTGCCTCCGGCAAGAGAAGCATTGGCCGCCCCCAACTGCGCTACAAAGACGTCTGCAAGCGTGACATGAAAGCCCTGGACATCAACCTAGAGAACTGGGAGGAGGTAGCGGCTGACCGCAGCAAATGGCGCAGTGTTCTCCACAAACAGCTGAAGTGTGGTGAAGAAAAGATCCACACCGCAGCAAACGAAAAGAGAGCCAAGCGGAAGGCATGTGCTCCAGCCACCTCAACAAGCCACATCTGTATCAGATGCAACAGAGACTGCCACTCCCGCATCAGACTGACCAGCCACAGCCGGCGTTGACGCTGAACAAATGACCTGTCTCTTGGCGCTAATTCCATAGTCGACACCGACTGACGGAGGCCTACATACATACATACATACATTACATACATACATACATACATACATACATACATACATACATACATACATACATACATACATATACATACATACATACATACATCTATATATCTATATCTTCTCTCTCTCTCTCTTCTTCTCTCTCTCTCTTCTCTCTCTTCTCTCTCTCATTCTCTCTCTCTCTCTCATCTCTCTCTTCTCTATATATATGCTATATATATATATCTGTGTGTGTGATATGGCGGGGAAGGGGATATTTTGTGTACAACAGTCAGACTATGAGCTGTTCACATGCTTCATCTGATCTAGAGGGGATCACTGAATACACTGTGCAGGGGATAAGTAGTTATTGTTTCTGAAATAATGTTTTACCATGTTTTAATTCTCGCCCCATTTTCCCTTTTCATGACAAATGATATATGCCATGTTAAAGCAGAATATGTAGCAGTTGGCTTTTTATGTTTATAAGGAAAGCTGGTTACATTGTATCAACTAAAGGTGGCAAAATTGTATTTAGTAGGCACCTTTTTGTTATTGATTTTTTTTTTATCTAGCCAAACCCCAGACCTCGTGCACATTCATCTATGTCTTAGGGCTAAGCCCTGAACCAGCCCGGCTTGTTTACACCAATTGGAAATCGTCTGTGGATGGGACAGCCCTGGTTGTTTGAGCTCAACCTGGAAACTTTGCCAGTGTGAACAACAGACATCCTCTTATTTCCATATTAAAAACATCATTATGTTCACATAGCAAGACTGTTTAGTCACTTGACTGGGACGGCCAGTTCTCTCCCTTGCTTTTCCCCACAGGCAGCCCATTTGTAATGGTTAGCAACAAAAAAAATCATAAAAAATACAAAACACATAGTAAGAAAATGAAATGTTCTGAACTTATGAATAATATGTTAGGTTAGCACATATCAAAAGATTGGAGCTCTCACTTTAATATTTGAGCTTTGACTAGTATGAAGAAAATACACCGAATTTTGTGCTACTCTCTGCAACCGTGAACAAAGATTTCGGAACACATGGAATCGCCCAACAACGCTCTGTTTTCAACCTTGGATAGGCTCACGAAGCTATGTTAAACTGCACTTGTAGTGGACAGCTGTCCAAAACCGTTGCCTGACACTGATCCGCTTTAGCCGACGGCCGTCCTCTGAGAGTTTTAAAAAGCACTTTGCTTCATAAAAGAGGTGTCTCTGTAGCATGGTCACTTGAATTAATCATATGGTTTAGAGGTGTTGCAAGAGAGAAGAGGCGCAAGAAATCATGGGTTGACAACATCAAAGACTGGACCGCCAACCCCTGAACACTCTACTAGCCAAAAGGATGTGAAGCATGGAAAAGACGGTTGCGTTTCTTCATGTCCCCTAGTCTTTGGGACATGGGACATGAGTGATGTTGAAGTGCCATTGCAAGTGTTAAACTTAACAAGATTGACCTTCGAACGGTGTCCTATAGCAAGATAGTTAAACCACTTGACTTAACAGCGATTTGACTTAAGAGCAGTGTTTTAAGAGGTAGCCGCTGAACTTAAAACAACAAAAATGGAATTTAAGATCCTAGCATCCAGAGGTATGGGTATGATTTCAAATTTAAGTGTAGAGAGAAAGGAGAAGAGAAGATTTAAGAACTCGTGACCTGATGGCATGCACACTTACCTTTCTAGCATGGAAGAAGGTAAGGGGATAAAGGCTTGCTGGACGGATGCTTCTTCTCCAAAGGCATGCTGCCCACCCTCACTACAGTTTCTTCATTCTTCCATGAGGACGTTCCTTGTATCATAAATAATTTCCGACACAAAAGGGTTTCAGGGTTGTATTGGAGAGAAACATAGAGTATTTTCTCAATAGTTGAAAAAGCCACTAATAAAGAATCTGAAAAGAGTCAATGTTCATCTAGTTCTCAAGGAGCATTATATACTATCTATCTATCTAATCTATCTACTATCTATCTATCTATCTATCTATCTATCTATCTATTCTATCTATCTATCTATCTATCTATCTATCTATCTATCTAGCCGCTGCTGTGGTCTAGTGGTTAGGGCGTTGGACTCGTAATCTAAAGGTTGCGGGTTCGATCCCAGCTTTCGGCTATGGCGTTGTGCCCTTGGAAAAGGCACTTAACGGCTATTTTCTCACCCCACCCAGGTGTAAAAGGGGTACCAACCTTGTATTGGGGGTTAACCCTGCGATAGACTGGCGTCCTGTCCAGGGGGGAGTCTATGACTCTCAGTCGCTTAAAGCCACAGAAACCGGGATAAGCACCGGCCTGATGAGCCCTAGGCTCGGGACAGACTTTTTATCTATCTATCTATCTATCTATCTATCTATCTATCTATCTATCTATCTATCTATCTATCTATCTATCTATCTATCTATCTATCTATCTATCTATCTACTTTATACTAATCAACATTTCTATCCCGTATCTGGCGACTTTATGTGGCCATCCTTCGGATGATGACTTTCCTTGAGCGCCCGTTGTGCGAACGCTCGCGACATCTTGCGCACATGTTAAATTGTTCCGCTTTTTCGTTGAAGTTGTAGGCATCGTTTGCGGTTGACAATATTTACAAAACTGCATGCACACGGGGACCGGATGAAAAAAAGCACATGATTGCTTATTCTGTTATCCTCGATATAAAAGAATGAATATAAAAGAATAAATATAAAAGAATAATAATAATAATAAAAAAATAATAATAATAAATGGGCACCCCTGAAGACTTGACAACAATTTTTCTCCAGTCCTCTCTCTGTTCTGCCTTTCTCAGGGTTTTGTTGAGTTCTAGACCTGTCCATTTGCTGATGTTGTCCTTCCATCTCTTCCTTGGTCTGCCTCTTTTTCTTCCTCCTTGGACAGTGTCTTTCTGTATTGTTTTTGCAGGTCCTTTCGATCTTGTGACATGCTCGTACCATTTAAGTTTACGCTTCTTTACGATTGACAGGTTTTCGTAGGGAACAATGATTTGCTGGATTCTGTTATGCACTTCTTTGTTGCTTATGTGGTCTCTGTAGGAGATGCCAAGGAGCCTCCGGAAGCATCTCATCTCTACCGCCTGTACTCTTCTCTCCAAATCAGTAGTCAGGGTCCACGATTCACAGGCATACAGGAATATGATATGACAAGGGAGCGCATTAGTCTGATCTTAGAGTTGAGTGAAATACTTCTATCTTTCCAGATGCTGAACACCATCTGGAGCATTAATAACTGACTGCAAATTTGATTGTTGTCATGAAGGAATTTAAAAAACAAAAATGACCCCGACCCCCCCAAAAAAAAACCACAAACAAACAAACAAAAACAAACACACCAAAAGATCATAAAAGTGTCGATTTTACGTATTTTGGCATCAAGTAACATGCTTGCAAGTAACACAATAACAATGGTTTATAATGATAAACTCTAACCTTATTCGCACGGAGACTGTGCACAAAACGTATAAGGAGAAAGAAGATAGCCAGTAGCAGCCCCCCCAAAAAATCAGGATTGCATGGAATCCACACAAGTGTTTTGCAATAGTTACATTCTGTGAGAGGGTGGCAGGTTAATCCCTGAAGAGAGTGACATAGAGAGCAACGTTGCTCCAGTGATGGTCTCTGAATTTTATTTCATTTTATTTTTCAATCTGGCTTGGCATCTTTATTCCAAAATGTATCACTCCTGTACCAAAAATACAGTAGTAGTATAGTAGGGATATACTGGTGGTTGAAGTCTTGGTTGCTGGAATACATACATTGATAATAAGCGTTAAAACCTGTTCCATTTTCGGAAGAATAGTCCATTGTGTGCCGGTGAGAATGGATGACAAAGTTTGCAAAACTGCATACACACGGGGACTGGATTTTACAAAACACACACAAGTGCTTATTCCTTATTATCCTCGAAATAAAAGAATAAAAAAAGAGTATAAAGTAAAGAAAAAGAAAAGAGGAAGAAACAAATTATCAGCTACGATAACATACTTAAATACATACAGTACATGTCGCCTATCCATGTTAACTGCTGAGCAAAGAAAGGAAGGAAGGAAGGATTTAGTGTAAAAATCTCTTACCTAATTTTCTGCTCAGCAAACTCATGTTCAAATACCACACATATAAATGTGTATCACATTCTTTCCATTCAAAGATGCAGTATCTCCTACAGCCGCAATCTGTATTAGAACAACGTGGTCAACATGCAAAAAAAAAAAAAAAAAAAAAATTACAAAGTCATATTTTTTTGATCGATACATTGTGATTTTGATAGCTATTGTTGGTGGGAAATAATGTTAGAAAGATAGATTTATGTTTACGTGCATGAAATTCAAAATTGCTGGAATCGGATAAATAAAACAAACAAGACAAAAAGGGAAGATAATGGAGGTAAAAGGAAACTAGAGTGGACGAAAAAAAAAGGGGGGGAGGGGGGAAGAAAACCAAAACCTAATTAAAAGAAAATAGGAGAAAAAAAAACAAACTTTGGTTACCATGAGTAAGAAAATGACCACTGGAAAAAAAGAAGAAAAATCTACACCAATACTTTTAGTCTCTAAATTTTAGATCTCTAAGGAAAGACCGATTTCCTGATTCGAGAAGGTGCTGATGATTCTCACTTCCATGCTAGTTTTCTGATCGGTGGATATCTAGACTTCTTTTGGCTGACAGAATGAGTAAGTTATCTTGAACTCAGACAGCTAAAACAAATCCATATCTCGTCAGAACTTTCTCAGTAAAAGCCCATGCTGACAATAAAGCAACCTGTCTAGTTGATAAAGCCAGTAATAACGTTGAGACATAACGTGATTCAGCCTAAAAGTGATTCGCATATTAATAAGAACCAACACTGCATACTGCCTTGTTGTCACCCCACCAGCCACCATTACTGGTGTGGAACAAAAACTGTATACTGAAGCCAAGCCAGAAAACTCGGTCACTTCCACCTGTCATGTCTGCTGAAGATCATGAACATCAGGCGGGAGGACAAGATTCTCGACACGGAAGAACTTAGTACAACTAGCAGGACCTCTGGATGTACTTGTGGTAAAGGTGAAGGTTAAAGGCGTTCCCCTAACTTATGTGGTCATCGGAGAGTGAGGTGTTACAGTTCTGATTTAGGTAAAGGAAAAGGTGTTCCCATAACTTCAGTGGTCATTGGGGAGTTAGGTGTCAGAGATATCAACTTTTCTAGGGCCCAGCATCTTGAAGGCGGTACCTGAGATCACCATGAGACCAGAACAATAGGGCTACGGAATCAAAGGCATTTTTTTTTTTTATTATTGTATGGTGACTAGTGGTGATGAGGAATAAAGTAATACTATGGAAGTGCATAAGCTTTGAGACTATTTGACAGGATTGTACTCTACGCTTACTATCATAATATATCCCTGCGTCAGCCAGGCAGAGAGATACAGACACCTGCAGTGTTGGCCGGGTAATTTGAACAACACTCTCAAATTCGCATCCGTAAAGTGGATAAAGCTCGACTGTATGGTTCAAATCTCCCCACTGAGCCTACAGCAAACTCACTATGGGTAGAAGCTGGCCGGAGTCCGAAAAATCCCTCTGATTCTAATGGGATTTGAACCTGCGAATTTCCATTCCCAAATCTAAGGCGCCAACTACTGCACAATGGCGGCTGGTCCGCTTTAATATCTATCCTCTCTTCGCATAACTTTGAATGAAAGAACGTGTACCAGCAACCATATTCTCCTTGAATTACTGAACGACTGACAAGATGTAGATTTATTGCTCTGTGCTGTCTGTCTGTCTGTCTGTCTGTCTGTCTGTCTGTCTGTCTGTCTGTCTGTCTGTCTGTCTCTCTCTCTCTCTCTCTCTTCTTCTCTCTCTCTCTCTTCTTCTGTGTGCATATATATATATATATATATATATATATATATATATATATATATATATATATATATATATATGTGTGTGTTGTGTGTTTGTGTTATCACACGCGTGTACACACACACAAACACCACATTACAAACACACACAAACACACACACATACTAACACACACACACACTACACACACAACACACATACATAACACACACAACACACATATATATAACGACTGACAGATGTAGATTTATTGCTCTGTCTGTTGTCTGTCTGTCTGTCTGTCTGTGTGTGTGTTGTCTGTCTGTGTGTCTGTCGTTTCTCCTCCTGTCCTCCTCTCACTCTCTCCTACTTCCTCTCCCTCTCTCTCTCTACACACTCCTCTCATCCCTTTCTCTCTCTCATCCTCATATGTATATATTATATATATATATATATATATATATATATATATATATATATATATATATATATATATATTAGTGTGTGTGGGTGTTGTGTGTAGTGTGTGTCTGTGTGTGTGTGTGTGTGTGTGTTCTCACGGTGTAAAACACAACACACGACTTACATACCACAGTAACCACTCACACGACACACACACAATATATTTTGTGTGTGTTTTTATTGCTTTATCTATCTATCTTTTATTTTATTTTTTATTCTGTTATCTATCTTCTATTATATATATATAGTATTTATTATATATATATATGTATTATTATATATAAACCACGTAGTAGTACGCATTACGTGTGTTGTGTGTGTGTGTGTGTGTGTGTGTGTGTGTGTGTGTGTTGTGGTGTGTGTGTGTGTGTTGTGTGTATTTTCTCATGCTCACTGTGACATGTTTAATGGTAATAAACTATACCTGAAGAAGCACATATTTTAACGAGAGAGAGAGAGAGAGAGAGAGAGAGGAGAGAGAGAGAGAGAGAGAGAGAGAGAGAGAGAGAGAGGAGAGAGAGAGGGGAGAGAGAGAGAGAGAGAGGAGAGAGAGAGAGAGAGAGAGAGAGAGAGAGAGGGGAGAGAGAGAGAGAGAGAGAGAGAGATGAGAAGAGAGAGAAATGTCAACATGTCAGCTGTGAGTAATTTAAGTGGTATATGCAGGCTGCTTTTTCTTTTTAGTTCATAGCACACATAAGCATTACACACACACACAACACACACACACACACACACACACACACACACACACACACACACACACACCACACACACACACACACACCACACACACACACACACACACACACACACACAAGGTAGATGTGTGTGTGTGTGTGTTGTGTGTGTGTGTGTGTGTGTGTGTGTGTGTGTGTGTGTGTGTGTGTGTGTGTGTGTGTGTGTGTGTGTGTGGTTGTGTGTGTGTTACTAAGCCAATGAATGTTGTTTAGGAGATAGTGAACTCATATAGGGCGTGTATGGGGTGCTTAAGGAGAGGTGGTACCTTTGTAAACCTGGCAGTAGCATCCTTCGGGATGGACGGGAGCACTGGTCCTCACTTGGCACTCAACTCTCACTTCTGGGTCCGGGTCCTTAACCCACCCACACCACGGTAACCGCTTCTACTGGCGGGCGAAACGTTGTGAGGGGCTGGTGCATTCTTACCCACCAGTAGGAGTCTTGGAGAGGAGATGGGCGCCACCAAGCTTCCTCAAGCCCACTGCAAGGACATGATGAGAAAAACAAAACAGAAAGACATGCCGGATCGGTCGAGGCCCGGATCAACAACGACCGCGCTACCCACTGCAAGCCTCCAGGGTGGGAGTGACAAGTGTGCTACTGGGGCAGAACAACTCTAAAGCTTCCAGATAAAGGGGCAACCATTGGTACATGGAATGTAAGGACTCTGTACCAAACAGGAAGAGTACAGGAACTTACAGATGAATTACAGAGATATAAATGGGACATCTTAGGGCTTGCGGAAGTTAGATGATTGGCTTCGGAGAAACAACGACGCAAGACGGCCACAAAATATGGTACAGTGGAGAAGAGAAACTACATCAACATGCTTTATTGTCAGGAAAGAGATTGTGTCAAGCATCATCAGCTGCACATCAGTATCCAGCAGACTCATCTCAATCAGAGTTTCTGCAAAACACCAGAATCTCACCATCATCCAAGTGTATGCTCCAACATCTGACTACGATGATGATCAGATAGAAGAATTCTATGAAGAACTTGAAAACGTCATCTCCAAAATGCCCAAAAAGACATCCTTATTGTGGAAGGCGACTGGAATGCTAAGGTGGGACCTGATGCCTATGACACCTGGGCAGGAACCACAGGACGATTTGGACTGGGAGAAACAAATGACAGAGGACAGCGGCTGCTGGAATTCGCAAAGAAGCACAAACTGACTTTGGCTAACACACTCCACCCTCACAAGCCATCCAGAACATCAACCTGGCACTCACCAAATGGTCTGATTCATAATCAAATTGATTACATTCTGTCACCCCAAAGATTCAAATCCAGCATAAACAAGGCAAACACAAGAACATTCCCAGGAGCTGACATTGGCAGTGACCACGACCTTGTACTTACCACCATCAGGCTGAAACTGAAAGCAAAACAACAGCCAAAAAGCCCATGCATAAGATTCGACCTGGAAAAACTCAAAGACCCAACAGTGGTTGAGATCTTCCAAGCCAACATTGGAGGAAAGTTCGCCGCACTCACAGCCATCGACAATGATGTGGACACATTGGCCAACAACATCAAAGAAGTGCTAACGACAGCAGCAGAAGAAACATTAGGAAGAAGCAGAACAAAGAAACAACCCTGGGTGACAAATGAGGTTCTTGACCTCTGCGACAAAAGAAGAGAACTTAAAAAACAAAAGTTCACAAGTCAAGAAGCTTACAAGAAGTACATGGATAGCCACAGAGAAGTGAGGAAAAAGATGAGAGAAGCCAAAGAAGAAGCGGGATAGAAGAACAATGCAACAACATGAAGCTGGAATGACCATGGGAAACACAAAACAGCTTACGACACTTTGAAAGCACTAACAAAACCACACAGCTAAAGCTTTTATTGAAGACAAAGAAGGAAATCTTTTAACGGAAAAATGCATCTCAACGTGGACAGAATATGTGAGGATTGTACAACTACCCACTACGCCCAGATACCAACATAGTTTCTGACAAACCCCCTGAACACCAAGATAAAGACCCACCAATACTAAGGTTGAAGTAGATGCAGCTTTAAACAATTGAAGAAGGGGAAGTCCCCTGGAATCGATAACATCCCAGCTGAACTCATAAAAAAATGGAGGGAATGAAACAGCAAGGCCTTCACAGAACTTTGTCAGAAGATCCACGACAGCAAAGAATGGCCAAAAGAATGGACACAGTCTCTTGTAATACCCCTGCCAAAGAAAGGAAACCTCAAGCAATGCCAGAACTACAGAACCATCAGTCTCATAAGTCATCCTAGCAAGATCATGCTGCAGGTAGTCCTCAACAGACTGAAAAACCAAGCGAAAAACTCCTGGCAGAAGAACAAGCGGGCTTTAGACCAAAACGCAGCACAATGGAACAAATTTTCAATCTGAGATTTCTGATAGAGAAGCATCTCCAACACCAAAAAGACTTGTACCACAATTTCATAGACTTCAAAAAGGCCTTTGACAGGGTATGGCATGACGGCCTCTGGCAAGTACTCAGGCACTTCAACATTGACAGCTGCCTAATTGAAGTCATCAAGGCTCTGTACGAGAACGCAAAAAGTGCAGTTTTCATGAACAATCACGTGGGCGAGTTCTTCAAGACCACGGTTGGGGTTCGCCAGGGCTGCCTTCTCTCACCTGTACTCTTCAACCTCTTCCTTCAAACATCATGACAGAGACACTGCAAAACCACCACACTTCCATCTCCATTGGTGGAAGACCCCTTTGCAACCTCAGATTTGCAGATGACATTGACCTCATGGGCAGCAGCAAACAAGAACTGCAAATCCTCACAGACAATTTAACAGATCGAGCGAGCGCATACGGCATGGAGGTCAGTACAGAGAAATCAAAGATCATGGTCAACAGCGCGAGTAATGACATCACGGAAATAAAGATGAATGGAGAAACACTAGAAGAGGTGAGCCAATTCAAATACTTAGGCTCCATCCTAACAAAAGATGGCACATCAAACAATGAAGTGAAAGCTCGCATTGCAACAGCAACATCTGCTCTAGTCAGACTCGAGAAGATCATCAGAAGCAACAACATCAGCTTCTGCACCAAATACCACCTTTACAAATCCCTCGTGATATCTATCCTCCTATATGGCTGTGAATCATGGACTCTGACAGCAGAGTTAGAGAGGAGAATCCAAGCATTCGAGAACAAGTGCCACAGAAGACTCCTCAAAATATCATACAAAGAACACAAGAACAATAACTATGTGAAAGAAGAAATCAAAAAGCGTGTGGGCCCCCAAGAGCCTGTGCTCTCCACCATAAAGAGGAGAAAGCTGATGTGGTTTGGTCACACCACAAGACACAACACCCTAGCAAAAACCATCCTGCAAGGAACAGTCGAGGGCAAGAGAAGAAGAGGCCGCCAAAAGAAATCATGGGTTGACAACATCAAAGACTGGACCGCCCAACCCCTGCAACACCTCCTACTAGCCACACAGGATCGTGAAGCATGGAAAAAGATCTCTGTTGGTCTTCTCTCATGTCCCCCCTACGTCCTTTGGGACATGGGACTGAGTGAGTGAGTGAGTGAGTGAACTCATATAATAAGCAAGTTAAAGGATTGGTTATCTAAAGCACCTCTGTAGCTGTAGTACAAAGTGTTTCAAATCAGATCTGGCACAAATCTTACCAAAAATGATAACCAGACACTGGGCTTTCCAGTTTTGTGAATCATGACACCCACTTCCTGAAAATGAACAGAGACTTACACAACACATACTGAAAAGTGTTTGTGCATCTTTGATGTGGCTACGAATGCGTGGGCAAATGCTCACTAATATGATGTTGTAGTTAAACATTTTATTTATGTAGTTCTAGTATACCGCAGACTGTATTTAACGTGGATAGATTTAAAACTTATGTAAGATAGCAAAGAGAACTTTACTATTTACTCCGTCCCTCTTCCTCTTATATTTCAAAGATCATCATTATCAGCAGAAGTCCTTTGCCAAGAGGATGGTTTGGAGGACATCACAGATATGTTGGTTGCCAGTTTTCTACCAGACTGATCTGTCTTTAGCCTTTTGCAGCAACACATTCATGTCAAGGCCGGTCCCAGTCTTTGATGTTCTTTATCCAGTTCTTCATCTCTACCCTTATGTCTCCCTCCATCAAGTGTTCCAAGATAGTCTTAGCAATAAAGTTATGATGTATGGCGTGACCAAACCACGCCAGCTTCTTCCTCTTTACAACAGCCACAAGGGGGTTGTTCATGTGGACCGGCTTTCATTGTCACCTCTTTCCACACGGACTATTGTTTCTATGGTCCGCCAGGAAATGTGCAGGAGTCCTCTGAATGATTTTGTTTCAATGGCTTGGATTCTCTCTTTCAGTTCTGCCGTCAAAATCCAGCTTTCACACACGTGCAGCAGCATGAAAACAAGAGCTTTAAACAACTTTAGCTTTATTAGGAACTTGATATCCTTGCTTTCTCAAACCCTCTTTTAATTTGCCATGGCTGAGCTTGCAAGGTCTAGTCGGATCTTTCCTCTGCAGAACCACAGCCATCGTGGAGCCAAGATATTTGAAGGAGTCTGCTTAATTGTCACGTCACTGTTGCTGTTTGCCATGCGCTTGCTCTTCTCTGCACTGATCTTCCTGCCATATTAGTCGCTACTTTCTTGGTCTAGCTTGTTGGTAAGTTCTTGCTGTTCGTTGCTACTACATTCTAGAAGAGCATTATAATCAGCAATCCTCAGATTGCAAATCCATCTGCCACCAAGAGGTACAGTGTTGTGGCTTTCAGGGAGCATCTCATGTAAGGATCCTCTCGAGAGAAAAGTAGGACACAGTATGCATCCTTGTCTGACTCCTACTGTTGCTCGAAAGCAATCTATGATCTGGTTGCTCAGAAGGACTGCACCGCACTGCAGGCATTATTTTAGGGTGCCTGAATTATCTGCACTAATACTTCCTCAATGTTTAAAGTTCTGAGGGTTTGTCATAGTCTATCATGCCAAACCCCCATCAGACGTGGTTTTTTTTTGACGTCTATAGAATTGTGGAACAAATCTTTTGGTGTTGAAAATTCTTCTCAGTTACGTGCTTGCATTTAAAAATCTGTTTAGTTGAACTTCCAGTTCTAAAAACAGCTTGTTTTTCTCCAAGTACTTTTTCTGCTTGCCTTTGAGCCTATTCAGAGTGATATTTAGCAATTGTTTTCACGCGACCTTGCTTGGATGGCTTATGGGGCTGATTGTGCTGTAGTTTTGACACTGTCTTAGATTACCTTTTTTACGAAGCAGGATTATTAAACACTTTTCGATTTTCAGGACAAATCTTGGTACTCCAGTTTTTTGGTTTTTTTTTTACTATGAATTGTCAGCATCTTTACAGTCTCTTCTCTACTGCGTTTGAATAACTAAGCAGAAACGTTGTCCATTCAAGGTGATTTCCCTTTTTCTTTTAGCAGTGTACTGCTTCCGCGGGCATCTTGAAAATAACGCCTTTTCTGTCTTTCTGTTTTAATATTTGTTTTCAACCTATTTGCCTGATCGCTCGATTTTTTCACCATAATTATCAAATTAGATATAAATTGTTGTTTTATGTGACCATGAAACCTATTTTAGCACTTAGCTGATCCATCAGTATTTTTTGACCAGGAGAAACTAGACCGATTTAAATGATGGTGTGTTCCTTGGAGGGACTTAACCCCAAATCCCCTCAAGGGAAGGAAAGAGGACACTACCACAGTTTATACTAAAAGAGATGTGGTAAGAAAAGGCCATATTAATACAGAAAAATATCAGACCTTAGTGTGCGCTGGCATGCTTTAGCTTCATGTATAGCTTACATACTAGTTATTAAGATAAACAATGTACCTAAATATACATATCATGGAAAGGAAATGATATAGTAAGATAAGAAATGTTACATGGCTGAAATTGGTAAGGTCAGAGCGTGACATGCTGGTCATGCAAACAGAAACACACAGACAAATCTGGTGATGACAGTACTCAAGGTCAGTGTTGAGGGCAGGTCAAACAGGCAGACCTCAAACATCCTACATCGCCAACATCACTGAGGTCAGTGGTTTCGGAGGGCTACAGGAGATTGTAGACCCCAGCAGTGACAGAGAGAGATGGCGAACCCTGGTGGTGTGTTATAGAGCTCCTACCGCTGACAGCGGCGATGAAGACAGTTGAGGTGAATTGAGTTTGTATACTGGACATGTCGCCTAAGATCACGTTTATAGGACAAGTACATGAACACTGGTTTATCTGACGACCTGCTGTATGAGTGAAAAAAAATATTGTTTTGATGTATCCATGTAAAAGATGCCATGTTGTTGTCAAAGTAGTTCTGCCTGGAATATCATATTGAGACTGATGGAAGGGTAGACAAGAAAACAGATCTACAGCACTTCAGGCTGGATAGAAAAACCATTTGGTGGATCGGTGGTCTAGTTGGTAACGCCCCTGCCTAGAAAGCGAAAAGTTCGGGTCGAAGTGTGCAGTGGTTCGAATCCCGCTTGGGCCCAAATCTTTTCCCCCATCCATTAGACCATGAGTGGTGATCTGGGTGTTAGTCTTTCGGATGAGACGATAAACCGAGGTCGTCTGTGTTACACATCATTATTTAGCGCACGTAAAAGAACCCACGGCAACAAGAGGGTTGTCTCTGGCAAAATTCTGTAGAAAAAAGCCACTCTGATAGAAAACAAAAACAGTTGCAGACAAGAAAAAGAAAAAAAAGATGGCGCTGCACTTAAGGCGACGCGCTCTACCCAGGGAGAGCAGCCCGAATTTCACGCAGAGAAATCTGCTGGGGTATAAAGTGGTATAAACATAAAAGATAAAATAAAAATTTATATAGTCACTGTGGTACAGTTCCAGGGTTTTGTACAAATTTGACGCAAATAAATTCCTTTGGTGAACAGCTCTTTAGAGCCATGCCTCATACTTCTTTTCAGTCAGAAGAGGAGGATGCTACCACACTGCTACTGCACTGCCGCTACACTGCTGCTGCTGCTGCTGCTGATGATGATGATGATGATGTAAAAGAAGGAGAAGAAATATTTTCGCTCCCCTCTTGCCTGATGTTAGATCAATAACTGTCAACGTGTCAGATGCCGTGTGCAGTGTAGGGATGTTATTGATTGTACTCAAAGGCCTGCGTTAGTTGAGACCAGTGTGAGATGCTGCATACCTTCGTCAGTCATGTAGTAGGGGATCAATTGTGACTCTGCAAACGTGTTGTGCCGACTGCTGCTCACTGCACCTTGTGTTGCTTTGGTGTATGATGATCCAGTAAGAGGAGTCTGTTTCCATCGCCATGTCCACAATTTTTGTTCTGTTATTGCACCCTGTCCTACGTTTGTACGATACATGCATTAATCGATCATTTACATAATTATTTTATCCTCTTAAATTTAGTATATGATAAAAGAAAAAGATTTCTACTCCTAAATCTTTTCACTGAAAAAATAATGCTGTTTTTCTCTTGTTCTCCGGCTGTAAATTGTTGTTGATTGCTTGTGTTTTGTGTAGGTCGAATGCAAGCGCTTTGATTTGTTTCTACAAGATAGGCCTATAGGGCTATACAAATTCCATGTATTATTATTATTATTATTATTATTATTATTATTATTATTATTATTATTATTATTATTATTATCATCATCATCATCATCATCATCATCATCATCATCATCATCATCATCATCATCATTATTATTATTATTATTATTATTATTATTATTATTATTATTATTATTATTATTATCATCTGAGGTTCATCAATGGTGAGATTTTTGTGAATGGGAAGGGTTTTGCCCAGTATCAGCATGCTGAATTCTGCCATGATGTTTAAACAAGACACCAGTGTGATTGCCGTTATAAATGATAGACTAATTTCCCCACAAGGCAGAACAGGTCTTAACCTGTGTGCAAAAGATCATGCGTGCGTTTGCCCGAGGGGTGTTGGTTTTTAGAGTCATCAAAAGGACATTGGGGGTCGAGTCAGTTCTGATGTTACGTCCAGGGGGAAAACCCCGTTGAAGGACTGTCTCAGTGGTGTTCCAACACAAGCTCAATCCCAGGCTTGATCCCAGACCAGCAGATCCTAAGCACAATGCTCAAACCACGAGGCTATTCCCTCATTATAAGTTTCATACTTAAGAAGATTTGCATTTAAAGGTAAAAGATATGGAGTTCATTGTGCAAAATAGCTAAGCATTATATCTGCATGCATAAAACACTTGGTGTCTATACTTTGCAGCACTGCTTTTTTCATTTTTATTAAGAGTTTTGACATGACCATATAGTTGTTTATTTCATCACCATGCCTGGCTTCATTTACATTTCTATTTTTGTCAAAGATTCACACAAAAATCACTACAAGACAATTAATCTTTAAAGGCAGCATTGTGGAATTATTGAGTAAAAACCATGCCTCTGGCCTGACCTGACTCGAGTTTCCGCTCCTTGTGGAACACTCTTCAGAGGTCCTGACAATGATAAAAAAAAACCAACTCACTGTTTCCTTTGTGGTACTTAAGGTCAAGACGCTTTTCAAAATTTAGAAGTGTCTATTGCAGCTGTAAGACTAGGTAGATATTATTGTGGCCTACCAACACTGCCAGCAAAAGATGAAAATAAAATGAGAAGATGTTTGAAATAAATGTTGTAAAAGTATATACAGATAGAAGAAATACACTGCTAATGAATCTTTGTGCCTTGTGTTTGGAATGTTTGTTAAATAGAAAAGCATGCATGGAAGATAAAGTCTGTATTCAGCTAATGTGTCTGTCCTAGCTGGAGAACAATGATAACCCAAGCATTGACAGACATTTATAGTGCTGGAACAGGCAGTAGAAGTTGAAGTAAAAAAGGCCTTTACTTGGATCTCAGAAGAGATACTATTCTCCAATGGACCCGTTTCATAATTGAGAAAATATGGCGAACAAACGAGTCACCATTTACATAGTTTTTTGTGAAAGATTCACCAGAAAGAATTACAAGATAAAAATAGTTAAAGGCAGCATTTAGGGATGTCACGGTTCGCATATTTTTTAAATAGATCGTTGTGTATAGTGGCTAGTTGTCCAGTGCGCGCATTTTTCTGCACTTAATTCTGTGTGTATAGCTGTCTATGTTCATTTCCTTTTCTCTTCGTATAGATCTAGGCTTAGGGAGATCTCTCGAGAAGTTCCGCAGCGAGAGTAGATCTAACGGTTAGATCAGCGGAGCGGCTGCAGGCTTAGGCTGAGCAGGAGGACGTGGTCGCCGTGCCAGTTTTTTAGCTGTTGGGCGCCACGTAGATCTAGTTTTGGCTCCGTTCGAGAAGCAGGAGAGAGCCTACGCCTCGTAGGAGGTTTCACTCTCCAGTTCCTGCCTTCGTTCTTCGTTCTTCGTCACTGTTTGTCGCTTGTTCGTCTAGTCACGTCGGTTGGGGTGCAGGAGTGCGCCATACCAGTTCCAGTGACAGGTGAGAGTTTGTACTTGTCGTAGTTATGTCTGGTTCCGCGTGGTTTTGGTGTGTTGTTGTTTTGGTTCTGATAATGGGCATTGGTTCTTGTTGTTAATTAAACATTTGGACTGAAGAAATATAAGCATATCATGAGCGTTTTGTTCTGAATTATATTTATTTTTCGTGAAGTAACACTAGTATTGGTGTATAGCGAACGTAGGGGTATTTATCCTTAGTTATTGTGTTGTTTTTTTTTTAATATCAAGGGTTCGTGTGGAAAGGTTTTCATTGTGTTTTGTAATACTCGGCATTTTTTATGTTGGAATTGATATGGAAATTTTTAGTTATGTGCGATACAGTGCAATTGAGTGTGTTTGATTGTAAGTATGGATTGATATTGTTTTGTTATAAATATGCTTTATGACAGAGTCTTTCGAATGTTTTTGAATTAAACCCATTTGGATGTTGATAGTTATTATGAAGTGTTGAATGTGGATTAGATTAAGGTTATATATATATATATATATATATATATATATATATATATATATATATATATATATATATATATATATTTTCCCCGAGTACTGAGTGGAATCTTTGAGTGTGGAGAGACAAGTATTTTGCCAACCTAAAAAGAATCAAGAGATAACTTTAGTTACCAGTGTATGTGGAGGATTAGTAAGTATCGCCTTTTACAGGTTTCCGTCTACCACCAGTTCCTGTTTACCACCAGTTCCCATTTACCACCAGTTTCCGTTCGCCACCAGTTCCTGTTTACCTCCAGTCGTCAAGCCAAGTCCTACCTTGTAAGTCCTACCTTGTACCTCGTCTCCAGCACGTCTTCTTCGTTGCTTCGTCTTCTCCATCGTATTGTCAGGAAAGTGATTCTTTTGGTGTGTGTTTTTTGTGTGTGTTTTTTTTTTGTTCATTTTTGGACTTCAAAAACTGTGTTAGAGAAAAAGGAAAAGAGTGAGAAATACAGGACCTTAAATTAGAGTTAATATATGATATTTAGATTAGAGTGCGGTGGTATGTGGGTGTGAAAACTTGTACATTTTTTGCGTGTGATTTTTGCATTATTATTTTTTGTTGTTGTTGTTTACTATATAAGATTTTTGTGAGCGTGAGGAAGTGTATTTTGGTGCGTTGGTTTTGCCTCGTTATTTTTTTGATTGTTGATTTTCATTATCATTGAAATTGAATAGTAAAGATTGGAAATTCCTCCTCTGTGTTCTGCGTTTGTTGTTGTTGGGAAGTTAGATAGATTGGGTATGGGTGGGGTTTTCTTCACACTCCCTTAAGGAGCGTGACAAGGGAATTATTGAGTAAAAACCATGCCATTGGCCTGATCTGATTGAGTTTCGGCTCCTAGTTGAGTACTCTTCAGAGATCCTGGCAGTAATTGAAACCTCACTCAACCTCTGTGGTACTTGACAGCAAAACATTTTTCATGATTTAGAAAGGTCTATTGCAGCTGTAAGTCTAAATAGATATTCTTGTGGCCTTCTACCGCTGCCAGGAGTAAATGAAAACAGAGAGACAAAGAAAATATGTTTGAAATTAATGCTGTAAAAAAAGGAAGAAAATACACGGCAAAAATTACTTATATATATATATATATATATATATATATATATATATATATATATATATATATATATATATATTATAAATATATATTCCCCCATGGGGATGCCAGGGACCTGTCAGTATGAGCAACATCCCCACTTTCTGGAAACTGTGCAAGAAATTTACTCTTTTCTATTACTCTCTTTATTTCTGCCTTGTTCCTTTCCCTCCTCTTGTTTCCTTGTCTATTTTATGCCTGCTTGGTCCATTTTCTACCTCTTTTCCAGAATGACTTAAAAAGGTAGCAACTTCTTCTTATGCCAACTTCCAATGCACTGGGCCTAACTTGTAAGGCCTGAGCAGCAGCATGACGCATTTTCTCTCATACAAGAAAACAACAATAGTTACTGTCTGAGCATTCATCGAAGAGGAGAAAGAAGAAGAAGAAGAAGAAGAAGAAGAAGAAGAAGAAGAAGAAGAACTTATATACATACATATATATATATATATATATATATATATATATATATATATATATATATATATATATATATATTATATATATATATATATATATATACATATATATATATATATATATATATATATATATATATATATATATATATATATATTATATATATAATTATATATGTATGCATGTATGCATGTATGCATGTATGTATGTATGTATGTATGTATACATTTTGAAAGAAGTAGTCCCCATAATGATTTTTCAAGTGGAATCTGCTAGCATCCTCCATCACACGCATCATATTGATTCTAGCATGAATCCTAGTTTCAGCTTTTTTGTGATCTGCAAAAGTACGTAGCTGTATCCTGAAGAAAATGGCACAGCCATCCCCAGCAATGGCTTTAACATTTTCTTTTGTTTACAGACTAAACAACAATGTCAAGTGCTACATCAGAATCAATCAATCAATCAATCAATCAATCAATCAATCAATCTATCTATCTATCTATCTATCTATCTATCTATCTATCTATCTATCTATCTATCTATCTATCTATCTATCTATCTATCTATCTATCGCCTCTTTTTGTTACTCCTGGGACAGTGCTTCGTGGTATTGTTTTTGCAAGTCCTTTTAATCTTGTGACATGCTCATGCTATTTGAGGGGACTTTTTCCCTGGAGTTAACATCAGCGCTGACTCAACTCTCCCAAAGGTCTTTCGATGAGACTGTAAACCGAGGCCGTGTGCGAACGCACGCAGAACATCTTGCGCACACGTTAAATCCTGTTCCGCTTTCCGTAAGAGTAGGCCATTGTGTGCCGGTGGCAACAGATGACAATAGTTACCAAACTGCATACACACGTGTTTTTTTTGTGTTTTTTAATACTTATGCATATTTTGCCAAGTAATATGAGGAAATTGATGTAGTTTCAAGCTTTCAAAAATAAAGAACAGTCAATGCCTAATCAATAGGCACATCATTAGTCCATGTTCATAGCCAGTCCCTAATCCAAAGGGGCAGAGGGGGGGGGGGGGGGAGGTAAGAACTAAGTAACCTTGGCTGCGTTGGCTTTGTCTTCTCTCCTTTTCTGTGTTCCCCCTGTATTGGTGGAGGGAACAACCTCCCCCCTTCTCACCTCTTATCTATCCCCTCCCCCAACCCACCCTCCAGCTACCCCTCCCCCAAACCCCCCCCTACCTACCCCCCCCTTCTCACCTCTTATCTATCCCCTCACCCAACCCCCCCTCCCCCCCAGCTACCCCCCTCCCTCCCTCTCCCCACCCTCCCCCCCAGCTACCCCCCTCCCTCCCTCTCCCCACCCCCCTCCCAACCTACCCCCCCCCAACCCCCCTACCTACCCCTCCCCCAACCCCCCCAACCCTCCCTCTTTCCCTCTCCCCAACCTCCCCCTCCCTCCTTCTCACCTCTTATCTATCCCCTCCCCCCCAGCTACCCCTCCCCTCTCTCAACTACCACTATTCCCCCCATCCCTCTCCCCCCTTGCCTCAATTACACCTCCGTTTCCACAACCCCAGCCTTACCATCTGACCTACCCTATTATCCCCAGCTTTTAATTTAACACTCAAAATATGAAAACAGAAAACGGCACAAATATGGAAAGATAGACAACACATCTCCTCCAAACTTAGGAGGATTGGGAGTTAGAGATGATCCCCGTAAGATCTCAGATTCCTAACTCGCAGCTAAAGTACTTGCATTCATAGTTTTACAAGGTATTAGTAGATTAACAATTTCAAAATTTAAAGGTGTCTTTTCCTGTATCAGTTCAGAAATAAAAAAAAACATATTCTAAATCTTTGGTTTCACTCTGTCCCTGTACCTGTCCATATTTCAGACAGGTAAACAGCAGAGTCTACAAATTTATATAAAAAAATGATGCTTCATTTCCAACAGAAGCAAACTTTTATCTGCACTTCTGGGTGATTTCAAACAATAAAAAGAAATATAACTGTTTATGATAGCCTGTGAAGGGGAGGTAAAACTGTCATAAGATAGAATGAAAGTTTTATCAGCACATAAAATGTTTCAAAAACACTAAATACAGTTGAACAACGTTCTTTATGCAGCAGAAATTAACACAGTAAAATAACTTACAACTTGAAGGGAGTTGTCACTGGCAAATGTGATAACCAGGGGTTAATAAATCCAGAACATTGTGGGTGTGGACTGGTTTTATTGGCCTAGAGGATGAAAGAATTAATGTAATTATTTTTCAGGTTCACCATGTTAGATGCTTGAAGGAATTAGGAGGTCTTGATCTAAAATTGGAAGTGGAAGTTGTTATAGTTATTGAAACTAAATGAGGTGACAGTCTTAATAATATGACCTTTGAAGTTTGTAGTGCTATAAACAACTTAAAACAATAACAATAGTGATAATAACAATGTAATAAAAATGATAATAGCAATATGGAATTTATATAGTGCTATATCTTGTAAAAACAAATAAAGTGCTTGCATTCAACTTACTCTTACACATGCAACCAAATCACAAATAGTTTTAACAATTTCAAATTTACACACACACACACACACACACCACACACACACACACACACACACACACACACACACACACACACACACACACACACACACACACACAGATTAACATCAGTGCTGACTCCACTCCCCCCCCCAAATCTTTCGGATGAGACTAAAAACCAAGGCCACGTGTGCAAACGCACGCAGAAATCTTACCCACATGTTAAATCCTGTTCTGCTTTTCATAAGAGTAGGCCATCATGTGCCGGTGGGAACAGATGACATTTACAAAAATGCATACACACGGGGACTGGATGTAAAATAGCACAAGAATGATTTCCCCATTATTCTCGTTATAAAAGAACAAATAAATAAAACATAAATCACACACACATATTTTCTACACATGCATGCAAATGCGCAACCATACTCACACGAACATAATTATGACAGTGCAGGAGTATATGATACGATATTTAGACACCTTATGTGTGAGAAAGAGAGAAATATGGTGGGAGAAACAGAGATACTGACACAAATAGATATATTGACAGAACAGAGATAAAGAAGTTGGAATCATTTCCCCCTGTTCAATAATGAAAATGTATGCATTGTGTTAATCCAAACAGCCCTCCACCATTTAATTTTTTTGTCCAGGTCATTTGGCACTTGTTTGCAGCTCAAAAGTCTCTTTTATTCAATCAAATCCCAAAATTTTTAGCTTCGCTAATCACAGAGGTATTATCAGATTTGTCACCTTCTTCTTCTTCTTTCTCATGACCGGGATGGTCGTGGAGGAGACATGAGAGACTATTCTGCAGCCAGTCGTTGTCATCCAGCCCTGTCCTCCACCTTCCGAATGAGTGTTGGACTGTCCAGGTGGGTCCACTCCTTGATGTTATCCATCCAGCTTTTGGTTTGTCTGCCTTGGCGTCTGCCACCTTCTAGCGTTCCTTGCAGGACTGTCTTGAGGAGGGTGTTGTGGCGTGTAACATGGCCGAACCATGCCAGCTTCCTTTTCTTGACAGTGGCTAGTAGGGGTTCCTGAGGGCCAGCCATCAGTGCGACTTGATTTCACACATATGTGTTTGTTTTCCTATCCTTCCAGGAAATTCCAAGCAGTCGCCTGAAGCATTTTGTCTCAAATGTCTGGATCCAATTGGTGGTTTCAGCGGTCATTGTCCAACTTTCACAGCCGTAGAGCAAGATGGAGATGACCAGGGATATGAACAATTTGACTTTTGTTTTGAAGCTGATGCTGTCGCTTCTCCATATTTTGTTCTGTTTTGCCATAGCTGATGTTGCCATGGCTAGCCTGGTCTTGATCTCTGTGGTGGAGCGTCCATCTTTTATGAGGGTACTGCCAAAATATTTGAAAGCATTTACTTCTTCCAGCTGCTGGCCATTCATGTAGATCTGTGATGTGGTGTCGTTTGCATTGTTGACCATTACTTTACTCTTTTCTGTGCTGACTTCCATCCCATATGCGCCTGCTCTGTCTACCAGTCTGTTGGTAAGGTCTTGGAGTTCCTTGTTGCTGCCTCCCATGAGATCAATATCGTCAGCAAAACGCAGGTTGTTAATGGGTCGATCTCCTTTTGAGATGTCACCTTATAAATGTTAAAATATCATAACAAAACCATCCTCTAAGTTAGAATGTGCCTACTACCCTAATGGTGGGTAGATGGTAACATTATTAAAATCTTTCTATTGGTGAAACTTGGAGCTGATGGGGAGAAACAAAACAAACCCCAGCAATTATATCTGACCTGTTTTTATTTTTAAAAAAAAGTTTAATGGTATGGATGGTGGAAATTGCCTTGTTATAATATTTTCTGCAGTATACAGATCATTACCTATCTTCTGATGCTTGTGTAACAGAGTGGACAATGGCCCGTGTGATCTCCCATCTTTGCACAGCTTCTCGTGTGATCTCCCATCTTTGCACAGCTTCTCGGGTGGGTACAGCTAGCCAGTTAGGACGTGACCTTTAAATAGAGGTTGCATAAATTCTACTAATCACCATGAGCAAAAAATATACAATGGAGGGCTTTCAACCACCACCCAAGGAAACAGAGCATAGCACATAATTCACAAGTGTGTCCTGATTTAGTAACACAACACTGAGACAGGGCTCTAATCACATGGGAGGTAATCTACTTACCACCCCAGCCAACATGTACTGGGGTCTGGTCACATGGGAGGTAATCTACTTACCACCCCAGCCAACTTGTACTGCGTCCTGAGGTATGCTACCTGACCAGCATATGGGTAGAAAACACTGTGGGGAAAGCATCCCACTTCTGACACCATTGTAACAGAGCAAATATTGGCCCATGTGATGTCCCATCTCTGCACAGCTTCTTGGGTGGGTAGAGCTAGCCAGTTAAGGCATGACCTCTATAAAGAGGTTGCATAAATTCTACTGTTCACCATGAAGACAAAGAGTATACAACGGAGGGCTTTCGACCACCACCCAAGGGAACACAGCATGGCACAATTTGCAGGTGTGTCCCGGGGACACACCACTGCAACAGGGCTCTGATTGCATGGGAGGTAATCTACTTGCCACCCCACCCTACATGGTTCATTGTTCTACCTCTAAAATTGACAAAGTTGTATCGACTTTTAAAATTCTTGTATTTTGAGGATAATGGAATAAGCACATGTGCTTTTTTTTTTTTTAATTTTTTTTTTACATCCAGTGCCTGTGTATATGCTGTTTTGTATTTTTTTCTTCCATTCCCATTATAGGTGTGAGAAATGGGTGACACAACCATTTCACAATCTGAAAAAATCGAGTTTCTAGTTTTTCCACAACTTTAACAAACTTAGTCTTTAGCAGGTCAATAAAAATGCTTTTAAACATATTTTAAAATTGAATCTAACATTTTAAAGTACATAGGAAATTTAATGCCTACAGAATCCCTTTTTGATGAAATGTCAAAATGGATAAAGCAGACCCTACCTTCTCCTTTTTTGGCCTGCTATTTAAGACTTTTTCAGTAAAAGCCAGTCACTTATATGATTAAAACCAGCCCTCCTGTCCCTCCTAGTAGCAATGCCCTAGCCAACCATAAGGGTCAAACAAGGATGGCAACTGTGTTGCAGGAGACCCCCAAAACAACACAGAAACAAGATAAAACTTAAAAACAACAACAAATAAACAAACCAAACAACCCTCCCCCCCCCCAAAAAAAAAAAAAAAAAAAAGTTCATAGTAAAAACTGACATACTAACCATGTTAACTAATATTATCCTCCACTTTGGCTGTGTCTTTAACTTGAGGTTCAATTTCAGTGTCTCATAAAAATTGATTGCATACAGAAGATTTTATTTAGGCAGAGTCACTTTTGTGACTTTGTATAAAACAAATCCTACCCTCTTTTAGAAAGAACAGGTTTTCACAAGCAAACACAAAATGAAATAAACACAGCACCAAAAATGCAGCTCAACCCGATTGTTCATTGTATATTTCCTTTTATCTAGTTTGTACCTGCATGTATCAGTGTTTTGCTTTATGAGTTGCCTTTTCTACAAAATATTTGTCTTCAAGCTGTGAATTCTTTTACCTGCATATGAACCTTTACTTGTTTAGATTTGCAAACACACTGTATAAGCTACATGCATGTATGAAAGTTGCTCAAGTATATTTAGCATTTTTGACATATTCTAAGTGCATGATAAAATGGTCATTCATATGACAATATTACCTCCCTTTTGTAGACAAACAGTTATATTCCTTTTTATTGTTTGAATTTGCTCAGAGATCCAGATAAAAGTTTTTACCTGATGGAAATGAAACAGTGGTTTTTATATAAAATTGTAGACTCTACTGTTTACCTGTATGAAACAGGGACAGGTAAAGGGACACAGTGAAACTGAAGATTTAAAATACGCTTTTTGTCTATTTCTGAACTGATACAAAGAAAAGACACCTTTAAAAATTGAAATTGTTAGTTTACTAATATGTTGTAAAACTATACACCCAATAACTTTAGCTGTGAGTTAGGAATTTGATATCTGAATGGGGATCACCCATAACTTCTAATCCTCTGAACTTTGGAGGAGATGTGTTGTCTATCTTTCCATGTTGATTGGTTTTTCTTTTTTTTTTTTTTTTTAAAGAAAGAGCTGGGGGTGGGGAAGATGGGTAGGTTAGATGTAAGAGAGGGCATTGTAGGGGGATAGGTGGGAGGAGGAGGAGGGAGATAGGTAAGAGAAGGGGAGGGAGATAGGGGGGAATGAGATAGGTAAAGAAGGGGTAGTTGTAGGAGGTACATAAGTAGAGGAAGGAGGGAGGGAGGGAGTTAGGTAAAAGAGGAGGGGGGATAGGTAGTAGGGCAATAGTTAAGGGGGAGAGAGAGTCATAGCATGGGGATAGGTGGAAGAAGTTTTAAAAAAAGGGGGGGGGGGGGGAGTTGGGTAAGATAGGAAGGAGCATCACCAATAATCAAAGACTAATTTATCTCTCACAGGGGAACAGCATTTTTCGTCATATTGTCTGCTAGCTGTTATAAGAGTGTTTTTTTTTTTTTTTTATAGCAATTTGTCGGTGACAATTTTCCTCCTGTTGTAAATTCTTTAAAGTGCACAGGCACCTTGTTTACACGTGTGTATATTTGCAAACATGCCATATATGCATGATAAAGTGTTGATTCTATTTTATGTTATAAGTTGTTTAAGTTAGGGTGGAGGAAGGGATAGAACAGGGAAGGTCAGCAAGGGGGGAGGTAGGGATAATTTAGGGAGAAGAGAGGGTAGAATCGGGAGGGTAGTTATGTTTCAGGGCTGAGAGAAGTCAGGGAAGGCAGGGGGCAGGTTTTGGGGAGGGAGGAGTGAAAAGATATAGGGAAGGATGGGGTCAGTAGTTTATTAATTTATTTATTATTTTATAATAAAGATAATGGAACAAACACTCATGTGTTTTTTTGCGTTCAGTCCCTGTATGTATGCAGTAGTATAAATTTTCATATTTTTATGTTCCCACTGGTACACAATGGCCTACTCTTTCAAAAAGTGGAACAGGTTCTAACATGTTCACAAAATGTTCTGCATGCATTTGCACATGGGGCCTTGATTTATAGTCTCATCAAGACTTTAGGGGAGAGTAGAGTTTGCACTGATGTTAACTCCGGGGGGAAAATACCCTTGAACAGGATTCAAACTCATGTTTTCAGATTGCCAGCACGATGTTCTAACCACTAGGCTATCTCAACCCGCAGGGGGGGAGGGGATAGGTTGGGGGAGGGAGGTAGGTTTAGGGGGAGGAGGGGGAGGGATGGGCAGGGTAAGTTAGTGAAAGGTTTACATTTGTCTTTGTCAGTAAGTGGGATATATATCTTTAAGTATCAAATAAGTGGGAAACATATGGCCAACATAGTGTTTCCCATGCCAGTATTGTAGAAGAGAGTCTAAAGTATGTGTATGCTGAGAGTCTTGCCTTCACCCTCATTTGCAGGTTTTACCCAATATCCTTGCATTAACCGCTGGACTATAAAGGCTTCGGAGCCATGATAAGTGTTTGGCAATTCCAAATTTGAAATGTTTCGGTACGCCTTTGTTCAATCTTGAATGTTCTGTGTGTGTGTGTGTGTGTGTGTGTGTGTGTTGTGTGTGTGTGTGTGTGTGTGTGTCGTGCGGTTGTGTATGTGTGTGCACGCACGCACGTGCGTGCGTGCGTGCATATGTGTGTGTGAGTGTGTGTGTGTGTGTGCGTGTGTGTGTGTGTGTGTGTGTGTGTGTGTGTGTGTTGTGTGTGTGTGTGTGCGTGGGTGCTTGTTTGTGTTTAAATCTTTTCTTTCATTTTATTTTATTCAAGGATAATAAAATAAGCATTTATGTGCTTTTTTCTAACGTCCAGTCACCATGTGTGTGCAGTTTTCTAAATGTTGTCATCTGTTCTGACCGACACATGTGAGTTTTGTGTGTGTGTGTGTGTGTGTGTGTGTGTGTGTGTGTGTGTGTGTGTGTGTGTGTGTGTGTGTGTGTGTGCATTTGTGTGTGTGTGTGCGTCCATGCGCGCGCGTGTGTGTATGTGTGTGCGTGCGTGCGTGTGTGTGTGTATGTGTGTGTGTGTTTGTTTAATTTCTTTCTTTCTTTTTATTTTATTCAAGGATAATGAAATAAGCGTTCATGTGTTGTTGTTTTTTTATGTTTACACCCAGTCACTACGTGTATGTAGTTTTCTAAATTTTGTATCTGTTCTCACCGGCACATGTGTGTGGTGTGTGTGTGTGTGTGTGTGTGTGTGTGTGTGTGTGTGTGTGTGTGTGTGTGTGTGTGCGCGCGCGCACGCGCGCGAGTGCGTGTGTGTGTATTGTGTGTGTGTGTGTATGTTGTGTGTGTGTGTGTGTGTGTGTGTGTGTGTGTGTGAGAGAGAGAGAGAGAGAGAGAGAGAGAGAGAGAGAGAGAGAGAGAAGAGAGAGAGAGAGAGAGAGAGAGAGAAGAGGTTGGGGTAAAATATGTACACAAATGTGACTTGGATTAGTTTAAACGTTTTGTGTTGTTTTTTTTATTCAACTATTTATTTCCACTTTTCTTAGTGACCAAGTGCCTACCAAACCAATACAGGAATACAGGCAAATAAGTGTTTTGACGAGTCTAGTTTTGAGATAGTCATTTAGGTACGCATCTGTCTTGCCTACTGTCGTTTTACTGAATCATCTTTTGCCTGGTCGTACGGATTGTAGCATTGACGTCTTCCAGACAGGAGCCATTACCCTCCTTAAGAGAGTGGAGGAAGTTGGTTTCAAAATCTTCAGTTGTGCTCCCACGGTCCACAGGATACGGGACAGGTGAAGGTGAATGTGAATGTTTGAAATTCTGAAATATGGTTTTAGGAATGAATTCAAGTGTCAAGTAGTCATATATAAGTGCTCAAAGAGATTGTACACGCAGTCTGGTTCAGTACCTGCTCCACAAGTGGCAAAATCAGGTCACCAAAAGCTCCCGCAACGTTCTTCACGGCAGGAGGAAACAAGTCATGGCCACGAACATCAGTGCCATTTGGAACCTGCAAGCAGAGCCTGCTGGATGGAGCTGACGACTGGGAGTGCACTGCAGAACTCCCAGAATGGAAGAGTCACCCTGAGATCATCAGCAAGAGTGGTATGAGATCTGGCATAGTAGTCAACTCCCATTCATCCAAGCAGCTGATCATGATAGAGCTGACTGTTCCATATGAGAACAGGATGGAGGAATCTCACGCCTACAAGACTGAAAAATTGCAGATCTGGCTAACAGCCTGAGGAAAGAAGGCTATCAAGTTAAAGTCCTTGCTGCAGAAGTCGGAGACAGGGGGTTTGTTGGAGAATCTGCATACAACCTCATGAAACAGCTCTCGATTGCAGGGAAGGAAAAAACCAGAGCCCTGAAAGCCATGACAGAAGCGGCTGGGAGATGTTCAAGTTGGATCTGGTCAAGGAGGAACAAAAGTGAACTACATAAGGTTTAAATGACCCTATAATATTGAGAGGCCCCTCAGCTCAGTTGGAAGAGTGTTCGCCCCAACTAACTGAAGGTTAAGCAGAGCCAAACTCATCCAGGACTTGGATGGGTGACCATAGGTGGCTAACCCCCCCCCCCCCCCCCCCAACAAAAAAAAAAAAAAAGTGTGCATATCCAGAGATCATAGGTTCGAATCCGAGTCTGAACTCATCACATATATAAAGGGGCAGCAGAGAGACCCTCCAGAGCCATGAACTGGATGTGGGCCGGCCTCCCTAGAGTGTAAGGAAGATTAAAGGCCCGAAACACTTGTTTGAAGTGGGTTTCTCCTCTGAAGAATCTCTGCTGCCGTGCTCTACGTGAGTTTTTTACCACTATAAGATAAAAGAAAGCAATTTTGGTGAACATTCAGTGCAGAGAGACATGTGGGCAGAAATTGATACTTGCAGACTGAGATACATGTGTCATGTGTACCGAAACACATTCACAAATCTGACAACGACAGCTCTCTAAAGTAAGGTTAGAGGTAGAAGGAAAAGGGGGAAACAACCAACATCCTACTTGGAAACATAATTGAGATCAATGGTCTGGAAGGCTATAGGAAATTCAAGAACTCAGTAGAGACAGAAAGAGATGGTGGAACATAGTGGCATTGCGTGAAGCTCCTTCAGATGTCAGCAGCAATGGAGTCATTTGAGCTGACCTCAGTTGTTAATCATCAGACCTATTTCTTTGTGTGTGTGTGTGTGTGTGTGTGCGCGCGCGCGCGCTGTGTGTGTGTGTGTGTGTGTGTGTGTGTGTGTGTGTGTGTGTGTGTGTGTGTGTGTGTGAAAGTCAAAGTCAAAGTCAAAGTCAAAGTCAAAATTTTGTTTCCAGATGGTACATTGAGTAAAAAATAAAATTGCTTTTTTTTCATCAAGCCATTTTGCGTGTGCGTGTGTTGTGTGTGTGTGTGTGTGTGTGTGTGTGTGTGTGTGTGTGTGTGTGTGTGTGTTGTGTGTGTGTGTGTTAGTTATTCTTTTGCAATGCACAGGTCAGGTTGTGATAGCTATGACTTCGTCATCAGTTGGATATTTTACCTTCAGCAAAAATTTAAATGTCACTGACAGTCTATATCTAAAAAGAATATTTGATGTTCCAAAAGGGAACACTGTCATGATACGGTTCAAAGACGTACAATATGCCATAGTCAGTGTTTCAGTGCAAGCAGATTTGTGTGAAGGTGTAGATCATTCGACAGATTATATAGACAGGTGGGATGATGCCAAGTCTGACTTAGCCTACCTGTGTAAAACAAAACAACTAACTATTGATTTAGACTGTGGTGACTGCTTAAGCACACCTTGCTTTAAACTTTACTTTACTCTTTTCTCTGAGGACAAACAGCCCACCATGACACCCAGTGGTTTGTGGAACTGTTCAGTAGAGCATTACTCCAGCTTTCATCACCTCCTGGCCTGTAACCTGAAGACAGAGTGTGAAGATGGGCGGGATGAAACAGGTGACTGTCCCTACAGTAGTCCTCAGTGCCAGGGACTGATGGCACTTTGTAATAGCTGTTACACAATCATGGACCCAGAGAGTCTTAGTGCGTTTGTTATAAACAAAACAAATGATCAGCATATGAACGTAGAGGGATTTTGCAATTCAATTGGTGGGTTTCTAAACTTTCCAAGTTGTGATTATTACTTGTATATAACAATACGAAATAAAACAAATCTTCACACAAAAAGGCTGGATTCACTTTGGTTTGGTTTGTACACCGATGACAGATCATTGCCGGCAATGTATGTATACAGTGTGGTTCATAAGGACCGTACAGTCTTTCATCATTTCGTTACAACTTCTCTCCCCAAAGAATTGGAATCAAAGATATATCTTGTTTCTGATGTTTATGATTTCTATGAATTGAAAAGAGATAGCATAATCAGTGTCAAGGTTTGGAATCCCGTCTTTAAATATGGGACCTTTTGTGAATTCCCGCCAAACAGAACAGGACAGGTTGATCATTTGGAAAAGGTTTCTATAGTTAGAGGAGATATTGCCTTGTACCCACAAAAACAGTGGCTGACTCAATGCTCTGATGGCCAGATAACAACACGTTTTTTCTCTGTGGTTCCAAAAAGTACCAAGTATGTGGTCAACTGCCAATCTCTCCTTGCCTTGCTTCAGATCCATTGCTACACAGTCACACTTCATCACTTCATGCTGTCACTGTTATCGCCTTGTTGACCTGTGATGATGTGACAAAGATATCATACACAATGGTGTGTGACTTTATTCCTGACTGCCAAGATGGCAATGATGAATCCTTCTGTAGATACCCTCCCTGCGTGAACAAGTTCACGTGTTCTAATGGCCAGTGTCTGTCATTTGACAGCGTCTGTGATTATGTCTTCCATTGTAAAGACAGGGCTGATGAAAGTGGTTGTGAAAAAAACAGATACAGAGCAAAACTTAGTGGAGCACATTTTCCATCCACTGCTCTGGTTAATTTTGATGGCATTAGAAGGTTCATTCCCACCCCCATGACAGCCAACGAGTCATGTCCTAACAGTCACTATCGCTGTCCTGGTGACTTTAACGACTGTCTGCCTGTCTACACACTGTGTAACAAACTGTATGACTGCATGGATCACCAAGATGAAGAGGATGTGAGGACATGAAATGTCCAGGATTTTTTCGGTGCAGAGTTTCCAAACAGTGTTTACACAGTGACCACCTGTGTGATGGCTGGTCTCACTGTCCCTTGAATGATGATGAGATGTTGTGTGGTACCTCCTGTCCTGTCCACTGCATTTGTCAAGGTCATGCATTCCTGTGTTCACAGCCTTTCGATGCTTCACTCTTCCTCCAGCTTCGATACTTGGATGCTTCAGGTTCAGGTATGACACTGTCTGATATAAAACATAATATTCTACTTGTGGTTCTTATATTCAAACGATGTTCAATAAATGTCATTCTCACAACACATCTAGTCAATCTAAAGGAGCTTGATCTCAGTGATAACGAATACACCAAGTTGACATGACTTCTTTTGTTAGTCTAGAAAATCTACAAACCCTGTCCCTGTCTAACAACCCTCTGACCTCACTCCACACCAGTGCGTCAGTTGGTAAACAGCAAAATGCCCTCACAGTGTTAAACTTCTCCAACACCACACTGCCTGTGTTAGACACCAAGGTACTGTCACTATTCCCTGGCCTGAGGAAACTGAATTTAACTGCCACTTCTACTCACACAATCACTCCAGGTGGTTTTGAGTTTACACCTCAGTTAACTGACCTGTATATGTATGACACTTTTATTAGAAGTTTTCCACCTGATATATTTAAAAACTCTGTCTAAGCTACAGTTTATCTCCACTCAAAACTATAAACTTTGCTGCAGTGAAATACTTCCTTTGCACTTCCATGCCTCAGACTGCCATGCCCCTAGAGATGAAGTTTCTTCCTGTGAAGATCTGTTGCAGTCCTGGACATATCGAGGATTTCTGTGGCTGGTGGGTTGTCTGTCTCTGACTGGTAACATCTTCTGTTGCTGTGCTCGTGTGTTTGTCAAGAGTATGGCGTCTTCCAGTGGCTTCAGTGTTTTTGTGACCAATCTGACCATAGCTGACTTTTTCATGGGAGTGTACATTACTATTATTGGAGTGGCTGATGATGTGTTCCAAGGACGTTACCTTCACAATGATGACATGTGGAAAAACAGTGTGGCTTGTAAGGTGGCTGGTTTCCTGTCCCTGATGTCCAGTGAGGTGTCAGCTCTCTTCATTGGCTTTATCACGCTAGATCGTTTCATTGTGCTTCGTTTTCCTTTCAGTACTAAGAGGTTTGGAAGAGTTTCAGCAACAATAGCATCTGTCTTGACTTGGTGTACAGGTTGCTTTTTTAGCTCTGTTCCCTTTACTTCCAATGACATCACACTGGGAGTTTTATGGCCAGACAGGCATTTGTATCCCCTTGCCAGTCACAAGACAAGATTTCAAAGGCAGAGTTTATTCTTTCAGTGTGTTTGTTGTTCTGAACTTTATTGTCTTCTTATTTGTTTCTGCTGGTCAGGCTTTTATATTTTGGTCAATACAAAGCAATGCCTTGAAAACAGATTCTACCAAATTGTCACAGGACATGACCATAGCTCGCCGACTGATTACCATTGCAGTAACAGACTTCATGTGCTGGTTTCCCATTGGTTTGTGTGGACTGTTAGCACTAGCTGGAATCCCTATTCCAGGAGAGATAAATGTAGTTTTGGCTATATTTGTTTTACCTTTAAACTCTGCTGTTAATCCTTTCATGTACACCTTCAACACTCTTGCTGAAAAGAGAAGAAAAAGAAACATTGCTAAACTTCTAAAATGGCTGGAATCCCAAACTGAGTTAATCAAAGAAGATACCACTTAAAACTTTATTTTTTCTCTCACATTTTCTTGCTTTATTTGCATTTTTCTCAATGTTGCATTTTTAGATAGTTTGATATATTTCTCAGTGTTTAGTACGCTTTTTTAATTTCCATTTTTTGCTAGGCCAGTTGACTTGTGCTCTTTTTTGTTTCTATATTTTGTAATGCCTTTTAAAAGAAATAACGTGCAAGACATGTTCAATAGAGGTTGTGCCTCATTTTCTTTTGGTATTCTATAGAAGTTTTTGTTCTGTTTACTTGATTCATAGTAAACATGGCTTTACTTTACTCTGTCTAGCTGCTTCTACTTAGACAAGTAGGAAGTCTGCAGAGAAACATAAGACATGGACTGATGATATACTAAAGGGATAGAGTATACTTAAGACTCTAAAAAAAATCAATGGTTTTGTTGTCAGCTGCTTCTAAATCCTGAGTAGGTGACATTAATGACTTGCCAGACACCGGTAATCTTTGCATAGTTATTAGCACCTTGGGCTACAAACTGAAAGGGTGAAGGTTCAAATCCCAGAAGAGCCATAGGGATTGTTTTCATTCTGGCTGGATACTACTCAGAGTCAGTATGCTATAGGCTAATTGGAAAGGCTGAGGCCACACAATCAATCGTCATCTACTTCACAGGTGCAGTTTAAGGAGTGTTGCTTAAACTGCCTGACCAACACTGTGTGTATCTCTTGGGCCAAGTTGACACTGGCATATATAGCATAAAATAGCAAGCATAGAGTATAGCCCTGATGAGTAGTCTCAAAGTACATGCACGGATATAGAAACACCCATTATGTCATTCTCATCATCACTGATCATCATAGAATAAAAGGAAAGTTGCTTCTGGGTTTGGCGGTCCTGGATCTTCTAGTTTCATGATTACCTCAATTTTAGTTTCTCCATACACGTCTGTGCCTGTGATGAGTTTGTGACAAAGCCTTTGTGACAACGCATTTGTGACAAAGCGTTTGTGGTTAGAGGTTCATTACAGGTCTTTTTCAGGGTGTTACGGTGGATGCTACATTAGGTAAGCGTCTCGGTTCCACAGGGGTGCTACTAGTGTCCTTAGGGAGGAGGGGGCATAGTGGGTGGTGCCCTGGGTATTCTAGCTCAGAACAGGCACTACTGAATTCCAAATAGGAGACCCATCGGCAATGCAAGGCACCTATGACTGGAAGCACCACAATGTCTGAACATTGGTCATCTTTCTGTACACATTTTGACCCAAGGATCCAACATAAGGAATCTGAGGATGGCTGGGGTGGAGCAAATTGAAATGAGCGGCATGATAACAGCATGACAGAAAGTCACAGAAGTTGCAGCAGCAAAACAAAATGACTACAAACTGGCATTTTGTTAAGAGGCCTAACTTCTTAATGCGTTAAAGCTTATGGTCAAATAGAATTCTTAATCAAAGTGTCCATTCACGCTACTTTTTATATTGTCAAGTTGCGAAATGTCATTCTCCATTACGGAAAATAAACCTGTCGACATCTGGTGTAAATAGAACATAAAACCAATTTTTAAATACCAAGGAAGTTGAGAGATTTCATGTCATTAGAGAAAATTAATACCTCTCAATCAGATGGAAAAATTCTCGTATAATTAGCGGGCAGCCCACTAGATACTTCAATAAATTCGTGGTTGCTGATCTGAAGCAAGCAGGTGATTCCACCACTGGTCACTCTGTCACACTGCATTGCACTAGTGCTGGAAGTTAGCTGGCAAAGGGCAAATTCCCCTGTTTTGGTGCTGCTCTCTGACATGTGTTTGTTTCTTCTGCTTTTTATATTCTTTTATATGCTTTTATATCGAGGATAATGGGATAAGCACTCATCTGCTTTTTTACATCCAGCCCCGTGTGTATGCAGTTTTCTAAATGTCATCTTTTCCCACCGGCACACGATGGCCTACTCTTCCGAAAAGTAGAACAGGATTTAACGTGTGCGCAAGATGTTCTGCGTGCGTTCACATACGGGGCCTCCGTTTATAGTCTCATCGGAAGGACTCTGGGGGAGAGTGGAGTCCGCACTGATGTTAACTCCAGGAGAAAAATCTCCTCGACCAGGAATCGAACCCGGGTGGTCAAATTGCGAGCGCAATATTCTGACCACAAGGATATCCTGTCCCCCCTGCTTCGTCTTCTGTGACTTTCCTGCCATGCAGTCTTCATGCAGTTCGGTTCAATCTCCCATCCCAGCCGTACCCAGATTCATTATGCCACATCTTTAGGGTTACAAGTCCACATGGAGCCTGTTAATACCAGGTCGCCATGGGGCCACCAGCCAGCGTGTGCATTACTTTATTGTAATTCATCTATACTTGGGGATAATGGAATGACCACTCATTTGCTTTTTTACATCCAGTCCCCGCGTGTATGCAGTTTTGTAAAATGTCTCATCTGTTCCCACCAGCACACAATGGCCTACTTTTTCAAAAAGCGGAACAGGTTTTAACGTGTGCGCAAGACGTGTGTTCTGCGTGCGTTTGCGCACGGAACTCAGTTTACAGTCTCATCCGATGCATGCATGCGTGCGTGTGTGCGTGCGTGCGTGCGTGTGTGTGTGTGTGTGTGTGTGTGTGTGTGTGTGTGTGTGTGTGTGTGTGTGTGTGTGTGTGTGTGCAATCTTGCTGGCATGCATATGAGTGTGTGTGTTCTACATTAATTGTAGTCATATTGAGAAAAAAGTGGTGGAGGAAAAAGTAGTGGGAAAAAATGATTATAGTAATATCCGATTTTTCTGATAAATGTACGTGTTTTGCAGGGAACAGTACCTTTACCACAGCAGGTCGCCCATTGCTATGCTTTTTTTTTTTTTTTTTAATCTGTCCACATCTGTGTGTGCTCCATTTTGACAGTGGCAAGACTTCTACAAGCCTTTACGCGGAGTATTTCTTGTTGTCATGAGTTCTTTTACCTGCTTTCGTTGCATCATGCATACGAGTTTTCAAATTTTTGCCAATTAATCTGAAAAAAAAGCATCTTTCTAGTGGGCTTAGTTTAAGGAGAATCTGAAATGATGAGGAGACAACACGCTTCATTATTTTGATCAATGCTATAGTATCAGTTATGATTACACCAGATGCTCATCCAGAAACTGGAATGTCTTCTCTTTCTTCCGCTTTCTGCAATGTTTTCAGTTATATGTCTAGATGAGTGCTGCATGCAATCTGCACTACCCTGCCAAGAAATTGTATGCAGGTATCAAGATGTTTGACCGCATACCCAGTTCATGCTTGCCACAATCACCATGAAAATCTACTGAAAGAATTCACGGAAAATTTTGTGCAATACTATCTATCTATCTATCTATCTATCTATCTATCTATCTATCTATCTATCTATCTATCTATCTATCTATCTATCTATCTATCTATCTATCTATCTATCTATCTATCTATCTATCTATCTATCTATCTATCTATCTATCTATCTATCTATCCCTTAGTCTGGCGACCGTGGGGCCACCCCTGAAGACTTGACAACCAGTTCTCTCTCTCTCTCTCTCTCTCTCTCTCTCTCTCTCTCTCTCTCTCTCTCTCTCTCTCTCTCTCTCTCTCTCTCTTTGCCTATTTTGAAACATTTAGGATGTTCTATGTAAACAAAACATAATGATAATAATTTTGATTTATTTTATTTATATTTTTATTGGTAGTATGTCTCCCCCCCCCCCTCAAATAAGGATATTAGTTTTTAAAATTTCCCCTTTTATCCAAATGTATGATTTATACACATGTATAATTTTTGACAGATGGTGGTGGATTGATGTTTTTTTGAGTTGTTTATTTCATTTTGTTCTCTTGTTTGCTCTTTATCTATTAACGCTTTCTTCTCTTCCATAATCAAATCTTTAATTGTGACTTCAGATTTTTGTTTTCTGAACGAGTGCTTTTTTTTATTACCTTATCATATATAGTGTCCTTATTCTTGGGTGTTGTTTGGTATTGTGTAAAGTTTTATTGTTTAGTATTTTCTCAATTTGATGTATCCCTGAAAAGGGCGGGGACTGGATGTAAAAAAGCACACGAGTGCTTATCTATTATCCTCGAATAAAATACTTTGCCTTGCCTTGCCTTGCCTTGCCTTGCCTTCTCTCTCTCTCTCTCTCTCTCTCTCTCTCTCTCTCTCTCTCTCTCTCTCTCTCTCTCTCTCTCTCTCTCTTCTCTCTCTCTCTCTCTCTCTCTCTCTCTCTCTCTCTCATACATAATCCTTATACAAACCACATCTACCCGTCTACACTTCAAAACCACCACAACCAAAAGCTGTGGAACTCCATTCATCAAACAATAGGGTGAAAGAAAAAATCAAAAGCCCTCGACCTCTTGAACTGACAATGTCATGCAGCGCGAGCACGGAGACCCCTTGAAGGTGTTGATAATTATGCAAGAGCTTAGGCTTCTGCTCCAGGTACGCAGCATAGGCAGAGAATCGGAAAAAGTGAAGTTGGAGAAGGAGAGGCAGGTATGATGACTGATTCAGGTATGGTGGTTATGGCAGCGTGTATTGCAGCTGCTGTCTGTTCTCTGAGCATTCAGAGAATCGATGATTATTGTCCCTACATCCTCCGTTTCCAAGGAAAAACAGTTGTGTTAGGGTTTTCTCTCCCTATTCACATATACTTTCTTTCTCCTGTTCTGTTTATATTTTATCTTGCAACCACATCGATCTTTGTATACTTCTTGGTATCTCATATAGAGATCACAAAACTTAAAAGGAAGTAAAAACCAGAACTGAAAACACCATTGGGTCATACGAAGAGCTCCTGGTTTCAGCGAAAAAGAAACTGAAGTGGTATGGTTATGCCCCATGAACATCTTGACGGGCAAAGACTATCATACACGGATCAGTACAAAGATGGAGATAAAGAGGCAGACAAAGAAAAAGATGGGAAGACAACATCAGAGAGTAAACTTGCCTTGAGTAGAATGAATTGCTATGGAAAGCTGAAAAATGCAAGGAGTGGAGTATGCAGGTACAAAATCCTCAGTAGTGCTCTAACCATATACAAGACTATATATAGGATAGTTGAGGTGCGATCGAGGTGAAAAATAAAATACTGCAATCAATCTAGACAATGAATGAATACCATGTTTGCAATGTGCACCCACAAAATACAATAATTTTGAATAAAATATGGATAGAAATTATCCTGCCTGCAAGATATCTCTCTAAAGCTTCGGGACAAAAAAACCAAGATCTAGCTGTGACAACAAAGGACAAAGCTATCTACAGCATTAACTTTGAAAACTACAGTTCACTGCAGCTATTATCCACGAGCATCAAAATCGATCTACATACATTAATGTTGTTTACAATCATATTTTTGTTTCTCCCTTTTTGTTTTCACACATAGCAAAAACTTGTATTTTGTTTCCTTTTCTCGGCTAGACCTTGAACATACATGAAGATGAGATTTTGTATACAAACTATATAGCTATTTCAGTGGAGGTGTTAAATAAAAAGTTTGTTTATAACAGTTTTGTGAGGGTGGTACAGTATCCAGGGAGATCTTGATGGTAGACATGGTTGTTTGTGTAGTTATCCATTTACTTCTCTATTTACTTATCTATGTTTTATAGCACAGAATCACCATTTATTTGTCTACTTATTTATCAGTCTTTGTGCTTTCTATGTTGGAAAAGTCTCAACTGTAGCGCTATAAGTTTCTCCTCTTGTCTTTGTTTTTGCCATTGTCGGTAAGCAGTCCATAGATATAGAAGGGGATGAAGAGCAGAGTAGAGTGGTAACACAAACACCACCATGTTGTCATAGATTGTATCGAAGACTGTCAGACCTTGTGAACCCATCATCACAGCCACTGCAAGCACTAGCCAGCAAACTGCATTTATAGCCACCACATTGCCCATCATGTGAACTGAGGAAAACACTGACCGCTGTGTGGGACTCAGAGCTATTCTGTACTTTGGTGTCCGTCTGTAGATGACAGCTTGTTCAACTATTATCATTGCACTCCAGATACAATTGACTGTTATGATAACTGTGAACCACTTGAAGCTTTTCCTGGAATGAAAATCCTGACATAAAGCCAAACGACACAGACCAGACTGACCCTGAAGACCCCAGTGAGGGAGCCCCGGAAGAAAAGGGATCAATGCCAGCAAAACTCCAGCAGCCCACATCATGGTGCAAACTGTGGTGAAGAACCCTTTGTTGAGTCGACGTTGCTGGTCAGGAAAGCGCAGAACAGTGACATGAAAGCCGTTGATCAGCCAGATGACTAACACCGTCACAACGCTGGCAGGAGAGACAAAAACCCTGCTATCTGGCATGTCACACTCTGTGTCCAAACTTTTTCAAACTGAAGGTATCGTCCATGAAACAAGTGGTTTCCTAACAGAACAAGATACACATGAGTTCCCATGAACACACCTGCACAATGCAAATGGCTGATCAGCGTCACAAATGTCTTTGAGAACACTTTCATGACAGTGGAGGATAATGCAAAGCAAAGGAAATTACCGAAGATGGCTAGGGTGCCTACGATCCAAAAGAAAACTCTGTACAGTTCCCTTGGTATCAACATGCTACAAGAAGGAAAAACAGTATAAGGTGTGAAACATTTTATTTTGTCATCGCCCTTGGGTAGAACAATCTCACAGCAAAATCTAAAATTGGAGGAAAAAACACGTTCTACATGCTCAGATCTTGATAGTGCATCTAAAGGAAAATCTAGAATAGAATTCCCCGTTATGTCCAGGTCTCTGAGTTGTGGAACGTTTTTAAAGCCAACTGGTCCAATAGTGTTAATAGTACAAAACGACATATTCAGAAATATTCCTTGAGGCAAAAATAAAGATAGGTTGCTATAAAGGTTAAGGTGTGTTTTAGAAATATCTATTTGTTTGAGAGTGTAATGAATGTGCCTCTTTATTTCACTTGTAATTTTTTCCAGAGGATTGTTTTTTAGAACTAACCTTCTTAAGTTTGGTAGCCCAATGAACACACCTATATCCACGTTCGTTACATAATTATCACCAAGATCTAAACACCGCAGATTCTGAAGCCTATTAAGTGAAATATTATAAATAGAACAGTGGGATAAACTAAGATAGATGAGATAGGTATTTTTGATAAAGTCAGATAGAGTCATTTGTGAACCCATGGCAGTCACATATCGCAGCAGAGGAAACTGCTCAGACTGGAATGGTGTGTTGCACTGGAAAACATGACCCTGACACAGACAGCCTTCAGGACAGGTCATGTCACACAGCCATTCGTCATCTCGTTGTGGACACTGACCCCAGCCATCACACAGATGTTCCCAGTGCACACAGACTGTGGAAAAATGACACCAATAGAAACCAGAGCAAGTCACCATGTCACAATCTTGTTCATCTTCTCCATAAACACAGTCAGAAAGCTGGTTACATCGTGTATAAGCAGGCAGACAATACAATGGATCAGATCTGCAACGATAGTGGCTGGGAGGACAAGGTTCATCCTCTGCCATTTCTTGTCGCATGAAAAAGCCTGTTCCATCCAGATTGACATAAAGGGGTGCTTTCTTCTCATAGTCTCTAAAGTGGTCCACATGATCTGCGGAATGAGGACATCCTTTTTCATCAGAGTCATCCAGACAATCAGAAAACTGGTTACAGCGCTGACTGACTTGTATGCATTGGCCATTAAAGCAAAGAAATCCAGTGCAGGAGGGATGTTCACAGAAGGACTCATCAGTCCCTTCTGCACAGTCTGGTCTGAAGTCACACACCACATTGTAAGAAACCATTGTGACGTCATCATCACAAGCAAACCTTGTCATAGGATACAGGAGTTGATTTTGTGTGCCACTCATGTTCAGGGAAGAAGATGTTCCTGTATTCTTTGATTCACCATGACCAGAGCCATATGAGAAAAACACGTGAATGAAGGAACTGTTTCGATAGGCTGATAAAGTCTGATGAGTGTATGTATAAAATGATTCTGGTGAGCATGAATGAGACAGTGAGATTCCTGGATAAAACACATCTCCTGAGTGTAGCTTTATGTCACACAGTATTGATTTTGCTATTACTGTATTAATGATTTCTAAATACATGGATTGATATGCCAAAAGACAGAAGAGAAAGAAAAACACAGATAAGGTCTGAAATAGTTTATATCATAAATCAAAGTGTTGTCAGACCACCTACAGAACCATCTGTATATAAATGGTACTGAGCTCCCCCAACCAGTCTGTATGCCAATAACCACCACAAATTCAAAATAGTTTCTAAACAGGTTTAAGACATCTACTTGTTCTTGTCTTGTTTTAACCGTTGCTAATCTTCCACCTATTTTCATGCACTGATAGGCATAGAGTTCTTGATGAACTGATACATCCAGAAAAATCTGTTGAAAACACTTGTTTTGTGAAGCCACCAGTCCTTCGCAATGAGCACTGCTGTATGGACATGTTCTGTTTCGTCCTGTCCATCTTCACACTGTGTTTTTAAATTACAATGCAGATGTTGTTGAAAGACAGAGTAATGATTTACAGTACAGTTGAACAGACCATTAGGAAGTTTGATATGCTGATTAAGTTTAGATAAGGTTGACACATACATTTTCAGACCACTATGGTAATAATAGTTATATCCACCATAAAACTGAACTCTAAGATAGGATGTATAAATGACATCAGCAGTTGGTGAATAAACTGTGGTTATTGCTTGCACACTTTCATCAGCTTCATTTGACTCTGAAGTCAGTAACTTTATTCGGCAGGTTTTATACATTATGGACTCTGTAAAATGTTGGCAGTGCAGACCACTATTTGGGAATTGTTGAACACTGATTATGATTACACTACTTGAAGGCACTCTCCATTCTGTACAGAATGGTAGTCTTCGTTGATAAAGTCCCAAATAAGGTGTTACGATATATCCAGAATGCTCTGTGATAAGCTTTATTATGAAATGTTCAAATTTTACTGTCTCAATCAAAACATCAATTAGGGGACTGTTGATGTTTTCAAGCAACAGATAAGGTGAGTACATTCCAACATACATCTCCTCCAAGCTGTGAATATTACATTGTAAACGAAAATCAACTTTTCTGGCATATTCATCCCAGTATATTTTGGTGACTTTAGTACTCCAGTGCCTAGCACCACACCAGTACTGCAGACGTTGGATAAAGGAACGCACCATGACATATCTCTGTGGTCTTATGTACATTTTACAGAAACTGCTGACATTGCTGCACACTCCATACACAATCCCCTGACGTGCTGTGTATCCAGGCAGATTGTTCTCACAATCTGTCACGTTGACTTGATTTACTATGTTTTCTGTACTGGAGTTGTTTAAGACATATTGCACACCCGGACAGATGTCCTTGATCTCCAAATAATCTGCAATGATTGAATTCACGTGGAGTTATGTCAACAGGATATCAGAAGGTAAAGCCTTCACCACATAGTAGTACTAACAAAGTGAATACATTGTCACTTTTTGGTCTGGTAACACCTGATGCTGATTAGAAAAGGTTGTTGGTGGCACAGCAGTAGCTTTAACATTGGCAAGAATACTTATCCTTTCTTCTGTGTGTTCAGAATACGTTTGGTGTAGCTTTCTTCAATTTAACGTCTCTTCACTCATAGTGATATTAGACGAGAAACAAAAGTAGAATAAAATTAATTGTGTCACTTGTGTGCGTGAATGTGTATGTGCGAGTGTGTGAGTATGTATGTCAGTGTACGTGCCTAATGTGGATATGAGCAAGTATGTGTGAGCGTGCATGTGCGAACTCGTGTTTTGTGTGTGTGTGTGTGTGTGTGGTGTGTGTGTGTGTGTGTGTGTGTGTGTGTGTGTGTGTGTTGTGTGTGTGTGTGTGTGTGTGTGAATGCGTGCAACTATACATGTAGGTTTGGGTTTGGTAACTAAGGTGGGTGTGTATGTATTTATCCCTTTGAGTGACTGAGAGAATTAAAAGTAAAATGAATAGAGTACCTCACCTACATGTGTCTATCCCTTATCAATCTTAAACCCAGTTTCAGACCCATATAATCTATTTCTTGAAGAAAAACGGAAAGGGGGGGGGGGGGGTATATTCCTGAACAAATTAAACTCCTAACAAGAAAATTTACAAAAATTCGCCAACAGGGCTTTTAACTAAACTTTTAACTATTTCAAACATAATCACATTATCATCCAATACTTTTTCATATGACATTACGAAAACTTATCTATGAGAGTACTATGAAAATAGGGTTGAAGTAGTTTACAGTTAAAAATTATATGTCTAGGTGATAAATCAGAGCCACATATACATCTTATTTCTTTACAAAATTTAGTTCTAAAAGCGTCCAATCGAAATCTATATATCAGGCTTCTTAACAGTCTGTTATGACAATGGCGCACTCTGTCACATCTCAATGACTCTGCTCTTGAAAATTCTTTCGTAAATTATAAATATGGTTCCAACAAGCTTTTTCCATTAAATGGTTGCCCTCCTGAAGACTAAGTGGAAGATTTAGAGGTGTTGTATCTTCAGCATCAATGTCCATTGCAGCAGCTTTTGTGGAACTGTCAGCCCATTCGTTTCCATGAATTCCACAATGTGATGGAATCCAGCAAAAGGCAATGGTAGTACCTCGTAAAGACAGAAAATGAACAAGATGAGTAATTTCAGTGATTAATTCTCCTCTTACTTTTGTGCTAAAAGTTTTAAGTGCTTGCAAAACAGATTTAGAATCAATGCAAAACAGCACCTTATACATATTCATTGGTAAATCTAATGAAAAATTTAAAGCCATTAACACAGCTATAAGTTCTGCAGTAAATATAGAATAACTTTTGCCTATATGATAGGATTTTGCTATCTTCAATGTTGGAACTACAAAAGCAGATGCAGCCTGCCCACTTTCAACTACAGAACCGTCAGTAAAAACTTTAAGAAAATTTCACTATAGTTTTCGTCAATATGAGCTCTAGCTATAGCAGCTACAACAGGGCTTTCTTCTTTTCTGATATTAGTATAATCAATATCATACTCAGCTCTGTTTAGTTCCCACTTTGGAATGGTAGAAAAAGCTGGTCGAGGAGCTACACTTCTGATGTTCATTCCTGAAGAAATGAACAGATCAGAAGTGTATGAGCTGATATGTTGTCAGTGATTGTATGGATTTGGCTCTCTTGGGAAAACTGACATCAGATTTTAACGTAAGTTCTTTTAAATTAGAATTCGGAATAGTAGAACCTCTTAAAATGTACTTTGCTGAAGCAAGGTGAATTTGCTCTTCAAAAGGTAAGATACCTATTTCAGCGTACATTCTTAAAGTTGATGCATGTACAGGAACGCCAATTGCCAATTTGAAAGACTTGCTATCTACACTCTGCATTTTTCTCAATAAATATTTAGGAGCAGAGAAAAAATTTCCTGTGCATAAGTTAACTTCGAACGAACAAGGGCTGTTGCTAAATGAATAAGAGATGAAATATCTTGGCCCCATTGTTGTTTGCTAACAATTTTTAGGACATTTAGACTTTTTCTGGCTTTAGTCAGGACATGCTCTATGTGGTTATTCCATGTTAGTTTTGAAGTGAGAAATACCCCTAAAATTTTTGCAGTTTGTCTGTATTCTAAATAGAATCTCCATTTGAAAGGAAGGTAGTACCTGTGGATCGTAGCCTGTATTGAAAAGCATCATATGTGATTTTTCAGGGGATAGCATTAATCCATTTTCTTTCATAAATGTATGTATTTTACTTAACTCATGTTGATAAGCCTTTTTAATGTAGTTAAGAGATCGTAATTGAGTGTGTCTTTTCATGGTAACTTTCATCCATACGCATAAGTCATCTGCATACTGAACCAGTTCAATATTTTTGGACACTGCATTGGGAAGATCGTATGTTAAAATATTGAAAAGCATTGGTGCCACTACTGATCCTTGGGGATCCCCATATCTATAAACCTTAGACTTGAGTAAGTGTGTCCAATTTTTGTTTGAATAGATCTATTACTCAAAAACGTTTTAAAATAATTATACATGCATCCAGACAGACCAATCATTTTAAGCTTATGCAGTAATCGTAAGTGCCATACTTGATCATATGCTTTCACGTTTGGTGTGTGTGTGTGTGTGTGTGGTGTGTGTGTGTGTGTGTGTGTGTGTGTGTGTGTGTGTGTGTTGTGTGTGTGTGTGTGTGTGTTGTGTGTTATTGTTTTTGTTTTGGTGGTGGTGGTGGTCGTCGTGTTTTCATGCTTATTTCTGTAATACATTTTTGCAAAGGTATTTCAAACTATAATATGTCAGTGTTCTATGATTGTTAAAGGTTGTCTATGTACCCTACAATAATGGAGTAAATTTTAGGAGAAAATTGAAGTGTCACATTGTCTGTGTTTACTGTCAGGACATATTGTACAATATTGTGAAAGAAAGTATGTGTGTTAGTATGCATAGAAACAAAACATTTGCACATTCCCTGTAGCCCTCTGCTGTATGCACATGACAAACACACGCTGCCTTAACTGTCAGTTCGTGCCTAGGGGAACTATACTCCAGATAATGTTATCAGATTCCCCTGGATGTCTCGGCAACACCTATCACTACCAGGAATCTGAATATATTAATACAGTTTCTTGTCTTAGCTCTTCCTCTTCTTCACCTTCACCTGTCCCGTAGTCCGTGGACCGTGGGGGCACAACTGAAGATTCTGCAAACTTTTCTTAGCTTATTCTAAAATCGTTTTAGGATAGTCTTACTTATTACCAGCATTATGTAGTGCCTGTGAGACTGTGATTGGTGTAACAATGTTCTGTGAGGAAAATTAGATCCATTTAGTTGACTACTCTAATGACCAGGAATTGGGGATGGATCTGGGTTTGAATGAAGAACCACAAGCTGGCACTTGTACTAGACCACTGGTGGAAAGAGAGCCATGTCTACAAGATATTTTCACTATAATCCATAATCTGAAAGAGTGAATAAATCTGAAAGAAATGTGCCACACACTCGAAAGAGAAAATTTAACTCAGAGCCAGTGATCCCCTTGCTATGAATGAAGAAAGAAGAAGGATGACAGGAAGTGATTCAGATACTGTTACCACAATGTTTCTGATGAAAAGGCACAGGAGCTTCAATTGATGTGAGAAGCAAAAGAGGATGAAGAAAGAGACGACACTTACGCTGAAGTGGCATCATCCTTTGATGACATGAAGAAAAAGGTAACTATGAAGGGGAAACGTTTATGAATTTTTTTTTTGCAGGGAGCCCAACACTGCCAAAGTCATAACCAAAGTAGGGATGTAAATATTGTGCCTAAAATGCTTTAAAACATGGAGTCCAGTGGAATAAAAAAAAAACTGACGTTAAAGGAACTGATGATGAGACTTGTGATGTTATTTATGCTTCTATTGGGTCATAGATGTCAAGCTGTCATCGAACTTGACATCAATAATATGCTACTAACAAGGAAGTATTGTATTTTATGTACATGATTTATCAAAACATTCAAAAAGAGGAGTCTATTAATCACTGATTGAAACTCGTGGCTTTTTGGAGGAGGATCTGTGTGTTGTTCAGAATTTGAAAGAATACATTAGATGGAGAAAATAAGTGAATGGTCAGAATTCCACCCAATATTTATATCTCACTTTCCAAGCACTGCATAGAGAAACCACTAGCAATACCATCTCTTACTGGTTGAAGTGGACATGGAAAAAGCATGCCTGTTTGCACGCTTCACAGCACAAGATCAGTCAATAAGTCAGAAGGAAAACTTGCAGATGCTTTGATAAACATTAACATGAAAGCTGCTGGATGGACACATCTTTCCACATTTGCAATATGTTTGCAAATTTTATTCCATGCTGTGCTGAGTACATAAGCTTTTTCACAAAATTCATCCTCTCTGAGTTAAAAAAAAACGTAAAAAAACGATAATGAACAGTTATGTGCAAAATAATACTGATGGAAAATGTTGTATGAACAAATACAACTGCCTAGTGGCCAGAACAAACCAATACCGGCAAATTGTCATAACTTATGAAAAGAAAAAAAGCATGTCTATGATTTGCTAGACACACAACTAAAGAATGGACTAGGAAGACAAAGCATAAGCAAAATAGATGAAGCAATTTGAGCTGAACAGTGGTAGGAAAGGGGTAAGTGACAAAGTCCATACCCATAACTACCAACCCCCATACCTCGTGCACACTCATCTCTGTTTGTGGTAGGGCTAAGCCCTGAATCAGCCTGGCTTGTTTACACCAATTGGAAAATTCGTCTGTGAATGGGACAGCCCAGGCTGTTTGAGCTCAACCTGGAAACTTTGCCAGTGCGAACAACAGACATCCCCGAATTTCCATATAAACAACATCATTATGTTCACATAGCAAGACTGCCTGGTCACTTGAATTAAAGCAGTCTCCTTCTTAAAAGAGGTGTCTGCGTAGCATGATGGTTTAGTCACTTGAGAAAGAAAGAAGATGCATTTCCCCACAATAGGTAGAAATATTCAGAAAATACAGTAAGAAAATACAGCAAATAAACAAAGATAAAGGGTCTGAAAACATGTAATGGCTACCTAATTGTTATATGCAGCATTAATAGATGGTGTGCAAATTTGATTGCAGACAGAAAGAGCAAGAACAACTCCCCTCCCCCCCCCCCCCTAAAAAAAATGATGACAACTGTGTCAAATGTATGCATGTAACACTCTTGCGGGACAATAAAATAACAAATACAGTAATTTATTGTGATAGGTCTGAAACCGTTTTTTAGGGTGACAATGAAATGGGGACTGGGCACAAAACAAATACTGAAAAGGAGCATAGTCAATGACAGTCTACCGAAATAGCATAGCATTGAATCCCTCAAATATGTTTTGCAATACTTACATGCTATGAGAGATGGCAGCTGAACTTCCTAAAGGGATTCATATAGAAAGCAATGCTACTCCCACACTGTTTCTGCATAGTGGTGACAGCGGTTCTCAATACTGTAGATGTCTAAACTAAGACAGACATTCAGAGGGGGCTGGAGATTTTCACTCTGATGCTAGTTTTCTGTTTCATGGACTTCTAGCCTTCCTTCAACTGAGAGAATTTGAGTGAGTATTCCAGATTTTTACACAGCTATTAAACATCCATACTTTGTCAGAACCTCCTCAGTAAAAGCCCATGCTGACAATAAAGCCGCCTGTCTAGTTGATAAAGCCAGCAATAACGTTGAAACATAACGTGAATCAGCCTAAAAGTGATTCACATATTGATAAGAACCAACACTGCATACTGCCTTGTTGTCACCCCACCAGCCACCATTACTCGTGTGGAACAAAAACTGTATACTGAAGCCAAGCCAGAAAACTCGATCACTTCCACCTGTCATGTCTGCTGAAGACCATGAAGATCGGGTGGGAGGACAAGATTCCTGACACAGAAGTGCTTAAAACAACTAGCAGGACCTCTGGGTGCAGTTCTGATAAACTATCAAGTCAGAAATATAAGTGCAGTTCTTGCTGGTTAAATGTCTGGAAACTACATCCCTAAGCATCTACTTTTAGGGAACTTTTCAGTTGGTGATCAACTCAAGAATGTGGTATCTACTCCTGATCTCAGTCTGGGCTCTGATATCAGCCCACACCGTAGAACATGTAGCTCAGGATGTGCAAAATACCACTGCCAAGATCACCAGTGGTGTCAAAGACAGACTTAGATTAAGTGACGTGCATTCAATACAACTCTTCCCCTGTCTGGTCTACTTTCAGCAAGCACTAAATGCCCACGTATGACAAATCTCTCAACACAGAACTAGTTTTGAGTTACGCTTCAGAACGTTATTATTTATTAGCAGAGTAATAGCGACCTTTGATTTTTATTTTTACTTATTATTATTATATTATTATTATATTATATTATTATTATTATATTATTATTATTATTATTATTTTATATATCATCATCATCATCATCATCATCATCATCATCATCATCATCATTATTATTATTATTATTATTATTATTATTATTATTATTATATTATTATTATTATTATTATTATTATTATTATTCATATTAATTATTATTATTATTACTATTCCTGGACAATGCATTCAAGCTTCCAGTCAGTGGAAATAAGCTCTGATATAATGATCACATATCATACTCATCCCCCATGGGACTCCCGGGGAATGCTTGCAAAGCGAGCATTACAAGAATAGGGTCCCTGCCCGCCAGCCAGGCATGTTGTAAGAGGCGACTAAGGTGGCACCAATCCCCCAGGTAGGGGGTTGGACACAGGGCTAACAACCCTGTTCTGTAAAAAAAAGTTTGTTACAGAAACAGCAACAAAGGAATTCAACACTACTGGGTGCGACGGGCTTCCAGAGTCATCGAAAGATACTTGTATGAATGACAGTGGTGAAAGCTGAGAGGAAGCCACTGACAGGAAGATGGAAGTCTTGAGCGCCAAAACCAAGACCATAATAGGATTCCGGAATGTTAGAACTATGTATGAGACAGGAAAACTGGCGCAAGTTACAGCAGAAATGAAACGCAATAACCTACACATCCTAGGAATCAGCGAGAGCCGATGGACAGGATCAGGCAGATGCAAAACCAACACAGGAGAGACAGTGCTGTACAGCGGCAGAAGGGACAACCAGCTCTGTGAAGGAGTAGCCATCATCATGAAGAAAGGAATAGAGAAGTGCCTGATGGAGTGGAAACCTATCAACAACAGGTTGATGAAGATAAGAATGAAGGGAAGACACATTAACACCACCATCATCCAGCGCTACGCACCAACTAACGACAAGGCAGAAGACAAAGACGATTTCTATGCACAACTACAAGCAGAACTGGAAAATATCCCAAGCCATGAGATGAAGATTGTAATGGGCGACCAGAACGCAAAAGTAGGAAATGACAACATAGGCCAAGAAAGAGCCATGGGAAAGGAAGGGTGTGGCACCATGAATGACAGCGGAAAGAGACTGGTGGAACTCTGCATGGCAAACAACCTCATTATTGGAGGGACACTTTTACACACCCTGAAATCCACAAGCTTACCTGGTACTCCCCCAATGGAAGAGACAAGAACCAGATCGACCACCTGATGATCAATGGGACATGGAGAAGATCGCTGCTAGATGTAAGAGTAAAGAGGGGAGCTGATATTGGCAGTGACCACCACCTTGTCACTGCCATTCTCAAAGTAAAGCTGATGAAAAATATATCTAGGAAATTGAGACAACAACAGTTTGATGTGGAGAAGCTGCGTGACACCAAAGCAAAGAGTGCTTTCATTCTTCAGCTAAAAACAAGTTCCAAGCACTGGAGGATGCTGACAATTACACACAACCAGACATGACTGGTATTAACATCATGTGGGAACAAGTCAAAACAGCCTACACACAAGCCAGTGAAACATGCTTAGGACAGAGACAGAGGAAGAGGAAAAAGTGGATCACAACAGACACCTGGCAGGCCATTGAGAACAGGAGAGAACTGAAGAAGAAAATTTTGGAAACCAACTCCGAGCGAATAAGAGAGAGGTACAAACAACAGTATAGAGAGGCAGACCAAACTGTGAAGAAGATGGCAAGAGCAGACAAATGAGCCTACTTGGATGATATTGCAAGCCAAGCAGAAGAGGCCGCCGCCAAAGGAGAACAAGGACAGGTGTATAAGATCACCAAAATTGTCAGTGGCAAATACCGGGGAAACACCGAGACGCCGATTGTAGACAAACAGGGCTGACTCCTTACCCCAGAAGCAGAACAAGATGCTAGATGGGCAGAACATTTCAACGAAGTTCTCAACAGACCACCACCAAATGAAGAGGCGGATGTACAAGACCCTGATGCCGGCCTCATGCCGGCTCAGTGTTAACACCACTCCACCTGAGAAGAAAGAAATTATAACAGCCATCAGATCTCTTAATAACGGAAAAGCCCCTGGCCAGTACAATCTAACTGCAGAGCTTTTCAAAGCGGACACAGAGTTTGCAGCCAGGGTTCTACAACCACTCTTTACAGCTATATGGGAGGAGAAACAGCTACCAGAAGACTGGACAAAAGTAGTCATTGTGAAGATACCAAAGAAAGGAGCCTTGAGCAACTGTAACAAATGGAGAGGAATCACTCTGCTATCAGTTCCCAGCAAGATCCTAGCAAAAATAATAATTGAAAGAATCTCAGAAGCAGTGGACCGACGACTCAGAAAAGAACAGGCAGGTTTTCGACCAGGAAGAGGATGCACAGATCAGATCTTCACCCTGCGCAACATCATCGAACAGTGCGTGGAATGGCAGAGACAGCTGTACATCAACTTTGTAGACTTTGAGAAAGCTTTTGACAGCATACATCGAAAAAGTCTATGGTACATACTCCGAGCATGTAGAATACCACAGGAGATTGTCCAAGTCATTAAGAGCTTCTACAAAAACTTCACATGCAGAGTAGGAAACAGTGAAACCAGCTTCAGTGTAAAGACGGCGTCAGACAAGGCTGCCCCATGTCGGCACTGCTCTTCAACCTGACAATCGACTGGGTAATGAGACAGACAACAGCTGACCAGTCGCGGGGCATCAGATGGACCCCATTCACAACACTTGAAGACCTAGATTTTGCTGACGATCTGGCACTGCTCTCACACACCCACCATCATATCCAGGAGAAGACATCCCGTCTCAACACTTTTGCCCAGCAAGTAGGCCTGAAAATCAGCCAGAAAAGACAGAGGTGATGATGCTAAATGTTCAGAATCCCTCTCCTGTCACAGTGAAGGAGAAGATCTGCCAACAACTGAAGAGTTCACATACCTCGGGAGTACTGTCAGGTATGTTGGCGAGCAAGCAGTGACCTCAAAAACCGCATCAACAAAGCAAAAACGTTACAGAAATCTGAACAATGTGTGGAAGTCATCCCAATACAGCACAAAGACCAAACTAAGACTGTATCAGAGCTGCATACTTTCCACCCTCCTGTATGGCTCGGAATGCTGGAGGATGACTGAGAGTGACATTAACAAACTGTCTACATTCCACAAGAAGAATCTCAGGAGAATACTGCGCATTTCTGGCTTGAGACCATCTCCAAACAAGAACTCCGGCCCGCTGCAACCAAGAAAATATAGATACTATCATTATGCAAAGACGATGGAGATGGATAGGACACATCAGCCGACGGAACAAGGGATATCCCGAACAGCACTCCACTGGACACCAGAAGGAAAACACAGGCAAGGATGACCCAAGAACACCTGGCGTCGGACAATAGAACAGAGCTGATGACCCTCGAACACTCCTGGGGAACCATTCAGAAACTGGCCCAAGACAGGCAGGAGTGGAGAACCTTTGTTGCTGCCCTACATGCCAAGAAGGCATAAAAAGGCTTTGGATGATGACTATCATACTCATACCTTTGACCACAGCACACACTTTCTCTTAGTGCCAGAGAGACAGTTGTGTTGAACTTTCTGCCAGCCAAGCTATTTCAGCATTTTGCTCATTTATATTGATGGTAGTGAAATGATGATGTTATGTGGGACTTATACCGAGTGATAAGGACATGTCAGAAAACAAGAAAAATCAAGTAATTTACAGAGACATACATGATTCATTTTCGAGAATCTATTATGTAAATCATAGCATGTACAGCAACCAGTAAAATAAATATGCAAGACAAAGTTCATCACAGCTCAATTAAATCTGTGCATGGGCTACCTGTATGCTTGTTTTCTGTGATTTATGTTCCCTCACCTGTCGGAAGGTTTTCACCCAGTTAGCAATTGGTAGTAGAGCAGGAACTGGGCCAACAATCATTCAATGGAAGCAAAGGAGACCAACTAACTGAAGTCGGCACATCCCTGGCATGGCAATAGAAATCACTCCAACAAACTAGCGAGGTAAGCATTTGTGAGTTTGGGTGAAATAACTTATTATTCTAATTTTGTTTGTACCTCCTTTGGAAGAAACGTTAAATTTTACAGGAATTTTTTGTTTGGCTGTTTTTTCCTCCTGGAGAAAGAAAATCAAGAAATATTTTTCTTTTAGTCTAATGATAGTCCCGGAGTTTCATGTTAGGAACAAGATGAAAGCATTTGCTTAGTCTCTGGTATTTTTCCATGTTATCTTGTTAGTTTGTTGTCTGACGAGCCTTTCAGAAAACCTGTATTAGTAAGTTTTCTCTCAACTTTCTTGACCACACCTACAGGGAGCTTTCTATCCAATGACAGAGGACCACTTTAGCTCCATTTTAACAGAAAATAGGCTGGACTATTTCTTTGACTCAATGTCAGTCATGGATAGGTTTTTATGTGAAGTCTTGTAGCCATCTCTGAAAGAACTGGCAAACTGAGCAGCAGGGGTAGTAGACCAAATTGGTATAGAAGGCAAAAATCACAATGGTCCCAAGAGAGAAGGGTTTTTAGGCAGAAAGAACTGGCACAATGTAGACGCCAGAGAAACGGAACCACAACCCAGGGTAGAGAGGCCAGAGGTCATGGTCCCAGTTTTATCACAAAAATGCACAGGAAGCCAATTCCCTCAAGATAGGCAGGTAAACACAGACTGATTCAGGAAGCTGCAGGTAAAAAGGGTTCAGCCCTAAAACATAATTATGCCAAATTTCACAAAAAATGTGCCTTCTCCTCTTTGTCGGTAGATTTCAGACAATTTTGTGAAAAACCAGACCTTCATTCTTTGGAGTTTTTTTTGTTGCTTTGTGTGTGTGTGTGTGTGTGTGTGTGTGTGTGTGTGTGTTGTGTGTGTGTGTGTGTGTGTGTGTGTGTGTGTGTGTGTGTGTGTGTTACTTATATCTCAACCTGAAGTTGTTGAGCTATATTGATGCTATTTTTGTGTGGTTATTGTTTTTTTTATATATGGCTTATAACCCAACGGAATTTTTCTGTTTTAGAGATAATAAAGTATTTTGAATTGAATTGAATTGAGATGAGACAGAAGTGAAACGTAGTTTTACTCATGCTACATGAAAGGAAACATGGTAACATCCTTTTGATGTGATGAATAATAACTATTGTTTTTAAGTGGCTAGTCCCAGGGAAACTCATTATGTATGATCACTCTAACAGCAGACCTAAAAAAAGAAGAATATAACCTGGTTTTGTCAAAGTGCATGAGATGTTTACTTTACTAAAATGCCCCCTTACTGGAGAGACATTGCACAAGAGTGTAATCTTTTAAAAAAACCAATGTCCATGTTTAGACAAGTTTTGACACTTCATAAAATGAAAATTTGTCAACTTCTTAACAGACTAATAATACTTCATATGTGACTTTGTGTGACTTAGTTACTGACAAAAGTATGATCAAGAAATGAAAATAGACTTAGGTGGTAAGTTACTGTTTTATTACAATTATTTGGGGTTAGTGACAGGAAGGAGACGTTAGGTGCCCTTCTTGTTAATTGCCGCAGATGTTTTTGTTGATTTGCCCAGCCTGTAAGTCCAGTTCTGTGTGTGTAGAGGCCACTTGGAGATCTCAATTCTGTCTATAGGATACACGCCAGCCTCAGCACTCACTCAGACACGAAACTTTTTCACATCACTAACCTCAGATAATTGTAATCAAACTGTGCCTTACTAAGGTAAGCCTAGGTTAACTTCTTAGCTAATCACTCTGAACAATTTGTCAAGCAGAGGATAAAGATGCATTGGCAATTGAAAAAGAACTGCAAATTATGAATGCTTATTAAATAAGTTTAACAGTTAGAGAAAAGAATACCCGCAATGCCAGCCATTGTATATTTTGGGAAGAATAACATTTTAATTGCATTTCAGTGGTGTTAAATATCATTATCATAACAAACCATGAATACTGAATGTACTTTTCCTTTTAACAAGTTTTTCTAGGAATTAGAATTTTAGTGCTATTTGTTTAGTTATCTTGGGAATGGAGTGGGATGACTCAGCCTGTGGCATGCACATGTAAAGAGAAAAATATTTTATGATGTTTTGACAAAGATCTTGTTGTCAAGAGCTAGTTCTTTTAGTGCAAAACAGAAATGGGTTGTTAGAATGACAAGGGCAGATGGATTAGGGAGGTAGGGGGTGTTCCAAATTTGCGTTTTTATGACTTAAAAAAAGTTTATTATTAGGCAGGAGTGGTGGGTTGAGAGATTAGGCAGGGGAAGTGGATAATTATGCTAACCAGTCAATTCTGTGTGATCATTATGACTGAGTTGTAAAACAGGTTTGTTCATAAAAAACTGTCGAGCTGCTACACTCTAGACAGCAGTCTTTCCTGGCTCTTGGTGGACTCTGGAGAGAAGCAGGCCAGTGATTGTGAAACACACTTCCACATGCTGTCCATCTACAGTACCCAAACCATGTGCCAGACCAGCATTGTGACTTTTCTGCTGACCCCAAAGCACAGAGTCAGCTTCATCAACTGGACGAGCACAAAAACTGCTAATATCACACAAATCATTGCAATAAGAAACTGATATTTTACAACTCTCATGTGTGTTACTTCAACAGGGACATGTTCTTTGCAGAATTTGAAATGTGTCCTTTTATGCTGAGAGTTGTGAAATACTATTTTGCTCCTTAAGAAACTTGAGCCTGATGTTACCACAGTGCGATTCCATGAACCAGTTTATTTTTGTAGACTACTTTAAATTACTACTACAACACTGGGTAGTGTCACCACTGTCTGAAAAACATGTAACTGAGATATGTTACACAACTTCATCTAAACCGATTCTTCCCCAAACATCTGCTTGGTGGATTTCTGAAATTATTACCAGATTTGTGACATTCAGAACATCTGAAATCACTTACATCCGTATTTTCTGACTACACAGAACTTGGCCTGGCACTTGTGTTCTGTCACAGGTGAACCTGCCTGAGATCTCTTAGCAAGTCTCCACATCTTAAGAACTGGTGAGTAACAATTTTCTTTAAGACAATCTGCAGGTCAGAACTAGCAGAGCAAATGATTTGTTTCTAGAGCATCAAGTCTCTGAACTTGCCAAATCATTGTCTACATCTCAAACAGTTTCAGCAAAGTTTTGGGGAGAAATTGCCCCCAATGTGCTATGACACTTTTAACAGTGCATTGAAAATGTCTCTAAAGGCTGTCTTTCAATTCGTCCAAGTCCAATGTTTCTATTAAAGACGAGTCGTTATAAAACTGACAAAGATTTGCTTTTCAACACACTAGCAAAACAGGTATAGCATTTAGCCCTAGGTCAGCTCACTCCTAAAGCATGCTTCTCAAATTAAAAAAAAAAGCAATTGTCTAAATCTATCATATTTTAAGAGCAGGTTTGCCAGCTGTCACAGGCAAGTTGATGCGAACATCCATTTTAAGTCAAGGACATCATATCAAAGCAAATTAAAGACCCAGTCCAGCGCAGATAAGAACGGTTTTAAGATAAGGAAAAAGACGCCGAGGACGTAGACAAGAGAATTTTTTTTGGGTCAAGTCTTCTGATCCTTCATGGTAGCTACACCCAGCCTACACAGTGATGAGGGATTCCAATCACAACCCTCTAAAGACACCCCTCAAACGACAAGAGTCAGCACTGCCCAGGCAAACAGCTATGAAGAATGCTAAGAAAACCTTTGTGAAGCGCATGATTAGAATGATGCATGACTTGG
>CM060338.1:27915012-27935012 GCA_030674155.1 Stramonita haemastoma | reverse complement strand
TAACTCTAACACTACATTTTAAAAAGCGCGAATAATACACGACTTTTGGAAATAAAGATACACTATTTAACACTGGATAGAGTGTGAGACAGCGGCTAGCAGCTTGACCTATGGACGGAAGGTCGTGGTTTAGAAACCAATAGGAGGCATAGGGATTGTTTTGAATTTTGGCCAGCTCCTACCCAGAGTGAGGTTAATATGGGATCATAAGGAACACTAGGAGCACACAGTCAAGCTTCATCTATTTTGTGGATGCGATTTTAAGAGTTTTGCTTAACTACCTAACCAACACAACATGTTTATGTACCCTTTAGGCTCTGTTGATGCCATGTTTTATTCTGATAGAAATCGTAGAGTTTAGCACTATCAAGAAGTTTCAAAGCAGGTGCACTTCCCAAGAAGAATCATTACATCATCCTCATCCTCATTGATCATCATACAACAAAAGAAATTGTCTCTAATTTGGTAGCTCCAATTGCTCTGATCTCATGGTAACCTCAGTTTAAAATTTCTGTATACACTTCTGTGCCTGTGGTGAGTTTGTATCAGGGTCTTTGTGGTTGGAGTTTACAAGAAAAGGTTGTTTGAGGAATGTTGAAGTGATCGCCACCATGTGGGGAGTCTCTGGGACTGAGCTACTGATGTCATCAGTAGAGGGTGTCCTGCATCTGTTAGCTCAGAACAGGCACCAATGAACACAACCAAAGTGACCCAGCAGGACCACTCGGGCTGGTGGCCGTATTATGCCCTCAAAATTGATGGTTTTCCAGTTGACTTCTGACCCTCAGGATGTGACATTAGGAATCTGAGTATGGCTGGGGAAGAAAGATTTATTTATTTTATTTATTTATTTTCTTTTATATCGAGGATAACAGAATAAGCAATCATGTGTTTTTTTTCATCCGGTCCCCGTGTGTATGCAGTTTTGTAAATATTGTCATATGTTCCCACTGGTACACGATGGCCTACTCTTACGAAAAGCGGAACAGGATTTAACGTGTGCGCAAGATGTTCTGCGTGCGTTCGCACACGGGGCCTCGGTTTAAAGTCTCATCCGAAGGACTTTTGGGGAGAGTGGAGTCAGCACTGATGTTGACTCCAGGAAGACAATTTCCTCGACCGGACTCGAACCCCGGTTCGATTAAAATGATAGGTATGGGAATGACAGAACCGGAATGTCACAGAAAATGAGGCAACAAAACAAAATGTAAGTATAATTAACATGATCATAATAAAAGTATCTTTAACACCATGGCTATGTTACCTGCTTCCTGAAAGAGATAGAAATACAAGTTTTATACAAAATCTCTGGAAATTATGTACACATATATCATACTGCTTTATTTTGTGTTTGCTTATGTAGTTTGAAATATTTGTATTAACACACAAACAAATTCATAGAAAGGTTACACTACAAGCTTTAAGAATTACTGTTGGTGCTGTGCATGGAACAAATTCACCAAAAAGCCTGAAGATTTTGGTTTGAGTACACTGAAAAAAGAGGAAGAAGACATGAAATGGCATAGAATGTGAATGGTCTTTGTCTAATTTATATGTCAAATACTGTACATAATTGTAATACTGAAATCTATCAAAATCCTTTCTACCTTATCCCACTGTAGCTTGGAATTCTCTTCAAAATAACCTAAAACTACAAGTGTCCTGGCTGCTCTTGAACATTAGTTGTCTGCTGATGACCATGCAGTGATACTATATTTCTATTTTGATGAAAGAAATAGAAACAAATCATTTTCGACTAAGTTTGGGAATAAATAATCCAAGTAACGAATTTGAGAGTTTGGTGATCCTTTTCTAAATATTTATTGGTCTTTTACTTCTTTCAAACTTATTTCTATTAGAGGTGTGATTTGTTGTAACTATCAAGGAATATATTCAGTGATAACATGTAGCTTATGGCATTAACTAAAGAAATAATGTTATTTGTTACAATCTGTCACTTCCTCAGGTCTCTCGAGTTTTTTTCGTTCTCATTTTCTGACTTAGATCTGACATTCCTTTTTTTCTGAATTAAACAAGCATTTATGGAATATGAATATTCGAAATAACTTTTACAAGTGTAAAGGTAGCAAGTTCAAAGACTATTTCTTTGATCTACTAATTACACTTGCTTCAAAAGGAAGGTTTTGTCATGGAGATGTCATGATTTTGTTTCTACCTTTTCTTAATTATTTTCTTAGCAGCTAATTAATAGATCTCGTTTTGTTTTATTGTGGAGTACACTATATGAAGTTAGCTTATTGTTGCACCAAAAGGATCTGTATACGATGTATTTATTTCTGAATAAATATATGTTTACACCAACCCTTAGCTGTCAACTCCACCAAAAGACGTAAAAAGGTAAAATAAAAAACAAAAACAAACAGCATTACTGTGGGAACAGAAACCCTGGCATCACCTCAATACAACCACAAAAACAAACCACGCCTATCAACTCCCTCAAAGAAATGCCACATGCGAAACATCAGGATAAAAACAAACAAGAACTAAGCATCACTTGCAGATTTACTGAATATCACTAGCAGGCAAAAAGTAAAAACAACAACAACAACAAAAACAACAAAAACTGACATCAAAACTCCTCAGATTGCATTACTGCAACTTTCCTGTATACATCAAACTTCTTCAATTTGACAGTAGGAGTTCTCCCACAAAGTTAGATTAAGAAATCCTCACTTCACAAAGAAATCTCCCCAGCCAGGACCAGAGCTCACAAAGCATCCTGCATAACCAGATTCGATATACATTAGTAAACATTACTTATCAATCTACAAGGGAATCGACTGGATCAAAATAGATAATTCTCCCTTGCACAAAATTGATTCATCAAAAATCTTCAAACATAAGGACTGGGGAGAAAGTACAACTGACCCTGTGTTAGAAACTTATCAACAACTGACACCAGCACATCACAAATTTGACATGACAAAACTGTAATGCTCAAAATAATGATAACTAACATTGTGAAAAAGACTTTCCTTTCACATCACAAAAACGTTCTCAAGAATAACTAGTTCCAGCTAACCGCAAAACTCTGGCGCCACGGAAGATCTTGAAAATTTCACAACACACATGAAAGAAGTCATCATCCAAATGACACTGGTGCCCCTAATACTGCTGCAACAACTGCTGCAGCTGCCCTGCTGCTGCTGCTGCTGCTGCTGCTGCTGCTGCTGCTGCTGCTGATGGTGACGATGATTATGGCGTAAAAGAAGCATGATAACAATCACTTTTACTTCCATTTTGGGGGATGTGTAAATCAATAACTGTCAACCTGTCAGATGCCGTGTGCAGTGTAGGGATGTTATTGATTGTACTCATAGGCCTGCGTTGGTTGAGACCAGTGTGAGATGCTGCATACCTTTGCCAGTCATGTAGTTGGGGATCAATTGTGACTCTGCAAACATGTTGGGCAGACTGCTGTACAGTGTACCTTGTGTTACAAAAGAACATCCTCATCTAGTTTAGGTCTTTTTTTAAACATAGGTTGATATTTGTCTTTTGAATGCTTTAGAAGTTAGTTTTCTTGACATTTTTGTAAGAACAAGATGAAAAATGTTGTGTAAACTTACTCTTTTACCATCTATAAAGATCATTTTGAATAGACATGACTTGACTTGACCATATTTAAAAATGGGCTGCACCTGTGCATCAAGCATTTTCAAAAAATAATTACGCTGAGGTATTGTCACACTTGTTAAAACATTTTTACATTCACGGCTGCTCGTTTACCTCTGCACACAAGATCTTGACAAGCATATATAAAACTAAGCTTAGTAGAAAAATAAATACCTAGATACCTATAAGGATTCACAATTTTTAATTTGAAGTTTACCATAAACTATGTTTTGAGAGCAGCCAGGAAACCAACCTTTGGACTGAAAGGTCTTGATTTCAAATCTTACCACAGTCATACGGATTTTTCGGACTCCAGCTGGCTTCTAACCAGAGTGACTGTGCTGTGGGCTCATTAGGAAGACTGGGACCACACGTTTGACCTTCAGTCACCTTACGGATGGGAGTTTGAGAGTGTTGCTCAAATGACCTGACCTACACTGCAGGTGTCTGTCTGTATGTCTCAGGGCCCTGTTGACAGCGGAATATATTATGATATTAAGTGTCGATTATAACCCTGTCAAGTAGTCTCAAAGCATATGCATTTAGACAGCCGCATCATTGCGTAATCCACATCATCATTATCGTGCAATAAAACAAAAATAGATGCCTCTGATTCGTGATCCCAGTTGCTCTGGTCTCAAGGTGACCTCAGATTTGGTTTCCTTATACACTTCTGTGCCTGTGGTGAGTTTGTGTCAAGTCTTCAGGGATGGAGGTTCAGGGGGATGGTCGTTGGAGAGACATTGTGCCGCCTCGGGTGGGCAACTCACTCAGTCTGGCTCCGCGACTGAGCTAATATTGTCATTAGTAGAGGGCTTAGTAGGTGATGTCCTGTGTATGTTAGCTCAGAACAGGCACCACTGAACACCACCAAAGTGACCCAGCAGCACTGCAGGGCCCCTCTGGCTGATGGCCCGACGGCGGCCTAATATTGATGGGCTCCCTGTGGAATTCCTACCCTGGGGATGCGACATAACAAATCTGTGTATGGCTGTGAGGGAAAGATTGAAATGAGCTGCATAGGAGCAACACAACGGGGGACGTCACAGAAGCCGAGACAGCCAAAAAAGTATATATTACCTTTTCCATGTTTGATTTAAGCTGACATCTCTGAGCTGCAAAGTTGAGATTGTTGGGCTGCATTTGTAAACCAGTAACAATATCAGATAGCAAAACAATATCATCAGCAAACAGCAATACGAATAGTTCTACTAGATCACGAGTAACACCATTTCTCTCATTTTAGATAATCTCAAGCACTGGTGTGTTAATAAATAGGAAAACAGAACTTGGCTTCATAATCTCCTTGTTAACCTTTCGCATACATTATTTTATTATAGTGACTAAACTTATCCACATTTCTTTTTTAAGCTTTTGCATCATTCTACATACTTTTATACAGTTATAAAATCTTCAATCTTTTTCATTCCAATTCAATAGTCTCCAAACATAAGGTACAAAGATTCTTCAGATGTTTTTTTTCCCTCCTATTTATGTATTTTTTGTGCAACATGTATTTTAAGCATATTTTCTCTCTCTTTTTTATCATCTTTCGATGGCAGATTAAAAAAGGCTACAATAATCAAATAATGAAATATTCTTGTAAATGCAATTGGCGCTTCTAAATTCTGAAAAGTGTCTGCTGTACCACCAAGGGCGAAGCTTCAAACACCGTCAGGAGCTCTGATGAAGGCTTATCCAGGAGCCAAAACTCAAGTCAGGTCAGGCCAAAGGCATGGTTTTTGATTAAAAAAACAACAACCCTAAATCACTGTGATTAAAATATTTTATTTTCTACATTTTGTTTTTTAATTTTTGCTTTTTATATGATTGAAATATTGTGTTAACCTGCAATTCTTGTTTTTCTCTACTATTTCTACATTAATACCATTTTGTGTTTAGAATTGGCCATACTAGTTGCCTTGAAATAGAATCAAAGGCCTTTTCGAAGTCAAGGAAGGCTACAAATAGTTTACAATTGTTTACAAACTGTTTTGAGAATGGCAGCCAGTAAAGTGAAGATAAGATCGACTATGCTTGTCTTTCTTGAAGCCTGCTTTATATTACCTGTAGTATTATTCACTTCAATGCACTTATATAATCTTAAATTGATTACACAGAGAGAGAGAGAGAGAGAGAGAGAGAGAGAGAGAGAGAGAGAGAGAGAGAGAGAGAGAGAGAGAGAGAGAGAGAGAGAGAGAGACAGACAGACAGACAGACAGACAGACAGACAGACAGACAGACAGACAGACAGAGACAGAGACAGAGAGACACAGAGAGACAGAGAGACAGAGAGAGAGAGTTAGCTCTGAAACTGTTTAATGCACATGCCTTTGCCCACAATACATGTGAAGGTATAAGGGTGGAAAAGGGAAAATAGGTGAAACCTGATTTATCACGACTTCTTACAAGCCTTTGCTTAGACCATGGCAACACAAAAGTGTACACACATACATGCATATTTCACTAAATCGAATAAATTGCTGACTTAGACCATAAATGCATACATTTACAAATCAGATATCTTCATTGAGAGACAATGACAATGACAATGACAATAATTTATTCAAAAAAGGCCATGGCCCCATTTGAAGGGGTATACATCACTGATATTTGTTGTACATTCCACACTAAGGTCATACACCTAAAAAAAAAGCCACAAAAAATATACATAACAATTTTTCAGTTTAGAGCAAAATCATCTCTTAATTGAGAGAGAGAGAGAGAGAGAGAGGAGAGAGAGGGGAAGAGGAGAGGAAGAGAGAGAGAGAGGAGAGAGAGAGAGAGAGAGAGAGAGAGAGAGAGAGGAGAGAGAGAGGAGAGAGAGAGAGAGTAGTATGTTATTTATTTATTTATTTTATTCTTTTATATCGAGGATAATAGAATAAGCACTCATGTGCTTTTTTAAAATCCAGTCCCCGTGTGCATGCATTTGTGTAAATAATTGTTATCTGTTCCCATCGGCACACAATGGCCTACTCTTACGAAAAGCGGAACAGGATTTAACATATGCACAAGATGTTCTGCGTGCATTCACACACGGGGCCTCGGTTTATAGTCTCATCCGAAAGAGAGAGAGAGAGAGAGAGAGAGAGAGAGAGAGAGGAGAGAGAGAGAGAGAGAGAGAGAGAGAGAGAGAGAGGAGAGAGAGAGAGAGAGAGAGGAGAGAGAGAGAATTGCATGAGACCAGCTACAATCTCATTATTTAGAAAATGATCTTATAGTAAAATCAATTAGTATGAACTATAGAAAAATGAAATCTGTTAACGACATTTATTTGGAGAAATACCGAGTAAAGTCCATACATTTGGCCTCACCCCACATGAGTTTTGGCTCTTGGATGAGCACTCTTCAGTGGTCCTGGCAATAATTAAAGCTTTATCATTCGGGGTTCGCACATATGTGTGCATAATACATTCATATTCATACATATATATATTATATGCACACGTGTGTGTGTGTGTGTGTGTGTGTGTGTGTGTGTGTGTGTGTGTGTGTGTGTGTGTGTGTGTGTGTGTGGTGTGTGTGTGTGTATGTATGCGAGAAACCATTGTAATTTACCTTAACAAGTTTGTGATTTTTTGCTGGTTTATTTAGATTCAATGATGTGAAGAATTTCTCTTCTGTGTTGTCTTCTTGTACTACACAGGGAAAATTGTGCTGACCATGACATCGTCTTCAGCTGGACTATTTACCTTAAGTACAAATTCAAATGTTATTGACTGTGATTATCTAAAAAGAATATTTAATGTACCAGAAGGGAACACTGTCATGATACGGTTCAAAGACGTACAATATGCCATAGTCAGTGTTTCAGTGCAAGCAAATTTGTGTCAAGGTGTCGATCATTTTACAGATTATATTAACAGGTGGGTTGATGCCAAGTCTGACTTAGTCTACCTGTGTAAAACAAAACAACTAACTATTGATTTAGACTGTGGTGACTGCTTAAGCACACCTTGCTTTAAACTCTTTTCTCTGAGGACAAACAGCCCACCATGACACCCAGCAGTTTGTGGAACTGTTCAGTAGAGCATTACTCCAGCTTTCATCACCTCCTGGCCTGTAACCTGAAGACAGAGTGTGAAGATGGACGGGATGAGACAGGTGACTGTCCCTACAGCAGTCCTCAGTGCCAGGGACTGATGGCACTTTGTAATAACTTTTTTTTTTAATTGATAATAATAATCAACAATTTCAAAGCCCACCATAATGAATATAAAAGAAAACGAAACACTTCTTTTTTTCCTCGCTATGTATGCAGTTTTCATTCAGTCCTTCCAGCCATCCATCCAGATTGTATGATGTGCCTTTGTCGTCTCTAGTTCATGGACAATAAATGCATTCTTTAATATTCATTGATTGTTACATTCGTCTGTGTTTTTGGTTGCTCTAGTGTCTGGTGTACTGACTCATTCAGTCATTTCATACTCCACAGTCATACATTTCTCCATACAAGTTTTCTCAATTTTGTTTTGTTTCCATGTTATGTAATATTTTAAACAAATACTTTATTCGCATATCTTTTTAGTTTCTTCTTTATTAATTGATACCGTAAGAGAAGAGAGAGGGGAGAGAGAGAGAGGAGAGAGAGAGAGAGAGAGAGAGAGAGAGAGAGAGAGAGAGAGAGAGAGAGAGAGAGAGAGAGAGAGAGAGAGAGGAGAGAGAGAGAGAGAGAGAGAGAGAGAGGGAGAGAGAGTGTGGGGGGGGGGGGGGATAAAGAGTGTGGATGAGGTCGAGGGGGAGATTGGGGAGAGAGGAGGGAGGGATAGAGAGGGGGAGAGGGAGGAGAGGAGAGAGAAGGAGAAGAGAGGGAGAAGAGAGGGGAGAGAGAGAGAGAGAGAGGAGGAGAGAGAGAGAGAGAGGAGAGGAGAGAGAGAGAGAGAAGAGAGAGAGAGAGAGAGAGAGAGAGAGAGAGAACTTCCATGGAGTAGTAATTAACATGAAAGACTTCTTATTAACAGGAAAGACTTCTCATCTCCATTTCCCTGTTAAGAATATAGTCCAGGGGAAGTGCCGATTTCGTCTTTTTGTAGATGCTAATGCACATTTTACCGATTAGTATTAGTTGGTTAATAAAGGCGTGATGCTTCTTCAGCTCTGTCGATCTTTCAATACCAAATAATTTGTCTGTCGTTGAAAGTTTATACGAAACATTTGTTTCTGATAGAATTATTTGTTCGATATGTTTCCATAGTTCCTGTACGACTGGACAGTCACTGAAAAAATGTTCAATGAAATCGGTGGTGTTTATACAGTATGAGCATTTATTGGTGTCTGTTACTTTCATTTTACTTAATAGTATGTTAGTAGGGTAAATGTTGTGTAATATTTTCCAGTGCAACACTCTAAGTCTAGTTTCCGTTGTAACTGCTGCTGCTCTGTTCCATGCTGATTTATCTAGATGGATTCCGAATTTTCTGAGCCAAAAAAAATATGCAGACGGATAAACTTTTTCTTTATCTCTAGCTAGTATTTGTCTAATTTGTTTCGGTTTAGTGTTATACATAACAGCTGGACAGGTTTCAGACTTTATTTCGATTTCACCCTGTAGAATCCACTGTTTTCAAGATGTGGGAATTGAATTAAATAAAGCATTGTATTCAAAGAGTGTGCTTGCCCTGTTTTGTCCAATACGGTCTTGAATTTCTTCTAAAGACAATAGTCTATTCTCATTTTCATGAATTAAATCCTTGATTTGTTCAATACCCTCATTTTGCCATTTCTTAAAAAAACAGTACATTACCTTTGTATTTTATCAAAGAATTATGGAAGAGAAGCTGGGAGTGAAAGTTGCTGTGGTTAACATCAACAGACTGACATATTACTTTGCTGTCTAGGTAGGTAATAAAAGCTTCTTTCCAAAAATCATTTTTAATTTCTTCAAGATGCTTTACCTCTTTTGATCTACAATTAATATAAAATATTTTATCTTCGTTGGCTATCTTTTGCATGTGCCACTTATGTATGGTCCACCAGTTTTCTTGTTGCCTTGGGTTGCTTAGTTTGCCTATCCACTGCAGGGAAAAGAATTTTTGGAATTCGACTATATTGATCATACTGAGACCACCATTCTCTCGCTCAGATTCCATTACTTTTCTTTTTACCTTTTCAAAAGCCTTTCTGTTACTCTGCCTCTTTTGCCAGACAAACTTATATAATATAGTATTGATTTTATTTAGAACTATTTGTGGAAGGCCAACAGATTGCATGACGTAAACAAACTGGCTTATCAAAAATGTTTTAATTATTAGTATTTTACCCTGGATACTGAGATCACGCTTGCTCCATTCTTTTATTAATGTTTTTAGTTTTTCAATCCTGTTACACCAGTTTTCTTCAATATGCTTTGCCATTTTGCTATTTTCAAAGAAAATACCCAGAATTTGTATTTTTTCCACCAGAGCAAACGGCAGATTGTCTTCATTTTGCTGTGTTCCCAGCCTTAATGCTTTGGTTTGGTTCTGACCTCAGTTGTTAATCATCAGACCAATTTCTTTGGTGTGTGTGTGTGTGTGTGTGTGTGTGTGTGTGTGTGTGTGTGTGTGTGTGTGTGTGTGTGTGTGTGTGTGTGTGTGTGTGTGTGTGTGTGTGTATGTGTGTGTGTGTGTGAAAGTCAAAGTCAAAGTCAAAGTCAAAATTTTATTTCCAGATGGTACATTGAGTACAAAATAAAATTGCTTTTTTTTCATCAAGCCATTTTGCGTGTGTGTGTGTGTGTGTGTGTGGGGTGTGTGTGTGTGTGTGTGTGTGTGTGTGTGTGTGTGTGTGTGTGTGTGTGTGTGTGTGTGTGTGTGTGTGTGTGTGTGTGTGTGTGTGTGGTTGTTTATACTTTTGCAATGCACAGGTCAGGTTGTGATAGCTATGACTTCGTCATCAGTTGGATATTTTACCTTCAGCAAAAATTTAAATGACACTGACAGTCGATATCTAAAAAGAATATTTAATGTTCCAAAAGGGAACACTGTCATGATACGGTTCAAAGACGTACAATATGCCATAGTCAGTGTTTCAGTGCGAGCAGATTTGTGTGAAGGTGTAGATCATTCGACAGATTATATAGACAGGTGGGATGATGCCAAGTCTGACTTAGCCTACCTGTGTAAAACAAAACAACTAACTATTGATTTAAACTGTGGTGGCTGCTTAAGCACACCTTGCTTTAAACTTTACTTTACTCTTTTCTCTGAGGACAAACAGCCCACCATGACACCCAGTGGTTTGTGGAACTGTTCAGTAGAGCATTACTCCAGCTTTCATCACCTCCTGGCCTGTAACCTGGAGACAGAGTGTGAAGATGGACGGGATGAAACAGGTGACTGTCCCTACAGCAGTCCTCAGTGCCAGGGACTGATGGCACTTTGTAACAGCTGTTACACAATCATGGACCCAGAGAGTCTTAGTGCGTTTGTTATAAACAAAACAAATGATCCCCACACGAACGCAGAGTATTTTTGCAATTCAATTGGTGGGTTTTTAAACTTTCCAAGTTGTGATTATTACCTTCATAATACAATCCGAAATAAAACTAGAATTCACTCAAGAAGGCTGTTTTCACTTTGGTCTGGTTTGTACACCAATGACAGATCATTGCCAGCAATGTATGTATACAGTGTGGTTCACGAAGACCGAACAGTCTTTCATCATTCTTTTAAAACTGCTGGTTTGATAGAAGTTGACTCAAAGGTATATCTTGTTGCTGAAACGGCGAATACAATAACAATGGAAAGACAAAATATCTTTAGTTTTACAGAATGGTACAAAAACAATGACTATGGGACTTTTTGTGAATTCCCCCCCAAGAAAACAGGACAGATTGATCATTGGGAAAAGGTTTCAATAGTTAGAGGAGATATTGCCTTGTACCCACAAAAACAGTGGCTGACTCAATGCTCTGATGGCCAGATAACACACACGTTTTTTCTCTGTGGTTCCAAAAAGTACCAAGTATGTGGTCAACTGCCAATCTCTCCTTGCCTTGCTTCAGATCCAATGTTACACAGTCACACTTCATCACTTCATGCTGTCACTGTTATCGCCTTGTTGACCTGTGATGATGTGACAAAGATATCATACACAATGGTGTGTGACTTTATTCCTGACTGCCAAGATGGCAATGATGAATCCTTCTGTAGATACCCTCCCTGCGTGAACAAGTTCACGTGTTCTAATGGCCAGTGTCTGTCATTTGACAGCGTCTGTGATTATGTCTTCCATTGTAAAGACAGGGCTGATGAAAGTGGTTGTGAAAAAAACAGTTACTCAACAATAGTCAGTGGAGCACATTTTCCATCCACTGCTCTGGTTAATTTTGATGGCATTAGAAGGTTCATTCCCACCCCCATGACAGCCAACGAGTCATGTCCTAACAGTCACTATCGCTGTCCTGGTGGCTTCAACGACTGTCTGCCTGTCTACACACTGTGTAACGGACTGTATGACTGCATGGATCACCAGGATGAAGACGGATGTGAGGACATAAAATGTCCAGGATTTTTTCGGTGCAGAGTTTCCAAACAGTGTTTACACAGTGACCACCTGTGTGACGGCTGGTCTCACTGTCCCTTGAATGATGATGAGCTGTTGTGTGGCATCACCTGTCCTGTCCACTGCTTTTGTCAAGGTCATGCATTCCTGTGTTCACAGACTTTCAATGCTTCACTCTTCCTCCAGCTTCGATACTTGGATGCTTCAGGTTCAGGTATGACACTGTCTGATATAAAACATAATACTCTACTTGTGGTTGTTATATTCAAACGATGTTCAATAAATGTCATTCTCACAACACATCTAGTCAATCTAAAGGAGCTTGATCTCAGTGATAACGAACTACACCAAGTTGACATGGCTTCTTTTGTTAGTCTAGAAAATCTACAAACCCTGTCCCTGTCTAACAACCCTCTGACCTCACTCCACACCAGTGCGTCAGTTGGTAAACAGCAAAATGCCCTCACAGTGTTAAACTTCTCCAACACCACACTGCCTGTGTTAGACACCAAGGTACTGTCACTATTCCCTGGCCTGAGGAACTGAATTTAACTGCCACTTCTACTCACACAATCACTCCAGGTGGTTTTGAGTTTACACCTCAGTTAACTGACCTGTATATGTATGACACTTTTATTAGAAGTTTTCCACCTGATATATTTAAAACTCTGTCTAAGCTACAGTTTATCTCCACTCAAAACTATAAACTTTGCTGCAGTGAAATACTTCCTTTGCACTTCCATGCCTCAGACTGCCATGCCCCTAGAGATGAAGTTTCTTCCTGTGAAGATCTGTTGCAGTCCTGGACATATCGAGGATTTCTGTGGCTGGTGGGTTGTCTGTCTCTGACTGGTAACATCTTCTGTTGCTGTGCTCGTGTGTTTGTCAAGAGTATGGCGTCTTCCAGTGGCTTCAGTGTTTTTGTGACCAATCTGACCATAGCTGACTTTTTCATGGGAGTGTACATTACTATTATTGGAGTGGCTGATGATGTGTTTCGAGGACGTTACCTTCACAATGATGACATGTGGAAAAACAGTGTGGCTTGTAAGGTGGCTGGTTTCCTGTCCCTGATGTCCAGTGAGGTGTCAGCTCTCTTCATTGGCTTTATCACGCTAGATCGTTTCATTGTGCTTCGTTTTCCTTTCAGTACTAAGAGGTTTGGAAGAGTTTCAGCAACATTAGCATCTGTCTTGACTTGGTGTACAGGTTGCTTTTTAGCTGTGTTCCCTTTACTTCCAATGACATCACACTGGGAGTTTTATGGCCAGACAGGCATTTGTATCCCCTTGCCAGTCACCAGACAAGATTTCAAAGGCAGAGTTTATTCTTTCAGTGTGTTTATTGTTCTGAACTTTATTGTCTTCTTATTTGTTTCTGCTGGTCAGGCTTTTATATTTTGGTCAATACAAAGCAATGCCTTGAAAACAGATTCTACCAAATTGTCGCAGGACATGACCATAGCTCGCCGACTGATTACCATTGCAGTAACAGACTTCATGTGCTGGTTTCCCATTGGTTTGTGTGGACTGTTAGCACTAGCTGGAATCCCTATTCCAGGAGAGATAAATGTAGTTTTGGCTATATTTGTTTTACCTTTAAACTCTGCTGTTAATCCTTTCATGTACACCTTCAACACTCTTGCTGAAAAGAGAAGAAAAAGAAACATTGCTAAACTTCAAAACTGGCTGGAATCCCAAACTGAGTTGATCAAAGAATGCATTTCCTGAAACTTGGAGGGCTTCTTTCTTTTCTATTGATTATTTTTTTAATTATTTTTTTTTAGGATAGGTTCTTTTTTGTGTGTGTATTTTTATTCTTTGTTTCTTCCTTTCATTCTATCTACCTGTATTTCTGAGCATTTTGTTGTGATTAGTGTGTTTTTCAAAAGTTTCTTTACATCTCTGTTACCTAAGTTGTTTGTGTCAAACTTTTGATGTGGGAATGTGATCGTTCCTCAATATTGAGTCAAATGTGAAAGGTCATTGAAAATCTGGGATTACGATCTGCCTTGATGCAGTGGTTAGCGCCTTGGATTACGGACTGGAAGATGGCAGGTTTGAATCCCAAAAGAGTCATACAGATTTTTGTTGAACTTCGGCCTGCTCTTACTTTTATAGCAGTAGTATTGCGTCATTCTTATCCTCGTTTGTCATCATACAATACAGAAAATCGTCTCTAAAAAAAAAAACTATTTAAAAAAGGCAAAAAAAAGAAAACTGTCTCTGACTGGGTAGTCCAAGTTACTCTGATCTCATGGTGACTTTTTCTGTTAACCCAAACAGTTCTATGTATGTGCTTAGTTTGTGCAAACGTCTTTGGGATGGGAGGTTCACAGGAAAATGATACTGAATATTACTCTGGTGGGCTTAGCAGACGGCATTCTGCGTCTGTTAGCTCAGAGGCACTACTGGTTACCACCGAAGTGATCCAACAGCAGTGTAGGGCCTCTTTGGCTGGTGGCCTCACGGAGACCTGACGTTGATGAATTATCTGTGGACTTCTGACTTTAACAATGCATCATAACAAATCTGAATATGGCACCAGCTGCCATGGCGCAGTGGTTAGTGCCTTGGATTATGGACTGGAATGTTGCGGGTTCGAATCCCATCAGATCCATAGGAATTTTCCAGACTTAAGACGGCTCCTAGCCAGAGTGAGAGTGCTGTGGGCTCATTGGGAAGACTGGGACCACTCAGTCGAGCTTCATGTACTTTATGGATGCAAGTTTGAGAGTGTTGGTCCAATTACCTTACCAACACCGCAAGTGTCTGTATCTCTCAGTACCAGATGACTCCAAGATATATGATAGTAAGCGTAGAGTACAACCCTGTCAAGGAGTCATCAAAGCAAATGCACTTCCACAGCAGCATCATTACATCGCTCTCATTATCACTGATCGTCGTTCAATAAAAAAAAAGTCTCTGATATGGTGGTCCCAGCTGCTTTGGTCTCATGGTGACTTACGATTTGGTTTCCCCATACACTTCTGTGCTTTTGGTGAGTTTGTGTCAAAGCCTTTGGGGTTGGAGGTTCGCGGTCAATGGATAGACGTAGTGGTGGTTGCCATCTCGGGTGGGCGACTCACTGACTGGCTCTGCGACTGAGCTAATACTGTCGTTAGTAGGGGGCTTAGTAGGTGGTGTCCTGCATCTGTTAGCTCAGAACAGGCGCCACAGAACACCACCAAAGTGACCCAGCAGTAGTTCATAGCCCCTATTGCTGGTGGCCCCACGGCAGCCTTATATTGATAAGCTACTAGTGGATTTCCGACCCTGTTCATGCGACATAACGATTCTGGGTATGGCTGTGAAGGAGAGATTAAAATTAGCTGCGTGTGAAGAGTTAGGCAGGGACGTCACGGAAGAGGAGGTTACAAGAAAATCTGGATATGGCTTGGGATGAGTGCTTGAGATGAGCAGCGTTGGAGCAGGACAAGAATGGCACAGAAGACGAGACAGCAAAAACAAACCGCGATTTGTCGTCTGAGCCTTCTGTAATACATATTCAGTCCAAAAGACCCCCTGCTATTAATTGGCAGAACAGCCTCCATAGCCTTACTTTACTTTTTTTTCCTGCTGCCTCCACATGACACTTGATGCGTGGAAACGAAGTAGATAATCTGTGGAAGGTATGGAGTGGTGAGACTCTACCAAATACATGGATTATCTGATAAGCTGCTCGGTGGATCGGTGGTCTAGGTGGTAACGCGCCTTGCCTAGAAAGCAACAAGTCCGGGTCGGAGTGTGCGGTGGTTCGTACCCCATTTGGGCCCAAAACTTTTCCCCCATCCATTAGACCCTAAGTGGTGGTCTGGGTGCTAGTCTTTCGGATGAGACGATAAACGGAGGTCCCGTGTGTTACACATCACTATTTAGCGCACGTAACAGAACCCACGGCAACAAAGGGGTTGTCCCTGGCAAAATTCTGTAGAAAAAAGCCACTCTGGTAAGGAAACAAAATACAGTTTGCATACAGGGAAAAAGAATGGGTAGGCGCTGCACTTGTGGCGACGCGCTCTCCTCGAGGAGAGCAGCCCGAATTTCACGTTGAGAAATCTGCTGTGACATAAAGTGGTACAAAATGCAAAAAGAAAGTCGGAATGTGTCAGCTGAGGCCAAAAGGCAGGCTTCCTGCAGATGATCAAGCATAGAGGAAAACCAGCCATTACACACCTTTCTCACTAAGGGAACGTAGAAGAATGAAAAACCCATTCGCTTAGTTGAGTCGAGAAGACTTGAGAAAAAACACCAACGCACTGTTACAGCTCTCATCTTTCGGCTTTTGACACCTCGAGTTCTTTCGTCTAAGAGCGAGAGAGCGAGCAAACGAGCGAGCGAGCGAGCGAGCGAGCGAGAGAGAAAGGAGAGAGAGAGAGAGAGAGAGAGAGAGAGAGAAGAGAGAGAGAGAGAGAGAGAGAGAGAGGAGAGAGAGAGAGAGAGAGAGAGAGAGAGAGAGAGAATGTTGGAATGAGGAAGACAGACTGACAGACTGACAGACTGACAGACTGACAAACTGACAGACTGACAGACTGACAAACAACTGACTGACAAACTGACAGGCAGAAGACTGACAGACTGACAGAGCACACTGCAGGCAGATTGACAGACAGACAGACAGACAGACAGACAGACAGACAGATAGACAGATAGACAGAGAGAGAAGAGAGAAGAGAGAGAGAGAGAGAGAGAGAGAGAGAGAGAGAGAGGGAGGGGAGAGAGGGGGGGGGGGGGGGGGGGGGGAGGGAAGGCAAGGCAAGGCAAGGCAAGGCAAGGCAAAATTCTTTTATTCCAGGATAATAGATAAGCACTCGTGTGCTTTTTTACATCCAGTCCCCGCCCTTTTAGGGAAAACATCAAGATAAAAAGATAGCCTCAACTAAACAACAACAATTATAATGATCCAAATACCAAGAGCAGGAAACCATACCAAGTATCAAACAAAAGGTAAGAAATAAGACAGATATACAATATTAAGGTAATTTTATAAAAGGCACTCATTCAGAAACGAAATGAAAAGTAAGAATCAATGATGATCTTGATTTGAAAAAAAAAACAAACAAAAACAAAACAAAACAAAAAAAGGTGCAATAATTAAACAGCAAACATGAGAATATGATGAGGTTAAATGACTGAAAACATCAATCCACCACCCTCTATCATCAAAATAAGTCCCATAAAACGTAACATTTTGATGAAGGGGAGAAAAACAACAACAACAACAACAAAAATCCCCAACACACACACACATACTCTCTCTCTATATCTCTCTCCCTCTCTCTCTTTCACACACACACTCACACACTTACTCACAGGTTCGTCTGCATGTCATCAATAAATTTCATTCTAAAGGAAATTTATGCTTAGAATTTTAGATAAAATCATTTAGCCGAACAAAAGAAGAACACGAGAGAGAGAGAGAGAGAGAGAGGAGAGAGAGAGAGAGAGAGAGAGAGAGAGAGAGAGAGAGAGAGAGAGAGAGAGAGAGAGAGAGAGAGAGAGAGAGAGAGAGAAGAGAGAGAGAGAGAGAGAGAGAGAAAAACTCGAACTCAAATATTTTATTGGATAAGCCAGAGGCTTCTTTAAACCGTGCCCACAACACACACACACACACACACACACACACACACACACACACACACACACACACACACACACACACACACACCACACACACCACCAGCACACACACCACACACACACACACAACACACACACACACAACACACACACACACACACACACACACACACACCACCACCACCACACCACACTACACCATACCACAACACAACACAACACACAACACACACAACAACAACAGCAACAACAACAACAAAGATAAAGAATTCATAAATCATGTACATGACCATGAAGGCTAATAGTGAGCAACAAGAATGACTGATTTTGTGTTCGTTCCTTCCGCATAGATCCACCCCCCCCCCCCATCCCTTTCAACCGCTTTTTTTTTATAGTATTGTTCTGTTATTGTTCTTAGTGGTGATGGTGATTATCATAATTGTAACATTATTATTATTATCGTTGATTCCTTAGTCTGAAATTTTGGATGGTTTGGTTGTGGTGGAATGGATATAAAATTTTAGGGTACTTTGTTCCGGTTTTTTCCCCTTCTTTAAATACTTTTTTTGTTTGTTGATTTCGTTTTCTTGGATAATGTATGAACGTAAAAGAATGGATGATATTGTAAACTGAGAGAACTTGTTTCTTTGACATTTTATAAAGCTTTTGGTTTTTTTATGATGTAAATATTTTTTAATCGCAGTGTGTGCATTTGTACGCGCATGCATGTACGCGCGCGCGCGCGCGCGCGGCGCGCGTCGTGTGTGTGTGTGTGTGTGTGTGTGTGTGTGTGTGTGTGTGTGTGTGTGTGTGTGTGTGTGTGTGTGTGTGTGTGTGTGTGTGTGTGAGTGAGTGAGTGAGTCTGACAGTCATTATTATTAATTTTTTTGTGTCATTTTATTATTTCTATTATTATTAATGCTATTTACTATTATACAATTATTATTATTATTATTATTATTATAGTAGTAGTAGTAGTAGTAGTAGTAGTAGTTAGTAGTAGTAGTAGTAGTAGTATGCCGCCGCTGTGGCCTAGTGGTTAGGGCGTTGTACTCGTAATCTAAAGGTTGCGGGTTCGATCCCAGCTATTCCGCTGTGGCGTTGTGCCCTTGGAAAAGGCACTTTACGGCTATTTTCTCACCCACCCAGGTGTAAAGGGGTACCAACCTTGTGTTGGGGTTAATCCTGCGATAGACTGGCGTCCTATCCAGGGGGGAGTCTATGACTCTCAGTCGCTTAACGCCACAGAAACCGGGATAAGCACCGGCCTGATGAGCCTTATGGCTCGGGACAGACTTTAACTTTTTTTTATAGTATAGTAGTAGTAGTAGTAGTAGTAGTAGTAGTAGTAGTAGTAGTAGTAGTTGTTGTATGTAGTAGTAGTAGTAGTAGTAGTAGTAGTATAGTAGTAGTAGTAGTAGTAGTAGTAGTTAGTAGTAGTAGTAGTAGTAGTACTTTTCCGCAGTTGCAGAGCCCAAATTACAACGACCGTATTCTACACTATGCAGACAAACTGGTCAACCATTTTGGATGTGTGTGGCACTGGAATTGTGGCGACAACACGGCCCGGAAGATGGCAACCCTGCTTGTAAAGAGCCAAGTTTGTCGCATAGTAACAGGGTACAGTGTACGCAAAAATAACTCCTACAACACCATCCAATAATAATTTCATATGATATCATGCACCACAGTAATCTGTGGGGTCCCCTCCACACGCACAATCACAAAAAACCGCACACACAAACACCAACGAACGCACGCACGCGCGCACGCGCACATGCATACCCACCCTCCCATGAATAACAGCTAAAGAACTAGAAGCATTCTGACGCAAACACCGTTTTCGGGACCTTGCTGTCCGCACTTTTCTACAGTTTCAGAACCCAGGGTACCACGTCCGTATTCTACACTATGCAGACAAACTGGACAACCATTTTGGATGTGTGTGGCATTGGAATTGTGGCGACAACACGGCCCGGAAGATGGCAACCACGCTTCTACAGAGCCAAGTTTGTCGCATAGAAACAGGGTATAGTGTATGCAAAAATCACCCCTACAACACCATCCAATAATAATTTCATTTAACATCATGCACCACAGTAATCTGTGGGGTACGCTCCACACACACAAAGACAAAAAACCGTACACACAAACACCAGCGAACGCACGCACGCGCGCATGCATACCCACCCTCCAATGAATAAGAGCTAAAGAACTAGAAGCATTGTGACGCAAAAACCGTTTTGGGACCTTGCCGCCCGCATTTTCCGCAGTCCAGAGCCCAAGGCACAACGACCG
>CM060338.1:27890012-27895012 GCA_030674155.1 Stramonita haemastoma | reverse complement strand
TATCCCTATGGTTTTAGAATGGGGATATTCTGCTATCCCATGGTTTTCAGAATGGGGATATTCTGCTATCCCTATGGTTTTCAGAACGGGGATATTCTGCTATCCCTATGGTTTTCAGAAGGGGATATTCTGCTATCCCTATGGTTTTCAGAATGGGGATATTCTGCTATCCGTATGGTTTTCAGAATGGGGATATTCTGCTATCCCTATGGTTTTCAGAGGGGTGGGTCTTTGCCCTCGGACTGCCCTGTCATTTGCCTTTGTACCGTCACTGAGCACCAATTTCCTGATTGCATCCTTGATCCTAGCTAAAAGAGACTTAAATAGGATAGGACAGAGTAGAATAAAATAGAGTAGAATGAAATAAAATTCAGCCCCAAAATGATAAACTAGGAAATAAAATATAGCATAGGTTTAAAATTAGCTTTGAAAAAGTAGTCATAAAGTTAGATTTAAACTAAGGGAAAACATTAGTGCTAAGAGATCTGAGGAGAGCAATATCGGTGACAGTGATGTCTTGTGGTCCAAAAAGACCACCACATGCAAAGGCTTTGGGACAGTGGTATGAGGAAGTGTGACTCGTCATTGGGACAGTGGTATGAGGGAATTCCTTCATCTTTTGGGACAATGGTATGAGAGAGTTTGACTTCATCTTTGGACAGTGGTTATGAGGGAGTGTGACTGTCAAATACTGGCATATTTGGGCCGGTGGTCATCAGGAGTGTGACTTGTCACCTGCTGGCATCTTTGTGACAGTGGTCATGAGGGAGTGTGACTGCAGTTTCTTCGCATTTTCAAAGCATTTCCTTCAGCTTCTTCCTTTCCCCCCTTTACTCCACACGGGTCCTAACCTTGCTAGTCATCATGTGGATCACATCAGATACGTCTCAAAGAATGGGGCTGTGTCGCTGGATCACGTGGGAGACGTCTAAAAAAAGCGGGCGGGATTGGCCTTGACATGGCAAAGTTGCTGCAAATGGCTCGAACCCAGGACTCCATGGAGCCAAAGCCATCCGCGAGGAGGTGAAAACCACACCGCCGAGGAGGAGAACCAATCCGCCGAGGAGAGAGAACACTCCGCCAAGAAGAGAACCACTCCGCCAGGAGAGGAGAACACTCGCCGAGAGAGGAGAAGAAACCACTCCGCCGAGGAGAGGAGAACCACTCCGCCGAGGAGAGAGAACACTCTGCAGAGGAGAGGAGAACACTCCAGAGGAGAGGAGAACCACCCGAAAGAAGGAACAATCGTGAGGATGCAATCCGCCCAGGACTGCAGGAGAAACATACCGCAGGAGAGGAAGAACCACCCGTCGAGGAGAGGAGAACCACTCCGTCGAGGAGAGGAGAACCACTCCGCGAGGAGAGGAAGAACCACTCCGCCAGGGAGGGAGAACCACTCCGCGAGGAGAGGAGAACCACCAGCGAGGAGAGAAAACCACTCCCGCCGAGGAGAAAAACGCGGAGGAGAAGAACCACTCCGCCGAGGAGAAAGAGAGGAGAACTATCTCGCCAGGAGAGGAAGAACACACCGCCAGAGGAGGAGGAGAACACTCCGCCCAGGAGAGGAGAACCACTCCGCCGAGAAGAGGAGGACACCACTCGACCCAAAGGAGAGAGGAACCACTCCGCCGAGGAGAGAACAGGGAAACCACTCCGCCAGAAGGACAGAGGAGAACCACTCGCCAGGAGAGGAACCATCGCCGAGGAAGGAGACCACTCCGCCGAGGAGAGAGACACCACCCGCCCGAGGAGAGGAGAACCACTCCGCCCAGGAGAGGAGAACCACTCCGCCAGAGGAGAAGAAACCACCGCCCAAGAGAGGAAGAACCACTCGCCAGGAAAGAGAACACTCGCCAGGAGAGAACCACTCCGCCAGGAGAGAGAGAACCACTCGCCCAGGAGAGGAGAACACCCCCGAGGAGAGAGAACAACTCCTGCCAGGAGAGAGAACCACTCCGCCAGGAGAGGAAAACACTCACCGCCAGGAGAAGAGAACCACCCCCAAGAGAAGGAGAGACACCACCGCCCGGAGAGGAAGGAACCACCCCCAGGAGGAGGAACCACTCCGCCGAGGAGAGGAGAACCACTCCGCAGAGAGGAACTCGAAGAGAGAACCACTCCGCCGAGGAGAGGAGAGGAGAACCACTCCGCCGAGGAGAGGAGAACCACTCCGCCGAGGAGAGGAGAACCACTCCGCCGAGGAGAGGAGAACCACTCCGCCAGGAGAGGAGAACCACTCCGCCGAGGAGAGGAAGAACCACTCCGCCGGGGAGGAGAGGAGAACCACTCCGCCGAGGAGAGGAGAGGAGAACCACTCCGCCGAGGAGAGGAGAGGAGAACCACTCCGCCGAGGAGAGGAGAGGAGAACCACTCCGCCGAGGAGAGGAGAGGAGAACCACTCCGCCCAGGAGAGGAGAGGAGAACAACTCCGCCCAGGAGAGGTAGAACCACTCCGCCAGGAGAGGAGAGGAGAACCACTCGCCCAGGAGAGGAGAGGAACCACTCGCCCAGAGAGGAGAGAAGAACCACTCGCCCAGGAGAGGAGAAGAGAACCACTCCGCCCAGGAGAGGACAGGACACACCGCCAGGAGAGGACAGGAACCACGCCCAGAGAGAGGAGACACCACGCCCAGAGAGGCAGAACATCGCAGAGGAAGAACCAACCCCGGAGGGCGAGGAGAGGGAACCACTCCGCCCAGGAGAGGAGAACCACTCCGCCGAGAGAGGAGAGGAGAACCACTCCGCCGAGGAGAGGAGAACCACTCCGCCAGGAGAGGAGAGGAGAACACTCCGCCGAGGAGAGGAGAGAGAACACTCCGCTCGGAAGGAGAGGAGAACCACTCCGCCGAGGAGAGGAAGAGACCCACCCGCCGAGGAGAGAGAGAGAACCAATCCCCGAGGCGAGGAGAAGAGAACCACTCCGACGAGACGAGGAGAGGAGAACCACTCCGCCGAGGAGAGAGAGGAAACACCGCCAGGGAGGAAAACTCCACCGAGGAGAGGAGACAACTCCCGGAGAGAAACCACAGGACGAGGAGAGGAGATCACTCCGCCAGGAGAGAGAAGGAACACTCCGCCCAGGAGAGGAAGGAACCACTCCGCGAGGAGAGGAAGAGAACCCCCGCCATGAGAGAGACGAGAACCACTCCTCCCAGGAGAAGAAGGAGAGCCATCCGCCCAGGAGACAGGACAGGACACCACCCGCCGAGGAGAGGACATAACACCACCAGCCCGCGACGACAGAACAGGACACCAACCGCCAGGAGAGGACAGGACACCATCCGCCCGGAGAGGAAAGGACACCACCGAGGAGAGGAAAGAAACCACCGCCCAGGAGAGGACAGGACACCACCGCCCAGGAGACGACAGGACACCACCGCCCAGGAGAGGACAGGACACCACCGCCCTGGAGAGGACAGGACACCACCGCTCAGGAGACGACAGGACCCACCGCCCAGGAGAGGACAGGACACACCGTTCAAGAGAGGACAGGACACCACCGCCCAGGAGAGGACAGGACACCACCGCCCAGGAGAGGACAAGACACCACCGCCCAGGAGAGGACAAGACACAACGCCAAGGAGAGGACAGGGACACCACCGCCTAGGAGAGGACAGGACACCACCGCCCAGGTAAGGAGAACCATTCCGCCGAGGAGAGGAGAACCACTCCGTCGAGAAGAGGAGAGGAGACCCACTCCGCCGAGGAGAGGAAGGAGACCCACTCTGCCGAGGATAGGAGACGAGACCACTCACGCCGACGGAGAGAGAGGAGAACCACTCCGCTGAGGATAGGAGAGAGACCCACCCACGAGGAGAGGAAGGAGAACCAATCCGCCGAGGTGAGGAGAGGAGCAACCACACCGACAGAGACGAGGAGAGGAGAACCACCTCCGCCGAGGAGGGGAGAGGAGACCATCCGCCGAGGCGAGGAAGACAACTCCACCGAGGGAAGGGAACCAACTCCACCGAGAGAGGAAAACCACCCAACGAGGAGAGGAGGACGACTCCGCGCAGGAGAGAAGAGGAGAACGATCCGCCCAGGAGAGGAGAGGAGAACCACTCGCTCAGGAGAGGAAGGAGAACCACTCCGCCCATGAGAGGAAGGAGAACCACTCTCCCAGGAGAAGAGAGGAGAGCCACTCCGCCCAGGAGAGGACAGGACAGGACACCACCCCTCCAGGAGAGGACATACACCACCCAGCCCCGCGACGACAGACAGGACACCAACCGCCCAGGAGAGGACAGGACACCACCGCCGGAGAGGACCGGACACCACCGCCAAAAGAGGAAGAACCACCGCCCAGGAGAGGACAGGACACCACCGCCCGAGATGAAAGCCACGGGGGGGGGGGGGGGGGGGGGGGGGGGGGGGGGGGGGGGGGGGGGGGGGGGGGGGGGGGGGGGGGGGGGGGGGGGGGGGGGGGGGGGGGGGGGGGGGGGGGCCCCCCCCCCCCCCCCCCCCCCCCCCCCCCCCCCCCCCCCCCCCCCCCCCCCCCCCCCCCCCCCCCCCCCCCCCCCCCCCCCCCCCCCCCCCCCCCCCCCCGAAGGGACAGAACCCCGGCCGACAGGAGAGGGACCCGATGCGCGGGGGGGACTCTTTAAGGAAACGAGCCGGAAATTTCCCAGTTGAAGGACAGACCCCGGGCCCGGAAGGAAGGACACAACCTGCCGGGGGACCTGACACCAACCCCAGAGCGGCGGAACCGACCGCCCGAAGACAGACCCACGCCTGGGGCGGCACCCCGCATCTTGAGGACCGAGAGAAAGCTGGTCGAGCACCACGTCTTGAAAGCACAGAGCAGAACGCGGTCGAGCAATTCCTGACAGTCCTGAAGCACAGAGCAGAAAGCTGCGTCGAGCAATTCCTGACAGTCCTTGAAGCACAGAGCAGAAACTGCGTCGACATCCTGACAGCTGCACAGAGCAGAAACCGCGTGAGAATCCGACAGCAACCCCGCCCAGAAGGGCGGCAAATTCCGGAAACGAAGGACACAGCCC
>CM060338.1:27881065-27889912 GCA_030674155.1 Stramonita haemastoma | reverse complement strand
GGAACAATTTTAATAATGATCAACTTAGGGAACGGGACCACAGCAGTCAGTTTCCCCACTTTCAGCTCCTCTCAGCGGCTAATTATTCCATCCCATCCCAGTCCAGATGGTGCTAAGTATAGCAGGAAATGACCACACTTGGACTAAGTAAAAGGAAGGGGTGTGCTAAATGTGGCACTCTGGACTGAGTGATGTTGGATTTGTGCGCTGTGGGGACAGCTCAGTGGTCAGAGCGCTGGCTTTCCCCCAGCCAAAGTTTAGCAGCGTCAGCCTGGTTGCCAACTGGATGGGTGACTGTTTGCGCGCCTTGGCTCAGTACAGTTCCCCTACTTTACCCAGCTGTAAATGGGTACTTGCCTTCTTTAGGGTCAGGGAAGGTGAAGCAGCGAGGGAGAGGAGATGGGCGCCGCCCTCAACATGCTAGCCCCTAGAGAAACTGAGATCTCTGACGCCTCACCCCCCCCCCCCCCCCCCCCCCCCTACGCCCACCCCCCCACACAGGTTATGGGACACCTTTACCTTTACCTTACGATCGACTTCCGATCTGAAACACAAATAGTACCTACATTTCATAAACACGTGCTTCCCAATATAATTATGTCTGTATTGCTAACCCCTTAAGCCACCCGATGCATTATAACAAGTCCCAAACAAAGAGGAAAGGAAGAGACAAAAAGAAGAACCCAGCCCTTGGAGTAGTTCAGCAGAGATGTTGGATGATGCTGACGCTCTTTTTCATCCTGTCCTCCGATGAAGACTTCAGAGAATTTGAAGACAAATAGGACAAGAAGAAGAAAAATCCCATAGCTAATGCCGACACCTCTTTGCCAGATATGGCAAATACATGTTTCAGGAAGGAAACGCACTGAGGAAAAACTCAAAGAGAGTAAGGACAAAATCAAAAGGCCAGAGAATTGCCACAAAATGCAGTTCCCCACAGTACACCCTTAAGGGGGACAGGATAGCCTAGTGGTTACAGTTGATGCGCTCATGCTCTGCTGACTTGACCCCTGTTCGAATCTTGTTCAAGAGGATTTTTCCTCTGGAGTTAACGTCAGTGCTGACTCCACTCTTCCCAAAAGTACTTCGGATGAGACTAAAAACCGAGGTCCGTGTGCGAACGCATGTAGAACATCTTGTTCACGCGTTAAAACCCGTTCTGCGTGTTGGAAGAGTAGGCCATTGTGTGCCAGTGGGAATGGATGACAAAATTAACATAACTGCATACACACGGAGACTGGATTTAGAAAAGCACATTAGTGCTTATTCTATTTTCTTCGAAATAAAATAACAAGAATAAAAGTATTGAAAAAAAAACTCCCAGTACAGGCAAGGAAAGCAGACCTAGAAATGGCATAGACTCAGAGCCATATTGAAAACTGCCACTGCAATTGTATACACTGCACAACCAACGCTGCAGGTGAATAGCAATGGAAAAACACCATAGGAAAAACACTGAAAAAGTGTCACTGACAGCGCAATCAATAATTATGCTCTCATGTTGCTAAGTCATGGAGCTAGCTACAGACTTTCCAAAAAAATAAAGCTGACAACAATGTTTATGGCAAAAGGGATCGCGAAAGTTGTGGCTTCCATCCCAGCCATAAAATTTGGACTTTTGCATGATTGCAATTTGGAAGTGGATAAAAGAGATCACTGTCTGTTTGACAGGGGTGATGTTGACAAGAGGGTGAAACTCTTCCTTGCTGTTGCAGAGTCTGAACTACTACAGTGGTGGGTAGACAGCACTGCTGATGCAGGCAATGACATTGGCTTCAAAGACCCAGACATTGCGTCCATCACTGATGCCAGTTACCAAACACAAATGTGGGGTCAACCTGTGCAAATGTTGATAAAATGATACAACACCCATGGCGCGTAGTAACCACATGGGTACCAGGTGCTCTGACACGTGTAACAGCATCACATACACACACTATTCGGGAATTTAGTTAGTTAGTTAGTTAGTTAGTTAGTTAGTTAGTTAGTTAGTTAGTTAGTTAGTTAGTTAGTTAGTTAGTTAGTTAGTTAGTTAGTTAGTTAGTAAGTCATATCGAGGATAATGGAATAAGCACCCATGTGCTTTTTTGCATCTAGCCCCCGTGTGTATGCAGTTTTGTAAATTTTGTCATATGTTCCCACTGGCACACAATGGCCTACTCTTACGAAACGCAGAACGGGATTAAAATCTGCGTAAAATGTTCTGCGTGCGTTCGCACACGGGGCCTCGGTTTATAGTCTCATCCGAATGACTTTTGGGGAGAGTGGAGTCAGCACTGATGTTAACTCCAGGGAAAAAAATCCCCTCGACCGGGAATCGAACCCGGGTGGTCAAATTGCAAGCGCAATGTTCTAACAACTAGACTATCCACAATATCTATCTATTCCTCAGCAGGGCGCATCCCTAGCAAATGCAATACTTCTGATGCTGCCACAGTGTGCTGTTAACTCCGATGCAGAATGGGTGTCAGACAGTACAGCCATATATGTCCTGGTGTTATTGAGATTTTTTTTGCTTTCAAGTGACTTTTGAAGTTTTAGATTGCTTTATTAGTTGTTGGGGTTTTTTCACATAGGAGGTATGTTTATTATGGCAGTTGTTTTGAATAGGCCCCTAGCTATATTTCGATGTGGAGGTGCGTTTATTATGAAAGCTGTTTTGGATAGCTGTATCTCGCATGTGGAAGTATAGCCTATTTATTATGACTGTTGTTTTGGACATCTGTATCTCGTATGTGGAGGTATGTTTATTATGACTGTTGTTTTGGACATCTGTATCTCGTATGTGGAGGTATGTTTATTATGACTGTTGTTTTGGACATCTGTATCTCGTATGTGGAGGTATGTTTATTATGACTGTTGTTTTGGACATCTGTATCTCGTATGTGGAGGTATGTTTATTATGACTGTTGTTTTGGACATCTGTATCTCGTATGTGGAGGTATGTTTATTATGACTGTTGTTTTGGACGTCTGTATCGCGTATGTGGAGGTATGTTTATTATGACTGTTGTTTTGGACATCTGTATCTCGTATGTGGAGGTATGTTTATTATGACTGTTGTTTTGGACATCTGTATCTCGTATGTGGAGGTATGTTTATTATGACTGTTGTTTTGGACATCTGTATCTCGTATGTGGAGGTATGTTTATTATGGCAGTTGTTTTGGATAGCTATATTTCGCATGTGGAGGTACGTTTATTATGATTGTTGTTTTGGATAACTATATTTTACATGTGGAGGTATGTTTATTATGACTGTTGTTTTGGATAGCTATATTTCACATGTGGAGGTATGTTTATTATGACTGTCGTTTTGGATAGCTATATTTCACATGTGGAGGTATGTTTATTATGGCAGTTGTTTTGGATAGCTATATTTCACATGTGGAGGTATGTTTATTATGGCAGTTGTTTTGGATAGCTATATTTCGCATGTGGAGGTATGTTTATTATGACTGTTGTTTTGGATAGCTATATTTCACATGTGGAGGTATGTTTATTATGACTGTTGTTTTGGATAGCTATATTTCGCATGTGGAGGTATGTTTATTATGATTGTTGTTTTGGATAACTATATTTTACATTTGAAGGTATGTTTATTATGGCAGTTGTTTTGGATAACTATATTTCGCATGTGGAGGTATGTTTATTATGACTGTTGTTTTGGATAACTATATTTTACATTTGAAGGTATGTTTATTATGACTGTTGTTTTGGATAACTCTATTTTACATATGAAGGTATGTTTATTATGACTGTTGTTTTGGATAACTATATTTTACATGTGAAGGTATGTTTATTATGACTGTCGTTTGGGATAACTATATCTTACATGTGATGGTATGTTTATCATGACTGTTGTTTTGGATAGCTATATTTTACATGTGGATGTATTTATTATGACTAGTGTAATAATATGGCTTTGTTCTTTCGTGTGGAGGTGGGATTATTATGATATTGTGTAATAATATGGTTTTGTTTTACATGTGGAGGTGGGCTTATTCTGACAGTTTTGTAATAATATGGCTTGAATTATGTGTGGAGGTGGGTTTTTTATGACTGTTGTGTAATATGGCTTTCATTACGTGTGGAGGTGAATTTTTTTTATTTCTGTTGTGTAAAAATATGGCTCTGTTTTACGTGTCGAGGTGGGTTTATCATGACATTGCGTAATAAAAATGGCTTCGTTTTTCGTGTGGAGGTGGGCTTATTATGACTGTTGTATAATAATATGGCTTTGTTTTACATGTGGGGGCATGCTTATTATGATGGATATTTCTATTTTACACGAGGAGGTGTTCTTTTCCATAGCTGTGTTGTGGATGGGTTTATTTCACATGTTAAAGACGGTTCTTTTAGATGGGTTTATTTCACATGTTAAGGTTTTTTTTAGATGGCTTATCTTATGTATTTATTTTATTCTTTTATATCGAGGATAATGGAATAAGCACTCATGTGCTTTTTACGTCCAGTCCCCGTGTGTATGCAGTTTTGTAAATCTTGTCATCTGTTCTCACTGGCACACAATGGCCTACTCTTACACAGGATTTAACATGTGCGCAAGATGTTCTGCCTGTGTTCGCACGCGGGGCCTCGGTTTATAGTCTCATCCGAAGGACTTTTGGGGAGAGTGGAGTCAGCGCTGATGTTAACTCCAGGGGAAAAATCCCCTCGACCTGGAATCGAAGTCGGGTTGTCAAATTGCCAGCACAACGTTCTGACCATTAGGCATCCCTTTATTTCACATGTTAAGGCGGGTTTTTAGATGGCTTAATTTCACATGTAGAAGTAGGCTTAGAGCAAGTAATTGTTTCGATGGCTTTATTACACATGTGGAGGTATGTTATGGCAATTTTAGGATGAATAGCTTTATTTCACTTGTGCATGGGTGTTCATTATGACAGTTTTGTTTTAGGTGGATTTTAAATCATACATAGAGGTAGATTTGTGCATTTACCGACGGGTTTATTTTATCTGTGGAGGCAAGCTTATCATGACAGTTGCATAGCTTTATTTTACATAAAGGTTTGAAACAATTGTTTATTTTCGAGGGGGGGGGGGGGGGGGGGGGGGGGGTTAGTCACAAGTGGTGTGACTATTACAACTCTCGTTAGTTTTGATGGCTTTATATCCCATGTGGTGGATTTATTATGACAGTTGTATTTTAGGCGGGTGGCTCATTTCACTACAAAGATGGGTTTATTACGAGAGTTCTGGTTTGGATAGGTTTACTCAATATGTGGAGGTGGGTTCATCATAACCACAGTTATTGTGTTTATACATCTTTATTTTAGATGTGGAGAAGCGTTTGATGTAGTGGCTGTATTTTTAATGGCTTTATTTCACACGTGGAGGTTTGTCATGGTTGTATTTTGGATGGCTTTATTATTACATGTGGAGAGAGGTTGTCACCATTTTTTAAAATATGGTTTTACACCACATGCAGAGGAGGGTTTAATGCAACTGTATTTGTAGTGGCTTTATTTTGTATAGTGGGTTTATTGCGAGTTGTATGGCTTCATTTATCATAATATGCAGGCTAGTTTCTTGTTATGGCTGTATTTTCAATGGCGTTATTTCACATGCCGGCTTATTATGACAGTGGTGTTTGGGATGGCTTTATTTCACATGTGGGTTCATTACGACAGTGGTGTTTAGGGAGGCTTTATTTCACATGAGGTTTTATTACAACAGTCGTGTTTCAGATGGCTTTATTTCACGTGTAGGTGGGTTTCTTACAATGGCTGTTTTTCATGTAGGCCTAATGGTGGTTTTACAAGTTGTATGAATGGCTTTATAATTTTTTCTGTGTTTATGCTGTGGTCGTTTATTGGGTGGCTTTATTTCTCACGCAGGGGCAAGTTCGTTTTAAAGGATGCAAAGTGGCGACTTCACATGGGTTTTAGAGGTTTGTTGCGACAGTATTTTACGTGGCTTTATGTTACATGTGGAGGTGGGTCATGTAGACTGTTTTATTTGACATGGGTTTATTTTACCTACATAGTTTTAGTACACGTACTTTCCATGGCTTCATTTTACATGTGGAGATAGATTTCCAACAGTTGTATTTCACATGGACTTATCTTATATGTGAAGGTAGGCTTGGACAGTCGAGTTTTACACGGCTTTATTTTACATGTGGAGGTAGATTTTCAACAGTTATATTTCACGTTTGTGTGTGTGGTTTTTTTTTTTTTTACATGGTGTTCTTACGAGCCTATTTTACATCACTTTAGTTTACGTGGTGGTGTTATTACAATCTGTATTGTACGTGGCTTTATTATTATTTTATTTTTACCTGGAGGTGGTATGACGAGGTGTATTTTACACGGCTCTATTTTACGTAGTGGTGGTATTACTAGCTGCATTTTACATTGCTTTATTTTACGTGGTGATGGTATAACTAGTTGCACTTTACACGACTTTATTTTACGTAGTGGTGGTATTACTGGTTGCATTTTACAGGGCTTTATTTTACGTGGTGGTTGTATTACTAGTTGCATTTTGCATGGCTTTATTTTATGTGGTGGTGGTATTACTTGTTGCATCGCTTTATTTCACGTAGAGGTTGGTTTCCGACAGTTGTTATTTATACAGCATTATTTTAGTGGAGGTTGGTTTACTACAAGTTTTAATTTACAGGCTTTATGTTAGGTGGTGGTGGGTTACTAGCAAGTTGTATTTTACATAGCTGTATTTTATGTGGAGGTAGATTTACTGCAAGTTGTATCTTACATGGCTTTATTTCGTATGTAAGTAGTGTTATTGCAAGTTGTAGTTTACATGGTTTTGTTTTACACGGGGTGTTTTATATGGTTTCGTTTTACATGAGAAGACGTCATTTCGAGTTGTATCTTACATGGTTTCATTTCATGTGGTGGTGATAATATAAGCTGTATTTTACATGGCTTAGTTTCATGTGGTGGTGGTGTTTATACAAGTTGTATTTTACTTGGAGGTAGGTTTACTACAAGTTGTATTTCACATGGCTTTATTTTACATGGCGATATTAACAGTTGTATTTTACATGGAGGTGGTTATTGAAAGTTGCATTTTACATGGCTTCATTTTATTCGGAGGTAGGTTTACCACAAGTTTATTTTACATGGAGGCGATATTACCAGTTGCATTTTATATGGCTTTATTTTACATGGAAGTGTTCTTACAAGTTGTAATTTACATGGCTCTATTTCATGTGGTGATGTTATAAGAGATGCAGTTTACATGGCTTTATTTTACATGTGGAGGTAGTTTTACTTTGTTGCATCTTACATGGTTTTTACATGTGGAGGTAGGTTTACTCCAGTTGTACTTTACACAACTTTCTTTTACATGTGGCAGTGGGTTATGAAGACGGTTGTATTTTACAAGGCTGGATTTGACATACAGGTAGTTATATTACAAATTTTACTTTACATGGCTTTGTTTTACCTGTGGAGGTTTGTTTCCAACATTTGTATTTTACAAGGCTTTATCTACATTTGGAGACACGAGCTGTATTTTACATAGTTTTACTTCTAGGTGTAGGTAGGCTTACTACAAGAGTTGCATATGGTTTTACTTCATGTGGTAGTAGGTTTCCTACAAGAGATGTATTCTTACACTTCATTTCAGAATTTTGTAGAACTCGGCTGAGACAATCTCCAAACTCTAGTCACAGTGTGTTAAACTTCTACCAACAACAGCAGCGGTGGAGACAAGTCAATTTCAATTGTCAGTTTATTATGAAGATTGCAGTTTACATGGCTTTTATTTTACACAGAGGTTGGCTTATTGGACAGTTGCATTTTACACGACTGTTTCGTAGAATTCAGCAGACAGAAAGAGATGGCGAACCCTTGCAGCATTGTACGGAGCTCCTACAGATGACAGGCAAGTATGCAGCAGGTTGGTTTATTATGACAGTTGTAGTTTAGATACATTTATTTTACTATCTCGTAGAACTCAATAGAAACAGACACAGATGATGAGCCCTGGTGGCATTGCATGGAGCTCCTACCTACGACAGTGGCAATGGAGACAGTCAAGTCGATTCTACATATAGGCAGGTTTATGACAGTTGTATCTTAGGTGGCTGTATTTTACCGACGACAGTGGTGATTCAGTCTAGTTGATTCTACATGTAAAGACGGGCGATGGAGACAGTCTAGTTGATTCTACAAGTAAAGGTGGGTTTATGATGACAGTTATATTTTAGGTGGCTGTATTTTACATACGACAGTGATGGAGAGAGTCTAGTTGATTCTACAAGTAAAGGTGGGTTTATGATGACAGTTATATTTTAGGTGGCTGTATTTTACGTATGACAGTGATGATGCAGACAGCAGAGTTGACTTGATTTCACTACATGAAGAGGTGGGTTTATTACGACAGTTGTATTTTGGCAGGAGTGACTGGTGTGGCAAAGTATTTCAAATGGCTGAATGTTAGCAAGTGAGAAGAGAAGGAGCGCTTCTGTGTTTTACCACTTCACTTTTGTAGAAGCATAAAGCAGTTTTCCTTCTTTATTTTATTTTTTAGTCTTTTACATCCATTCCCTGCATGTATGCAGTTTGTTGATTTTGTCAAATGTTCCTACCAGCACTCATTGGCCTGCTCTTCCAAAAAACAGAATGGGTTTCAATGTGTGCAAAAGATGTTCTGAGTGTGTTCACACACAGGACCTCAGTTTATATTCTCATCCAAAGGAATTTTAGGGGGAGTCAAGTCGGCACTGATGTTAACTCCAGAGGAAAAATCCTCTCGAACGAGATTCAAACCCAAGTCAGCAGATAACAAGTGCACTGGCATTACTCTAACCACCAGACTATCCTGTCCCCCACAGTGAATCAACATATGATATTATG
>CM060338.1:27866065-27876065 GCA_030674155.1 Stramonita haemastoma | reverse complement strand
CAAGGGGACTGGGCACAAAACACACATGTTCAGACATGAAAAGTGTATCATTTCGTCTGCCCATATGGTCGGCATGGCATGGAATCCACGACATGGTGAAGTAATTTTTACATTTGGATTCAATAAATTGTTGCGTACCACTTTTATCCCATTACAAATGGAGAGAGAGAGAGAGAGAGAGAGAGAGAGAGGAGGAGAGAGAGAGAGAGAGAGAGAGAGAGAGAGAGAGAGAGAGAGAGAGAGATTGATTGATTGATTGATTGATTGAATGATTTATATTTTCAGAGGGTGAATGAATAAGCATGCCAATTGCTTTTTTACACCCGGCCTTCTATATGGATGAGTTATATCCCTTCATCAGTGTTTGCCTTTTTTCTTTCTTTTTTTTTTTTTGTGGTTGTCACTATCCTGTTTTTATCAGTCCTTTCGTATTTTTGTATTTGGGGAAAAAAAAAAAAAAAGTAAAAATACAATAAAATCATACAGGTAGGCAGGTCTGTAGGAGAAAAGGGTGATGCAGGTGTGGTGGGGGTGGTTGGATGTACCTCACTATGTACAAAGTGTTATATGTGTGTGTGTGTGTGTGTGTGTGTGTGTGTGTGTGTGTGTGTGTGGAATTGTGACAAGTGCTTTGGAGTTTCATGTGCTTATGGATGGATTACCTGATCACCTGAAACACTTGAAGGAAGTGCCCCCAATTTTTTTTAATGTTTCGTGTTGTATTTTGTATTTTCTGTCGTTTTTCTGAACCTACCCATTTGGGGGAGTTTTTCACATGTAGGTATCAATATCTTAATAATTCTTAATTTAACAAGCACCAAAGTAACTCGCGCAAAACAAAGAATATGCACTCAAATACTGTAAATACGATATCATTCTGACAGAAAATTTTATACTTTCTGTAAATATCAAAAACATTGTGACAAATAGAAAATTTTATACTTTCTGCAAATATCAAAACATTGTGACTGTCAGAAAATTTGAGATAACTGTTTGCAATTGAGTGAAATTTTTGTGACTGAAAAATATCACGAAAATTCTGCATAACTTTCATATTACCTATTAGTCACTTACAACTCACAACACTCAGCAATTTTTTTCAGCACCATGGTCAGGGGCCTGAGCTGCAAAACTGAAAGTAATATAGTAATGATGGGTGCTGACATCTCTATCGCCTATCTTACTAACGCAGGTGTGTTTTTCAGGTAAATCAAGGTTTATAAACATTCAAATACACAAAGTAGATCACCTATGCTTAAAATACGACCTAAACTTCATTCTCAACTGTTCATAGATTTTTGGTGAAAATTTGGAGTCATTCTGTCAGAAGGGGAGGGTTTTGTGCCTATTTTCTGTGGGTTTTTTTTTTTTATAACGACAACATTCTTTGGCCATGATCAGAGTTAAATTCAGTTATACTCAGAAAAACTGGTGATGTTTCAGTCAGTCATCAGCAAGTTAAATAGCAGAAAACTGGACTAACGGCTAAAAACCAGAAAAATTCCAGCAAAAAATGGAATGGTTGGCAGAAAAATTCCAGTAAAAATGGATTGGTTGGCAGAAAAATCGCAGTAAAAATGGATTGGTTGGCAGAAAATTTCCAGGAAAATGGACTGGTTGGCAGAAAAATTCCAGAGAAAAGGAACGGTTGGCAAAAAAAAATTCCAGGGAAAATGGAATGGTTGGCAGAAAAATTCCAGGGAAAATGGACTGGTTAGCAATAAAAATGGATTGGTTGGCAGAAAAATTTAGTGGTTGGCAGCTATGAATGTAGAGTAAGAAAGCATAGTTGTGGAGTGAAGCCTTTAAAATCATTGCTGCAATGACAGCACAGCAGGTCTGCATGCACACAGACACACATAAAAGCACACACAAGCACTCATACCTACAGAGAAATGACCATGGTGCTCCTGAACACCTGTGAAGTCTTGTCTGTCCTGGTACACCAACTCTGGAAACACACAACATTAACATTAACTCAATGTCTTTAACAATTGCAGACCCCCCTCCCCCTCCAACACACACAAACAAGTACTTCGGATGAGACTATAAACCGAGGGGCCCCATGTGTGAACGCACGCAGAACATCTTGTGCACACATTAAATCCTGTTCCGCTTTTCATAAGAGTAGGCCATTGTGTGCCGGTGAGAACAGATGACACAATTTACAAAAAATCTGCATACACGAGGGAATTGGATGTAAAAAAGTACATGAGCGCTTATTCCATTATCCTCGATATAAAAGAATAAAATAAAATAAAAAATAAAAAATTATTTCATCGGATTAATTTCAAAATGTACCAACATAACACTCCCTTATGCACATACATAATTTTTAATTTTTTCTACCGTTCCTTGCCTAGAGCTCCAAGATTCACAAATGGTGAGATTTTGCATATACAACAGTAACAAGGGGTGACAAGTAACCGGACAATAAGGTGTACGGCATTACAGATTGATAGAAAAAAACGTTTTTGATTTTCAGATTTTTCGTTGACAAAAATCGGATTTTGATTAATAAAATTCATATTTCTGGAAAAATACGGAAGGTGCACAGGTCTGTGTGTGAGTAGGGATACTAGGGAAGTGTTAGGATGATGACTTAAAAAAATACAGATAATACAAAGGAAAAAAAAAGGGGTGGGAGATAAAACCTTTGCGCCATGTTGTTTTGAAAGTACTGCTGTGCGCATGCGTTATCAGGGGAGATAAGTAACTGAATGATATAGGGCCTAGGCTAGCAGATGATGTAACGTGAGATGAACCGCATCGCTGAACGACAGAAGACAACGTTTTCGATTTTCGGATTTTTTGACAAAAATCAGATTTTGATTCATAAAATTGTATTTCCGTATTTTCCAACTTTTTCAGGAACAAATACGGAAGGTGCACAGGTCTGCAACACACACACACACACACGCAGTATACCTGGATAGACGAACACAGAGATTTCCAGCGTCTCATCTGTCTTCGTACACCAAAGCTGTAAACATAAAAAAACCCCATTCAAATGTAAATTTCACATACACACATCAATGAAAATACATATGCTCTCTCTCTCTCTCATGCATGGATGCACACACGCATGCACACGCACAAGGAATGAAAAAAAAAATTAAGCACAAAATATCAAGTTAGACCCAATCTATGTCTTAACTGCACAGACTACAGCCCATTCTTGAAGCTAAATTTCCATACCTTATTTCTGACTTTCTAGCAATCTTTTTCAAAGCAATACTGCAGGGGTTTTTGGTGGGTTTTTTGTGTTGTTTTTGTTTCATCACATGAGATCTGATGTTCATCAATAGCACGATTTTGCCTACACAACCCTTTTTACCCACCATGAAGGTAGCTGCATTCCAACTTCAGGGATAGTGTCTAAACATGACACCTATGTGCATGTGTTTTTTTTTGTTTTTTTTTCCAAATTTGTCATCCATTCCTACCAGCACAAACCGGCCTACTCTTCGAAATGGTGGAATGGATTTTCAATATGTGTGGAAATTATTCTGCAAGTGTTTGCACACAGGGTCTCAGTTTATAGTCTCATCCAAACAGCTTGCAGCGTTGTGGAGTCAGTACTGATGTTAACTCCAGGGACAAAAATCCTCCATGGTGGCTCAATCCTGGGCCATCAGATCACAAGTGCAAGGCTCTAACCACTGGACTACCCCTCCCAATGTGATTTGAAAATTTATTTTAATATATACACTGGCCCCCCTGCTGCGTCAAGTTTATGCAGTATCAAGGTGGTGTGCAGAAGCAAATTGATGTGACACCTATAACAAAGTATTGATTCATTCCAAAGTTAAACGCCCTGGGCCTGACTTGTCAGGTGCTTAATGGCAGGGCAACGCATTTTCACTCAAATGACAAGACAACAAGAGTTGCTGTCTGGGCGTTTGACGAAGAAGAAATATGATGATCATGTAGAAGCATAAACATTGCAAGTAAGGCACTGCTAACATCATAGATTGTTTTTATCTGAGGTGTCATTGTGAATACATAAATATCATAGTATAATCAGGGCTGGTTTTCCTGCTTGGAATTGACAGGGTGGCGTGTGTGATGCTTTGCTGATGAGTTTATCATTGTGCGCAAGTGAATGTTGTTGTGTGAGTGAATGGTTTATGTTTGTGAAATAAATATTTGTGAGACTGGTTTTACTTTGTTTTGTGTAACAGGTGGGAAGGGGGGAGGAAGAAGAGTTAAATATTTCATCCTATGAGACAGCGGCACTGTCTATTTATACCTAACACACAGTATAGTCACAAACATGAACACAAATACACACACACATGCACACGCACACACATGCACACGCACACACACACACCGCGTTCTACTCTTCTTTTCTATTATTTCCCTATCATTTTTATTTAATATTCTTACTTTTATTTATTATTGTTCTTTTTTACATTAATTTTATATTTCTGTGTGCAGGTTTTAGATTTTTCTTTCTGTTAATGTCCTTAATTTATTTCGAATATATTTTTTTTCTTTTGGATTGATATTGACATTCTGGAAGATAATGTTCTATTGTATTTTGATTAAGCGTTAACATCTTATGTTTCATTACATGTACCATGTCATTTCATTTCTTTAATATGTAATGTTCTGTTGTATTTTGATTACGCGTTAACATCTTATGTTTCATTTCATGTACCATGTCATTTCATTTCTTTATCATACAACATGCAAAAATAAATAAAAATGTTTTAAAAAACCTGTTCTACTTTTCAGATGATTAGGCCAGACCATAACGGTAGGAGCATGTGACAAAATTTTAAAATTGCATGGACAGGGGTGTCATGTTTAGACATCATGCCTGAAGCCAAGTGCATCTATCTTGATGATAGGCAGATGGTCGCATACGCAAAATCTCACCACTGATGACCCTTGGAGCTCTGGCCAAGAAATGAAAAAAAAAAAGCAGTGAACTTTTTTCCTGTGAAAGATATGCAGCTTATGCAGACTAAACATAAAGCGTTTATTTAAAAATAGTCTGTCTGTGAATGGTAGTCTGCTCTGATCAATGTATTAGAGGTTAGCTTTACAAGTTTATAGCTCTTTTATGTCGATGACAAATATTCTTTATGTTACTTTCACTGGCGTTGTCCCACAAAGTAGAGGCCTTATTGATTAGAGATCAAATATGTGCATGGAAAAAAAATTTCTAGCATGAAATTTAAGGAAGTTAGTTTTTCTGAGGTGATACAATTTTTTAAAAAACATTTCAATTCAATTTTGCATGTTATATATTAAATAAATGAAGTTCAATGACACATGAAATAGAGCATGTTGATGTAGAATCAAAATACAACTGAAAATTATCTCACAAAATCATATCAATACTGAATAGCAATCCAAAAAATATTCAAAATAAAATAAAGATATTGACAGATCAAAAAAATCTAAAACTCACACTTAAACAAAAAAAAGTAAAAAAATAAAAATAAATAATAATAAATAAAAGTAATAATATTAAGTTTTTAAATAGGAGAAAAACCCCCACTGACAACAAAAACTTAACATACAATTAATTTATTACAGCCAAATACACTTGTGTAGAGTGTCTTCCAAGGCGAGTGACTTTTCGTTTTCTTTTCCTGTTCTTCCAAGGGGATATCTCCTATCTTATAGTATCATCATTGACGGCTGCTCCAATATCACTACCTTTTGCAATTTTATTCCATTTCAATTAATTTTTTATAAGAATGCCATGCTGTGTGGAAATTTGCAGATTTAAGGTAAATAAATGCGATATATTTTTCATACTTGCTCTTAGAACTCTTTTGAAAACACTAAAGTGAGGTATTTGTTTGTACATACAGAGTTTTGCATTTAATATAATAAAGTAAAATATTTCATCTGATCTAAAGTATTTGTCATTTCAAAAAATATTTAGCTGCTCACTAAGGGATAAAGTAGCAATATGTGTACCAGCAGTGATATTTGCATTTTTAACGCCGTTCAAAAATAAACTTTCACGGACATGCAAATTTTCAAAACATATGGTCTATGCCATCTTTTTCAAGGTGACAGAAGCTACATCTGTTATCAGGATGTACTCCCATGGATGATAACATGACAGAAGTTGCGAGAATTCTGTGTATTATTTGTATTTGAAACCATTTAAACTTAATTTCTCCATGCTTTGGGTTTTTTTAAAGATGATTTGCCAGTTAATTTCTGTATTATGGTTTCAGTTCCATTTTTGACAGTATTTTAGTACACTTTTATCTTTGACAAAAATATTTTAGTATAGTTTAGTTCCCTTTGCCTATGAATATACAAGTTCTAGTGCTTTTGAGTATGTGGCTTGAGTATTATTCTCTAGCTGTCTGTTAAATTTCCTTAACACACTTTATCATTTTAATAAGAATACCCTACCTCGGAAAATTACTTACTCTATTTGTCGGTAAATTCTTTATATGACAAGAACCTGCCATCTTCTCTGCATAAATATCCTACAGTGTATATGTTATGCCGTACCCATTTGTTTCGTCTTAAAAGAGTATTCTCAAAAACAACCTATTATTGAAAAACAACGGTTCTGCTGGAGCTTCTGTTGAAGTGGTAAGTTCAATTTTGCTATAGAAAGTTTTATATGCTTGAAATATTTTTTTTCCAAAAGGTATTCTGCTCTTGCAAGTTCAGAAAATATCCTGGTCCAAAGTTACGTAGATTTTCAATAACCAAGCTGATATAATCTTGTGGAAGTACACTTTCCTATGTTAGCAAAGTGGTCTGCCCATGACAGATTGTTGTCTATAGTAACTCCTAATATTTTATCAGCATATCATAATTTTTAGTGCGCACACACACACACACTGACTACTTACATAGGCCTGAGTACCAACAGCTGTCATTCAAAGTCCTCTCACGCTGAAGTCGGATGGGCAGGGCCCGACTTGAAGGCAGCACAACACAATGAGTCGACATCTGAATGTTCCATGAAGAAATCCAAAGTCCTCAGCAGTCTCCACACACCACACTGGAACACAGTATGGAACATATATAAACACATGTCGACAGTCATGTTTTACAACACCACAGCTACCTCCACCTCCCCCTCTCTTATTTTTTTCATCCACCCCTTCTCTAATCCCTCCCCCCCCTTTCCACCCCTGGGACCTCTTCTGACTTTCTAGCTATCTTTTTCAAAGCAATACTGCAGGGGTTTTTGGTGGGTTTTTTGTGTTGTTTTTGTTTCATCACATGAGATCTGATGTTCATCAATAGCACGATTTTGCCTACACAACCCTTTTTACCCACCATGAAGGTAGCTGCATTCCAACTTCAGGGATAGTGTCTAAACATGACACCTATGTGCATGGTTTTTTTTGTTTTTTTTTCAAATTTGTCATCCATTCCTACCGGCCCCTACTGGCCTACTCTTTGGAATGATGGAATGGATTTTCAATATGTGTGGAAAATATTCTGAGAGTGGGCATACACGGGTCTCAGTTTATAGTCTCATCCAAACAGCTTGCAGAGTTGCGGAGTCAGTACTGATGTTAACTCCAGGGACAAAAATCCTCCATGGTGGCTCAATCCTGGGCCATCAGATCACAAGTGCAAGGCTCTAACCACTGGACTACCCCTCCCAATGTGATTTGAAAATTTATTTTAATTTATACACTGGCCCCCTGCTGCGTCAAGTTTATGTAGTATCAAGGAGGTGTGCAGAAGCAAATTGATGTGACGCCTATAACAAAGTATTGATTCATTCCAAAGTCAACGCCCTGGGCCTGACTTGTCAGGTGCTTAATGGCAGGGCAACGCATTTTCACTCAAATGACAAGACAACAAGAGTTGCTGTCTGGGCGTTTGACGAAGAAGAAATATGATGATCATGTAGAAGCATAAACATTGCAAGTAAGGCACTGCTAACATCATAGATCATAGATTGTTTTTATCTGAGGTGTCATTGTGAATACATTAATATCATAGTAGGCTATAATCAGGGCTGGTTTTCTTGCTTGGAATTGACAGGGTGGTGTGTGTGATGCTTTGCTGATGAGGTTTTCATTGTGCGCAAGTGAATGTTGTTGTGTGAGTGAATGGTTTATGTTTGTGAAATAAATATTTGTGAGACTGGTTTTACTTTGTTTTGTGTAAAAGGTGGGAAGGGGGGAGGAAGAAGAGTTAAATATTTCATCCTATGAGACAGCGGCACTGTCTATTTATACCTAACACACCGTATAGTCACAAACATGAACACAAATACACACACACATGCACACGCACACACATGCACACGCACACACACACACCCGCGTTCTACTCTTCTTTTCTATTATTTCCCTATCATTTTTATTGAGTACCAACAGCTGTCATTCAAAGTCCTCTCACGCTGAAGTCGGATGGGCAGGGCCCGACTTGAAGGCAGCACAACACAATGAGTCGACATCTGAATGTTCCATGAAGAAATCCAAAGTCCTCAGCAGTCTCCACACACCACACTGGAACACAGTATGGAACATATATAAACACATGTCGACAGTCATGTTTTACAACACCACAGCTACCTCCACCTCCCCCTCTCTTATTTTTTTCATCCACCCCTTCTCTAATCCCTCCTCCCCCTTTCCACCCCTGGGACCTCTTCTGACTTTCTAGCTATCTTTTTCAAAGCAATACTGCAGGGGTTTTTGGTGGGTTTTTTGTGTTGTTTTTGTTTCATCACATGAGATCTGATGTTCATCAAATTCAAAGTCCTCAGCAGTCTCCACACACCACACTGGAACACAGTATGGAACATATATAAACACATGTCGACAGTCATGTTTTACAACACCACAGCTACCTCCACCTCCCCCTCTCTTATTTTTTTCATCCACCCCTTCTCTAATCCCTCCCCCCCCTTTCCACCCCTGGGACCCTTCTCCTCCCCCCCCCCCCGCTCCCCCCCAGCCCTCTCTTTCCTAGTCCTTAATCTAAGGCTTCACCACAAGATCATTTCTGATGTTTTCACATCTTTAGTGTATCGATCTGTCCACGCAAAACCACATATTAAGCAGAGATGAAACTACATTTATTGCTCTACTAGACCCTGCGGAGTTTTCCACTGCAATGGTGTCGCATGTTATGGATTTGTTGTTGTTAGACCTGCCAGGTCCACGAACAATGTGATTTTTACATATGTGACTGTTTATGTGAATTTGTTGTTGTTGCTAGAACTGCTAGGTTCATGAACGATGAGATTTTTACGTATGTGACTGTTTACGTGGATTGTTTATTGTTGTTGGTAGAACTGCCAGGTTCATGAATGATGAGATTTTTTACGTATGTAACTGTGTATCTACCATTTATTTAGACAGCTGTATTCCAAATTTGGGGACGATGTCTAAACATGACAGTCTAAACCTGACACCAAATTTAGTCTATTCCTACTGGTATGTGATAGTGTACTCTTTCGAAAAGTGGAATGGATTTTAATGTGTGCACAAGATGTTCTGCATGCGTTCATACAAGGGACCTTGGTTTATAGTCTCATCTGAAGGACTTTCAGCAGAGTGGAATTGGTACTATCGGTACAAAAATATTACAGCCTCGTTGAAATGCTACACATAATATCACGGCCTTGTTCAAATGCTACACGTAATATCACAGCCTTGTTCAAGTGTTACAAATGATATCACAGCTTTATGAAAATGCTACATATAATATAGCTTTGTTTAAATGCTACACATAACACTACAGCCTCATTAAAATGCTACACTTGAAATTACAGCCTTGTGAAAATGCTACACATAATATCACAGCCTTGTTCAAATGTTACACATAATATCACAGCCTTGTTAAAATACTCATAATATCACAGCCTTGATGTCTACTCACTCACTGGACACACACAGGTCACTATCAAAAGACTCCAAGTGGATGCCAGGCGCCTGTCAATATACACTGCTTCCCCACCTTCTGGAAATACTGTGCAAGGAGTTTCCTCTTTTCTACCCCTCTCTGTTTCCTTCTTCTTCCTCGTCACTTCCTG
>CM060338.1:27847903-27860965 GCA_030674155.1 Stramonita haemastoma | reverse complement strand
GGCTAAAGGCAATCTCAAAACAACATTTTACAACATTACAACATTCTAGTGTAGGCCTTGGCAATTAGCTGACATCAATACCCCACACAGCTTTTGGCCTGGGCCAAACTCACTGCCTTACTAAACATTAACAAATTAAATAGTCTTTATCGGTTAAAAAAAATTCCAGTCACTTAATCATCTTTTTATATCTGAACTACTTGTTGATTTGTCTTGATTTTATTGCTTTTGTATGATTCATATCAGTTCACCATGTTTTATACATGAAGAAAGGTTTTGTTTTCTTTCTTTATATTTCTTTGTTTTTCTGAACCATGTACACAAACAAATGAAAGTTTTTTTTTATCATAGTTCTTGTTAGTTACTGTTCATGACCATGTAATCATCAATTCTGTAATAAAAGTATTGTTGTACATCAACAGTTTGCTTTTTTTTTTTATTCAAATGTCATAATTGGTGTCACGTGTAATGTTACCACACAAACTTTAAAGGCCCATATCAGAGTTGTGTTTTGCACAACCTGTTTTCCATTCCATGGCTTTAATCTACATGCAATAACTAATAATGCTGAGGTATTCATTGAATACTGGTCCAGAACGTCTTGGCTGTGTGATATTTTCATGACCCCCTGGTAACATGCATTACAGTGTCACACTTATTGCCGGTACCTACTCCCATAATTAAAAATTGTTTTTGGTTTCTTTGTGTCTAATGGTTGGTACTAAGCAGTAACTTCACTTCTGAATACTGTTTGTTGTAAATACATGTTATCATTTAAAGTAATAGGCACAACAATGTCACAGTGAAATGCTGTTACATTTTTTGGAACACGTGACTTCACTTGCATATATCTGAAGAAACGAACCACCTGCTGCTGTTTTGATAATGGCTACAAAATCTTTAACCATTTGGCTTTTCAAAATTAACAGAATAAAGCCTTTATCACAATATTTAGAAATTGAGCCATTTTCCTGTTTTTGTTGCCAACAGTGGAGAAATAGTCAAAAAGATTCACTTTGATTTTGAATGTCAGATTCTTTGCAAACTGCTGAAAACTGAACAGTGAAAAAATATGTTCATATGATAGTGGCTCATAAAAAGAGCAAGTCATATAATATTGAAAATGTTTTCGTCTTCAAAGAATTTAATCACAACTTATCAATGTTGTTAGAAATGTCTTGGATAGCCCAGGGTTTTTTCTCTAATTAACCAAGAAAAGTATCTCTCTGTACCTGCACGCGTTTGCGCGCGTTTGCGCGCGCGTTTGCGCGCGCGTTTGCGCGCGCGTTTGCGCGCGCGTTTGCGCGCGCGCGCGCGCGCGCGCGCGCGCGCGCGTGTGTGTGTGTGTTTGTATGCAAGTACGTGTGTGTGTGTGTGTGTGTGTGTGTGTGTGTGTGTGTGTGTGTGTGTGGTGTGTGTGTGTGTGTGTGTCTGTGTCTGTGTCTGTGTCTGTGTCTGTGTGTATGTCTCTGTAATTGTGTGTTAAGTGTATGCGCAGAAGAGCGCGTATGTGAGAGGATATTGGTGTGTACGTTCGTTTGCTATAGTTTGCATAAGTGCACATAGGTACATGTATGTGTGCATGTGTTAATGTATATAAACAGAGAAAAAGTGGAAAGAGGGAGAGATGGAAAGAGACAGAGGTGTCTGTGTGTGTGTGTGTGTGTGTGTGTGTGTGTGTGTGTGTGTGTGTGTGTGTGTGTGTGTGTGTGTGTGTGTGTGTGTGTGTGTGTGTGGTGTTCTTGTGTGCGCAGGATGCAAATATCGATAGATAGATAGATAGATAGATAGATAGATAGATAGATAGATAGATAGATAGATAGATAAATAGATAGATAGATAGATAGATAGATAGATAGATAGATAGATAGATAGGTACATAGATAGATAGATAGATAGATAGATAGATAGATAGATAGATAGATAGATAGATAGATAGATAGATAGATAGATAGATAGATAGATAGATAGGTATGCATGCATGCATACATACATACATACATACATACATACATACATACATACATACATACATACATACATACATACATACATACATACATACATACATACATACATACATACATACGTACATACATACATGCATACATGCATACATGCATACATGCATACATGCATACATATATACACATACATACATACATACATACATACATACATACATACATACATACATACATACGTATGCCGTACGTATACATAGATACGTAGGTACGTAGGTACGTAGGTACGTAGGTACGTAGGTACGTAGGTACGTAGGTACGTACGTACCTACCTACCTACCTACATACCTACCTACATACATACATACATACATACATACATACATACATACATACATACATACATACATACATACATACATACATACATACATACATACATACATACATACAAGCACGCACGCACGCACGCACGCACGCACGCACGCACGCACGTACGTACGTACGTACGTACAGACAGACAGACAGACAGACAGACCGACAGACAGACATATAGTGCGTGTGTGTGTTTGTAAGAGTGTGTGTGTGTGTGTGTGTGTGTGTGGTGTGTATGTGTTCGTGTGGTGTGTGTGTGTGTGTGTGTGTGTGTGTGTGTGTGTGTGTGTGTGTGTGTGTGTGGTGTGTGTGTGTGTGTGGTGTGTGTGTGTGTGTGTGTGGTGTGTGTGTGTGTGTGGTGTGTGTGTGTGTGTGTGTGTGTGTGTTGTGGGTGTGTGTGTGTGTGTGTGTGTGTGTGTGTGTGTGTGTGTGTGTGGTGTGTGTGTGTGTGCGTGCGTGGTGTGTGTGTGTGTGGTGCATGTGTGTGTGTTTGCACGTGAAATAGGGTGGGTGAATATTATCATCTTTATTGGTTCATGGATGAACGTGTACCCACCTAGCAGGCCGACATGAGCAATTTCTATAAAAGGTCTCTATGTCAAAATTCCTCCGACTTAACAGCTGGAGATTTTTTAACATGTTCAAAATGCTGCTCTCAGATTAGGAAAAGAACTATGACAACAATTACAGTAGGGTTGTCCTCATCTCAGCATCTTTGGGCTAACCCAGAATATCTACTGAGTCTCTAGTACCACTGTAAGACCCCATGTGAACACTGGATGAAAGTTTCCTAGTATGTCTGTCTATGTTCAGGTGTGACTCCATTCAGTCGAGCATGCTGTGACTGTAAGCGGGTTTTGTTTTGTCCAAAGGTTCAGTCATGATCAGTGCTTGTCATAATTGAATACAATATTAACATCATATTTGTCACGCTCTACCACATGGTGAGTTGCTTTGCACTGGGTATCAATATTAATTAGTCGTTAACATGTTATCAATCTGTGATACAGAACTAGTCAATACCAAACAAATCGGAACATTTGATGAAAAGTCATTACAAAGTTAACTGTTAGACTCCAGAAAGTGGCAAACTCAGGAATCGATGAGTTTCTCATCGCTGCAAGTAGTCAGAAATAGTCATAAATGGGCGTTGGGTGTTTTTAAAACGCATGGTTAACGAAAATGGAAACAAAACTTCCGCATTGATATTCCAGTGGAAGTAGAGAAAAGCTGATAGCTTTTACAATCAACAGAAATCTCAAAATCGACAACTTGAACACCCCCCCCCCCCCCACACACACACACACATTCTGTCCCCGAATACTCCTGTCAGAAAAAAGGAATCTGGTTCAAGTGCGAGTCATTTCGTTGTGGTGCGTCGTATTCTAGAACAACACAACATTTGAATACAGGTCTAAGAGGCATTGGGCTTTCATCAACAAGTAAGACAGTTTTGCCACTGGTCCACTATGACAACAAACAGTTCCGAAGAAGTTGTGGTAGGCCAGGGGACAGTGGTGTCTGTCTCCAGCCCCGGGAGAGACACTGCCGCAGACCCCTCGCCCTGGGATGACACAGACCTCTTCTTCAGCGCTTTCCTCAGGGACCTGATTCAGACGGTCCTGAAGTGCTATGTCCGACAGGTGATCATCTTTGTGGGAATTCCCGGTAACGTCTTCACCTGCCTTGTTTTCCTAAAGGTATATATTTTATATTCATTATTTATTCTTTTATATCGACGATAATAGAGTAAGCACTCGTGTGCTTTTTTTTTTACATCCAGTCCCCGTGTGTTTGCAGTTTGGTAAATCTTGTCATCTGTTCCCATCCGCATACAATGGCCTACTCTTACGAAAAACGGAACAGGATTTAACGTGTGCGCAAGATGTTCAAAAGCACTGGGTGACCGTTTGCGCGCCGTGGCGTTATTACAGTTCCCCCAGTTCACCCAGCTGTAAATGGGTAACCTGCCCTCTTTAGGGTCAGGGAAGGTAAAACAGCAAGGGAGAGGAGATGGGCGCCACCCTCATTATGCTGGCTCCTGGAAAAGCTGAGGTCTCTGATGCCTCGCTTCCCTACGACCTCACAGGTGATGGGACACCTTAACCTCTAACTTTATTTTAGAGCACTGGACTGGGTCCACGTGGGGCGTGTGAGTGGGAGGGAATGTGTTTATGTTAGTTGTTTAAATTGCAATTTGTGTGTTTTAACTGAAGTGTATGAGCGGTTTTGTGTTGTGTATTTAAGCCTATTGCTGTAGGCTTTTTATTATAATGCAAAGGGCTTTGTGCTGTCCCTGTAAAGAGAAAAGGGAGCACTCGAGAAGCGTCCATTATTAATATTATTGTTATTAGAAGAAGAAGAAGAAGAAGAAGAAGAAGTAGTAGCAGCAGCAGCAACAGCAGCAGAAGCAGCAGCAGCAGCAGCAACAGCAGCAGCAGCAGCAGCAGCAGCAGTAGTAGTAGTAGTAGTAGTAGTAGTAGTATGTAGTAGTAGTAGTAGTAGTAGAGGAGTAGTAGTAGTAGTATTGTTATTGATATAAGTGGATAAGAGCGGTTGACGTCCACCTTATGGGGCAATGAAGTCCCAGACTTGAATCTGGACAGCTAGCAGTATCTGATGAAGTCAGGCTGGGAATTCCTGAGAGGAGATGGGCGCCACCCTCATTATGCTGGCTCCTGGAAAAGCTGAGGTCTCTGATGCCTCGCTCCCCTACGACCTCACAGGTGATGGGACACCTTAACCTCTAACTTAATTTTAGAGCACTGGACTGGGTCCACGTGGGGCGTGAGTGGGAGGGAATGTGTTTATGTTAGTTGTTTAAATTGCAATTTGTGTGTTTTAACTGAAGTGTATGAGCGGTTTTGTGTTGTGTATTTAAGCCTATTGCTGTAGGCTTTTTATTATAATGCAAAGGGCTTTGTGCTGTCCCTGTAAAGAGAAAAGGGAGCGCTGGAGAAGCGTCCATTAATAATAATAATAAATAAAAATAAAAATACTACTACTACTACTACTACTACTACTACTACTACTACTACTACTACTACTACTACTACTACTACTACATGGAATTTATATAGCGCTATATCTTGTAAAAACAAATCAAAGCGCTTGCACTCGACCCTCACAACAAACAACCAATGACAATAAATAATTCTAGCAAAATCGAAAGTACAAAGTACATTATTAATATTATTGTTTTTAGAAGAAGAAAGAAGAAGAAGAAGAAGAAGAAGAAGAAGAAGAAGAAGAAGAAGAAGAAGAAGTAGTAGTAGTAGTAGTAGTAGTAGTAGCAGCAGCAGCAGCAGCAGCAGCAGCAGCAGAGTAGTAGTAGTAGTAGTTAGTAGTAGTAGTAGTAGTAGTAGTAGTAGTAGTAGTAGTATTGTTATTGTTATAAGTGGATAAGAGCGGTTGACGTCCACCTTATGGGGCAATGAGTCCCAGACTTGAATCTGGACAGCTAGCAGTATCTGATGAAGTCAGGCTGGGAATTCCTGAGAGGAGATGGGCGCCACCCTCATTATGCTGGCTCCTGTAAAAGCTGAGGTCTCTGATGCTTCGCTTCCCTACGACCTCACAGGTGATGGGACACCTTCTTAACCTCTAACTTTATTTTAGAGCACTGGACTGGGTCCACGTGGGGCGTGAGTGGGAGGGAATGTGTTTATGTTAGTTGTTTAAATTGCAATTTGTGTGTTTTAACTGAAGTGTATGAGCGGCTTTGTGTTGTGTATTTGAGCCTATTGCTGTAGGCTTTTTATTATAATGCAAAGGGCTTTGTGCTGTCCCTGTAAAGAGAAAAGGGAGCGCTCGAGAAGCGTCCATTATTAATAATAACGATAATAATAATAATAATACTAATAACGATAATAATAATAATACTAATAATTATAATAATAATAATAATAATAATAATAATAATAATAATAATAATAATAATAATAATAATAATAATACATGGAATTTATATAGCGCTATATCTTGTAAAAACAAATCAAAGGGCTTGCACTCGACCCTCTCAACAAACAACCAATGACAATAAATAATTCTAGCAAAATCGAAAGTACAAAGTACATTATTAATATTATTGTTATTAGAAGAAGAAGAAGAAGAAGAAGAAGAAGAAGAAGAAGAAGAAGAAGAAGAAGAAGAAGAAGAAGTAGTAGTAGTAGCAGCAGCAGCAGCAGCAGCAGCAACAGCAGCAGCAGCAGCAGCAGAAGCAGCAGCAGCAGTAGTAGTAGTAGTAGTATAGTAGTAGTAGTAGTAGTAGTAGTAGTAGTAGTAGTAGTAGTATTGTTATTGTTATTGTTATTGTTATTGTTATAAGTGGATAAGAGCAATTGACGTCCACCTTATGGGGCAATGAAGTCTCAGACTTGAATCTGGACAGCTAGCAGTATCTGATGAAGTCAGACTGGGAATTCCTACCACATGCTAGCAACAGGTATTCATTAGAAAGGGGCATACTCCACCCAAGGGGACGGAATAGCTCAGTGGTCAGAGCGCTCGTTTTCCCCCAGTCAAGTTAAGCAGCGTCGAGCGTTGTTACCAGTTGGATGGGTGACCGTTTGCGCGCCTTGGCTTCAGTATAGTTCCCCCAGTTCGCCCAGCTGTAAATGGGTGCCTGTCCTCTTTAGGGTCAGGGAAGGTGAAGCAGCGAGGGAGATGAGATGGGCGCCGCCCTCAACATGCTGGCCCCTAGAGAAGCTGAGGTCTCTGAAACCTCACTCCTCTTCGACCATACAGGTTATGGGACACCTTCACCTTTACCTTTATACTCCATCCACCACATTCAACCCACCAATTGACAGATATTGACAAAATAGTAAGTTATGTGTCCCGACTATTCGTCAGAAACTTGACCAAAAAAAGAAAAGAAAAGGTGAGAAACAAGAAAGAGAGAGATAGAAGAGACGAAAACAAATACGATAAAAAGAAGAGAAAATAGAAAAAAACAAGAAGAGAACATATCTTTAAAAAAAGAAGGAAGAAGGGAGGGAGAGGAGAAAAAACAGTAAGAAAGAAAAAGAAAAAAAAGAATGTTTAAAAACATTAAAATAATGAAAGAGAAACGAAATGGTTAGAGATAGGAGAGGAGAGAGAGAGAGAGAGAGAGAGAGAGAGAGAGAGAGAGAGAGAGAGAGAGAGGAGAGGAGGAGAGGAGAGAGAGAGGAGAGGGGGAGAGGGGAGAGGGGGGGGGGGGGGGAGACGAGAGGACAGACAGAGAGACAGAGACAGACCCGACAGACAGAGACAGACACAGACACAGACAGACACAGAAAAAAAGAAACCAACAAATCCCAACCTAACCTCCCTCTCCCCCCAAAAACACAAACAACCAAAACCACTGCGATATCTTTGGGGGGTGTTGCACGCAGCAAGGGCTGTCAGACAGGGTCAACCTGCTGCTCTTCTGGCTGGGCATGGCCGACCTGCTTCACCTGCTGACTCACCTGCTGCTGATGCCTGGCTGTTACCTTGACGACAGCCTGCAGGTGAGCAATTGGGCCACCATCTCCAACACCAAGACGGCTTACCTGACCATTTGGTCCAGCTCTGTCTCCGCCACCCTCATTGTAGGGGTCAGTGTGGACAGGTGTCTCTCTGTCGCCTTGCCTCTCAAGGCTGGCAGAATGCTGACCTACAGGTAGGTAGGTGTGGGGATGTGGGGGTAGGGGTGGGGTGGTGGGGCGGGTTGGTGGGGGGAGGGGGGGGGGGCTGTATGATATGCGGTGTATTGACAAAAAGCAGGTTTGATTAGTGTACTGTACAGGATTCAGCGCTATATAGATCCGATATTGTGTTATCATCATCATCATCAGCAGCAGCAGCAGCAGCAGCAACAGCAGCAGCAGCAGCAGCAGCAGCAGCAACAGCAGCAGCAGCAGCAGCAGCAGCAGCAGCAGCAGCAGCAGCAGCAGCAGCACATCATCATCATCATCATCATCATCATCATCATTATTATTATTATTATTATTATTATTATTATTATTATTATTATTATTATTATTATTATTATTATTGAGGAAAAAGTAGTGAGGAAAGACAAGTGCAGGTACCAACTTCTCAATCATTTTGAAAATGACTTACCGAAGATTCAAAAAAAGAAAAGAAATGAAAATAAATTCTAGGGAATAATTTCTTTCAGTGGCAGCATTGTAGGCATTTCTGAGTAAGAACCTTGCCTTTGGCATGACCTGACTCGAGTTTCGGCTCCTGGATGAGCCCTCATCAGAGGTTCCGGCGGTGATTGAAACTCTACCTGCTGTGGTACCTTACAGCATTATTATTATTATTTATTATTATTATTTTATTATTATTATTATTATTATTATTATTATTATTATTATTATTATTATTATTATCGTTCTTCTTCTTTTTTTCTTCTTCTTCTTCTTCTTCTTCTTCTTCTTCTTCTTCTTCTTCTTCTTCTTCTTCTTTCTTCTTCTTCTTCTTCTTCTTCTCATTATTATTATTGATATTTCAAGTCCATTGTCCTATATATATATATATATATATATATATATATATATATATATATATATATATATATATATATATATATATATATATATATATATATATATATATATATATATATATATTATATCACATGGATCAGTGGTCTGGAGGTAACGCGCCTGCCTAGTGCGAAAGTCCGGGTCGAAGTGTGTGGTGGTTCAAATCATGTTTTGGCCCAAAACTTTTCCCCAAACCATTAGACAATGAATGGTGGTCTGGGTGCTAGTCTTTCGGATGAGACGATAGACTGAGGTCCCATGTATTGCTACAATTATTTAGTACACGTAAAAAAGCAAAGCAAAAAGAGCACGCACGCATATTTGTTTTGTTTTGTTTTGTTTAATGTCCTTCACTACTTGGTGATATAGACACACCCGCATTCTCTCTCTCTCTCTCTCTCTCTCTCTCTCTCTCTCTCTCTCTCTCTCTCTCTCTCTCTCTCTCTCTCTCTCTCTTCTCCTCTCTCTCTCTCTCTCTCTCTCTCTTCTCTCTCTCTCTCTCTCTCCACACACACACACACACACACAACTACATACATATATATATATATATATATATATATATATATATATATATATATATATATATATATATATATATATATATATATATATATATATATAACTACAGAAGAGATCTTACTGGGGAAGAATATATAACCTCAGCAACTGATGTTATGAACTGCTGAGAGTCATACAAAACTTCTTGAACAGTGGCATATCTTTTTTTAATATCTAATCCTCTCCTTTTAAAAAGGTCAATAAGAATTGGGCAATCAAACAATAAGTGGTGGATTGAAAGAGGTTGAGAACAGCAACATGACACGTTTTTAGAATATTTGGTATTCCATGCATTCAACCTCAGTTTATACATTAAAATTTCTAGTTTACGTGAACATGAAATACGTTCAAAATGTGATGTCTTCATTTTAGAATGCATTCTATTCATCAATCTTGCACTAATTTCATACGAGGACAATACAAGATTGGAATCAAACGTTTCAATACTACGATCAGAGGCACCTTGTTTTGCACGCACGCATACAAACACAACACAACACAACCACACACACACACACACACACACACACACACACACACACACACACACACACACACACACACACACACACACACACACACACATACACGCACAGAAGGATGAGAACAAGAAGATCAATGGGAGCTGCGGTTTGTTTGGACAGAGAACAGCCTTAGTTACTGGTTTCTCAAGTCTAAATGATGCTAACTTCACACACCATGTCTGCTAAAATGAATCGTGCGATGAAACGTTGGAGCATCTCCATTAGAACTACACTGATGTGTAGAAATGTGTCCAGTATTTTTCATTGAAGGCTCAGACAGCAACCATTGTTGTCTGTTATATAAACAAAAATTGCGTTTTGTTGCCGTTAAATTTTAATACCTGTCCAGTCAGGCCCAGTTTATCCGACTTCCGCATCGGAGAAAATTGTTAAGTCTTTCTGGAAAGAGTGCTGGAAAATGGGCCTAGAAGGCAGAAAATAAAGAAGATAGAGATGAAATAAAGAAAACGAACAAGGCAGAACCAAAGAGAGTTATAGAAAAGAGGCAATATCTAGCACAAAATTTTCAGAAAGTGTGGGATGCTATTCATACTGATAGGCCCCCAGGGTTTCCAGTAATATACCTTTCTGTCAAACATTTTAAGTTAATCTTCGAGAAAACCATTTCAAGGTGTACCAGGTTTCAAATGTTTCCATTGTACGTACCATGCCTGTCAAATTGAATCGTAGGATGAAGTTTGATGCGAAAACATCTTTCAAATAGTCACATGTGTGCGTTTCAGGGTTCAAATGTTTCTTTCCTAGTACCATTTCTAGCAAAATAAATCGCAAATCTGTTCTTTCTATTTAATCCTTTGTTTTGTTTTGAGAATGATGGCAGAAGCGCGCATGTGCTTTTTTTTTTTTTCTTTACATCAAATCACCGTGTGTGCGCCGTTTTGTAAATTGTGTCATTTGTTCCACCGGCACATAATAGCCTACTCTTCCAAACAGCGGAATAGGTTTTAACGTGTGGGGCAAAAGTTTATGAGAGTGTTCAATAGAACCATATCAATGTGTACAAACTTTAGAATTGTCCCATTATTCATCTTACTTGTTCCTTAAGATAAGGGTAATTTTTCAGCAAAACCACATAAATGTGTACAATGTTGGAATGTTTGTATTGTTTTAAGTTGTTGTTTTTTCCGTTATTCTCCCGATCACATAATATCAACTTCCTTTGAAAGTCCAATCCATTTGTAAACGAAAGCCTTCCTTTGTCCTGATTGCCTAAACAGCATACAAACAAGTAAGAACAACAAAATGTCAACAACGATGACATCAATCGCAACAACAAATACAACCAACAATGGCAAATAGGCACCACCACAAGGACGACAAAGTTTCAGAAAAAAAACCCAATGTTTTCTTTCTGAAAAAATATCCACAAAATGTACCCAAATGCAAAAAAGCAGCTTCTCCCTAACTTACTTATTTTGGCATAAGGTACAAAATATCCTCTGAAGTCGGCGTATGGCAGCCTATTTGGTAAGAAACTTCACGATAAGCAAACACATGAACTTATTCTTGATACATCACCCTTCCTCGCCAACAACTGGATACCATGACAGGCATGGCAGCGTTGACTGTCTGAGGCAGCAGTACATTTCAGGCACACAGTCGGGTGTTTCTCTTGTTAGCCATGCACCATTTTGTCGTGTCAGAAATACCTGCTAAATAAGGAACAATATCCAGTGCAACGTCATCAGGCAGATTGAATAACACTGCGTTGTCCGTCGTGTTCAACGATGAACTCCAAAACAGCAGAGAAGGCAACTGTTTCGGAAATTTGGGAAGAAGTTTTATTATAGTGGAGACGCCTTGCCCACACCACACCCCTATTCTCTCGGCCAAGAGGGTATATGGACAGTCAGAAGTGAAGATGTTCTCCCAAGGCCAACTATCCCCGTGGCTGCAGGACATAACTTAAGACTGTAAGTCAAGCCTTCTAGTCAATCACTAAAGACCAAGCTTCATAGTGGATTTCCATGTGTAGGAAAGCCACTGATCATACTGCCTCTCACTTAGTTGTTGCCCCCAATGTCAATAGTTTAACACTATAACTTCTGATATTAGAAATGCATGCTCAACAATTGACATTATCAAATGCATTGCTGTCAATCGCAATGAAAAACACCCTATTGTTGAGGTATTACTTCGAGGTGTGGTGTGGAGGTGTTATTTCAGACTGTGGTTTGGAGGTATTATTACATTATGTGGTGTGGTGTGGAGGTATTACTTAAAGGTATTGTATAGTGTGGAGGTATTATTTCAGGGTGTGGTGGCTGTGGAAGCTTTGCTTTAGGGTGGAACTTCTAAACTCGGGTCCTCGTGATGTGTGTCAGAAAGGTGTCCCAGTGTAAATATGGACCATTTTGCAGAAGAGGGCTCTTGTGAAAATAATGCGTTTGTGGGGAAAGAGATGTCACTGCAGGCCCTGTGATTAAGGCAGTCTTTTCTCTTTCAGTTGATTGCACTTTGGTACAATATGTCTCTCAGCAGCAGGATTGCTTACTTGTTTCCTATGGGCAAGCAATTGGCATTAGTCTATGTTCTAGTCATTGTTGTTGTTGTTGTTGTTGCTGTTGTTTTAGGTGGGAATTTCTCCTTCTTGTGACTGTTCTTTTTGCTTTGATGTTTTCGGTTGCTCTCTGTCGTTTCTTTTTTCATTTTTTTTTTCATTGCCTTCTCAGTTTAGACTTTCTTGTGCTGGTTTCATTTATTGTTTCTTGTTTATTTGTTTCGGTTTGCTTTGGGTTGTTGATTTTTAAAAGTTTCATTTATTTACTTTTTTTGGATGGCATTTCTTTGTTCAGGTTTATTATTGCTAACCCACTGGTTTATCTTATCTGCTTGCTCCTTTCTGTCGACGCGTTATCATAATTCGCTTTGTTACGTTAAATCTGTATTGCTGTTTTTTTTTGGGTGGAGGGTTGGTTTTGTTGTTGTTGTTTTTTGGCTTCATGTATTAGTATTGCTTTTCAGTTGGTTTGTGTTTTGTTAGTATTTGCCTATGGTTCCTATTTTTATTGGTGGTGTGTAATGGTGTGTACTTTTGTTGCTTTTTCTCCAGCTGCTTCTTGTTTTATTATTGCTTTCCTCGTGGTGGATGTTTGT
>CM060338.1:27822903-27827903 GCA_030674155.1 Stramonita haemastoma | reverse complement strand
CCCGAGCTCACCCAGCTGGAAATAGGTACCTGCCCTCATTAGGGCCAGGGAAGGTAAAGCAGGGAGGGAGAGGAGATGGGCGCCGCCCCCAATATGCTGGCCCCTAGAGAAGCTGAGGTCTCTGACACCTTGCTCACCTACGACCGCCTAGGGTATGGGACACCTTTACCTTTTACCTTTTATATCTCTGAAGCGTTGGCCTTTAGGTCAACAAACACACTCCATATGGATTTGTTTTCATCTGGTGAAAGACATAGTCATATAAAACATCTAATACTCTGCCTTTTCTTTATGGTTTAAAGGTTATGGTAAAAGTACCCCATAACCTTTGTGGTCGTAGGAAAGGGAGGCATCAGAGACCTCAGCCTCTCTCGGGGCCAGCTTGTTGATGGCGACGCCCATCTCCTCTCCCTCGCTGCTTTACCTTCCCTGACACTAACGAGGGCAAGTACCCATTTACAGCTGGGTGAATGGGGAAACTGTACTAAGCCAAGGCGCACAAACTGTCACCCATCCACTTGGTAACCACGTTCGATGCTGCTTAACACTATCTCACTGGTTTACACGCCAACAAAGACAGTTGTGTGCTGTTGCTTCTGCGCTAAGCACAGAAAAAACACACACAGAGACTGATGTAAAAACAACAACAACAACAACAAAACAACAACACATAAATGTTTATTCGTTAAATTCGTGCATGAATAAAGAAGTAAATGAATGAATAGATAAACAACTGAATAAATAAATAAATGAATAAATAATTAAATAAATAAATAAACATTTAAAAGAAGCTTCTTGGCCGTGAAAAAAATGATAGAATATTATTTATTGTTTACTTAGATTTATTCGTCTGGAACTTTTCTCTCTTTCATTTTCTCTTTCCTCGTCCTTGGTAACCTGGGCGCGCGCGCGCGCGCGCGCGCGCGCGCGTGCGTGCGTAGGTACGTGTGTGTGTGTGTGTGTGTGTGTGTGTGTGTGTGTGTGTGTGTGTGTGTGTGTGTGTGTGTGTGTGTGTGTGTGTGTGTGTGTGTGTTTAAATTTGTTAGATTGTTATTGGTTGCATGACTGTGTTAGAATAGATTGAATACAAGTGCTTTGATTTGTCTTTACAAGATATAGCGCTATACAAATTTCACCTATAATGATAATAATTATTATAACAATAATGATAATAATAACAATAACAATTATCAGTATTATGATTAATTAAATGATAGATGACATGACCAGAAAAGTCTCTGAAATTGTGTATTTTGACATGGAAGTGTTTACTTGTCGTAGGAACAGATGACAATATTTACACAACTGCATACACAGGGCCGGGGGACTGGATGAAAAAACAAAACACATGCGTGCATTCTATTATTCTCGATAGAAAAGAATAAAAAATAATTTTTAAAAAAGATACTGCATGTTTTTCATTGCTTGTGCCTGTGTGTGGTCTTGGTAAATTGTCATTAAAAATAAGGGGAAATCTAACAGGTGTGCCAGGCTGAGGAGAGGGTATGAATGCAAGAGTCTGTGTATGAACTGCGAGGGATTAAGGTGTGAAAATCTAGTTCCAAACACTTCGCCTTTAATGCCTTTAAAGATAATGCAGTTGTATGACTTTGTTGTTTGAGCTTCCATGCCGTAAAAGACACTTTCAGTAGTACACTCGTATACCTTTGTTACTTTGACTTTTAACGCCAACAATGACACGACCAATGGTATGCCTTTTTGGTTTGGCTTTCATGCGAACACTGACCGACCAATTGGTTTGTATGCCTTTGTTGGTTTGGCTTTCAATGCAACAATGACTCAACCAATGGTATGCCTTTTTGCTTTAGGCTTCTTTGATGCCAACACTGACACGACCAATCGTATGCCTTTTTGCTTTGGCTTTTCATGCGACACTAACACTGCCAATCGTATGCCTTTGTCGCTTTGGCTTTCAATGCCAACAAGACTCAACCAATGTGCTTTTTTACCTTTGTTTTTGCTTTAGATTTCATTCCAGCAAAGACAATACCAATAGTACGCACTTGTTCCTTCTGGTTTTATTATGCCACGAAAACGAGGATGGGAAAAGCTCAGTGGTCAGAGCACTCCCTTTTCCCATGCTCTGAGCATTGAGCGTGGTTACCAAGTGGATGGGTGACTGCTCGCCTTGGCTTCAGTACAGTCCCCAAGTCCACCCATCTGTGAATGGGTACCAGCAATCTTTAGATACAGGGAAGAAAAAGCAGCGATGGAGAGGAGATAGGCACCGCCCTCAAATGCTGGCCCCTGGAGAAGCTGAGGTCTCTGACTCCTCACTCCCCAACAACCACATAGGTTATGGGAACACATTGACAATAACCACACCACCTATTTTTACGATGAGAAATGTCGCTAGCAGTAGGGTCTTCACTTGTGAGCAAAGTGCTGAAAGAAAAGCTGAAACTGTTGTATGACTGGCTAAGGTATTGGTACTGGCTGCATTAAAAAACAAAGATATTGTACATTGGAAAACAAAAAGCACACACACACTAAATTATGACACTTATAGTATACAGTGTAAAGGCTGCACTTGCAAGCACAACGAAAAAGAGACCAGTCGAACCGAAAGACCCATAAACTAGCCGGCCCTTGAAACAGAAGAGAGAGAGAGAGAGAGGGGAGAGAGAGAGAGAGAGAGAGAGAGAGAGAGAGAGAGAGAGAGAGAGAGAGAGAGAGAGAGAGAGGAGGAGAGAGAGAGAGAGAGAGGAGGAGGAGAGAGAGAGAGGAGACGGAGAGAGAGAGAGTAGGAGGAGGAGAGAGAGAGAGAGAGAGAGAGAGAGAGAGAGAGAGAGAGAGAGAGAGAGAGAAGAGAGAGAGAGAGAGAGAGAGAGAGAGAGAGAGGAGAGAGAGAGAGAGAGAGAGAGAGAGAGACACACACACACACACACAACACACACACACACACACACACACACACACACACACACACACACACACACACACACACACACACACACACACACACACACACACACACAGAACAGAAAGAGACACACATACAAACAGACAGAATATAGAGAAAAAGATACGCATAAGCAAACGAACAAAGATAGAGACATATTATGCGGATTATAAAGATAGAGATAAAAGAGACACATATACAACCAAATCGACAAACAAACAAACAGACATAAAGCAGACATACTATTTACGGACAAAGAAAGAAGCAAATAAACATATACGAACAAATCAACAAAATCGACACACAAACACACAAACATATAAAGAAAGAAAAAAAAACCCACATATTCGAACAGACTAACATACGAACGAACAAACAAACAAACAAACAAATAGGCAGACAGACGATCAGACTTGACATACAGCCAGACCCTCACACCTCTCTCTGATCCGTGGTCTACAGGTAACGTGACTGTCTAGAAAGCGAAAAGTTAGGGTCGACGTGTGCGGTGGTACGGTTCGAATCCCGTTTGGAACCCAAAACTATTCCCCCATCCATTAGGCCGTGAGTGGTGGTCTGGGTGCTAGTCTTTCGGATGAGACGATAAACCGAGGTCGCGCATGTTACACATTTAGCACACGTAAAAGAACCCATGGCATCAAGAGAGTTGTCCCTGGAAAAATTATGTTTAAAAAAGCCACTCTGATAGGGAAACAAATACAGTTGCAGACAGGGAAAAAAAATAATGGGTAGGCGCTGCAACTTGTTGGCGAAGGAGCGCTCTATCCCCAGGAAAGAGCATCACCGAATTTCAAGCAGTGAAATCTGCTAGTGACATAAAGTTGTGTAATTTTGTTTTAGGTTATGTATATGTAAGCGCATGTATGCCTCTATATGTCTATATGCTTGGGTATTTATGTTTGTATGCAGCATGTACATGTGTGTATATGTATATATGACCATTTGAGTTCATTACGTTTTTTTAAAAAAAAACATATGCTAGTAAGTTGTGTATCAGTTTGTAATCTTATCCTTTTAAAACAAAAATTCTTTATAAACTTTCATTTGAATCATAGTTTATGGATGGATGACTTACATTATACTGGTCTGTGTACATTATTTGAAAGATTATAAAAAAAAACATTAAAAAAAATAATGAAACAAAAACACAAAAAACTCAGCTCTACCTGTAAGCCAGCAGTCTCCTCGCTCGGAAGGGCATGAGGACAGAGAGACAGCGATCCACGCACACAACCACAATCAGAATGCCAGACACCAGGTTGGAGCAGGTGGCAAGAGCGATGATCTTGAAGTTGGAGATGAGCTGCCAGTTGCGGAGGTGGACAGGGTCCGACAGGTAACAGGTGGGCAGCAGCAGGAGCTGAGACAGCAGGTGAGTGCAGTCCGCCACTGCCAGCCCGAACAGCAGCAGGGTGACCCTGTCCGACAAACCTTGCTGCAGACGCACGCATGCACAGACATTATAGGCTTACAGACACACAAACAGACATTATAGGCAGACGTACGTACGTAGGTAGGCGTGTATATGTACAGGGTATGCGTGAGGCTTTTTCACACATATGTATACATGAGCGTGCGCGCGTGCGCGTGCGCGCGTGTGCACATACACACACACACACACACACACACACACACACACACACACACACACACCACACACACACACACACGCACGCACAAACACACATACACGCGCGCGCACACACACAGAGATTTATTTATTCATTTATTTATTTATTCATTTTTTTTTAAATCTATTTATTTCTATTTATTCTTTTCTTTCAAGGATAATGGAATAAGAACTCATGTGTTGTTCTTTTTACGTACAGCCCCCGTGTGTCTGCAGTTTTGTAAATTTTGTCATCGGTTCCCACCGGCAGACAATGGCCTACTCTTACGAAATGCAGAACAGGATTTATTGTGTGCGCAAGATGTTCTGCGTGCGTTTGCACACACGGGGCTTCGGTTTTTAGTCTCATTCGAAGGACTTTTGGGGAGAGTGGAGTCAGGCATACGTAGGCGTGTATGTAGGCATCAGTGAGGCTTTCTCACACAT
>CM060338.1:27797903-27817903 GCA_030674155.1 Stramonita haemastoma | reverse complement strand
GAAAAAAAAAAGAATCTATTTTGTCAGCTGAGCTAATTGCGAATTTGTTGGCACTGTACAATGATCTTGACTTTCCCAAAGACATTTTCAACATGCTTATGTGTCTTGACTCTAAATCAGTTTTACCTCTTTAAAAAAAAATCCTTTTGAAAGCGAGAAATGATCTTTGAAATCAGGTACCTGGAACTGGTATGCGCATTGCCCAAGGAGAGCAGCCAATCAGCCAGCTCTGCCGTGATTAAAGTGGTATACGACATAACACAATACGATACAATACAATACAATGCAATGCAGTTCAATACAGTACAGTACAATACAATACGATACGATACAGTACAATGCAAACACACTGTGTTTTGTGGATTGTTGTTTTATTTTCTTTTTGTTTTTATTCTTTTACTCTTTTAAATTGCCATGGAGTCTGTAACCGTGCTAAAGTTGGGACAGGGCGGGCCCGAAAACGCCTCTTTGGGTCCCGTCTGTGCCCCAAACCGCACCTTTATGGCAGGGGGATGTGTATGCGTGCGCGCACACGCGCACGCGCTGGTGTTTCTCAGTGTGTCTGATTGTGTGCGCGCATGTGGCAGGGACCCTGCACTTTGCTGTGGAGCATCATATTGCTGTATGTTGTCATTATTGCTTTGCGCCCTGCTTGATTTTCGTTTCGTACACTGTAGCAGATCTCATTGCGACAAGCTAGCTTTCTCAGCTCTTGAGGGCTTCGGTGTCGCCACAAGTCCGGCGCCACACACATGGAAGATGGTAAGGGAGGGTGTATGCATACAGTGCCATATTGCCCTGGTGCCTTGGGGTCTATAAGGGTTCAAAAGTTCGTGCAGGACGGGCCCAAAAACGCTTCTTTGGGTCCCGTCTTTGTTTCAAACCGCACCTTCATGGCAGGGGGTTGTGTATGCGTGCACGTACGCGTGCTCGCGCGTTGGTGTTTGCCAGTGTGTTTGTTTGTGTGCGCGCATGTGGCACGGACCCTGCACTTTGCTGTGGAGCATCATATTGCTGTCTATTATCATTATTGTTGTGCGCCCTGTTTGGTTTTCGTTGCGTACACTGTAGCAGATTTCCTTGCAACAAGCTAGCTTTCTCAGCTCTTGAGGGCCGCGGTGTAGCCACAAGTGTGGCGCCACACACATGGAAGATGGTAGGGAGGGTGTATGCACACAGTGTCATGTTGCCTGGTACCTTGGGGTCTATAACCGTGCAAAAGTTGGGGCAGGACGGGCCGAAAACGCCTCTTTGGGTCCCGTCTTTGGCCCAAACCGCACCTTTTTGGCAGGGGGTTGTGTATGCGTGCGCGCACGCGTTAGCGCATGGTGTTTGTCAGTGTGTTTGTTTGTGTGCAAGCATGTGGCGATGACCCTGGACCTTGCTGTGGTGAATCATATTACTGTATATTGTCATTATTGTTGTGCGCCATGCTTGGTTTTCGTTGCGTGCACTGCATCAGATATTCTTGCGAGAAACTAGACTTTTCAGCTCTTGAGGGCTGCGGTGTCGTCACAAGTCCGGCACCACACACATCGAAGATGGTAGGGAAGGGTGTATTAATACGGTGCCATATTTTCCTCGTGCCTTGGGGTCTGTAACCGTGTAAAAGTCGGGGCAGGACGGGCCTGAAAACGACTCTTTGGGTCCTGTCTTTGCCCAAAACCGCACCTTTTTGGCAGGGGGTTGTGTATGCGTCCGCTCACACGCCCACGCGCTGGTGTTTGTCAGTGTGTTTGTTTGTGTGCGCGCATGTAGCGAGGAGCCTGCACTTTGCTGTGGGGCATCATATTGCTTTATATTTTCATTATTCTTGCGCGCATTGCTTGTTTTTTGTCCTGTACACTTACCAGCTTTCCTTCCGACAAACTAGCTTTCTTAGCTCTTCGGGGCTGTGGCGTCGCAACAAATCGGGCGCCACGCATATCAAGATGTTAGGAGAGAGTGTATGCATACAGATCTATATTGTCTTGCTGCCGTGGTATCTTTTACCGTGTAAAAAGTGGGCATTGTACGGGGCTGAAAACGACTATTTTGGTCGCATCTTTGCGCAATCTTGTTCTTTTTCAGGAGGGTTGTAGGTGTGCATGCGTGCGCGCGCGCTGGTGTTTTTGAGTGTGTTTGTTTGTGTGCGTGCATGCGGGGGTACTCTGCACTTTGCTGTGGTGCATCATACTGCTGTATATTGTCATTATTGTTGTGCGCAGTGCTTGTTTTTTGTCGCGTACACTTACCAGCTTTCCTTCCGGCAAACTATCTTCCTCAGGTCTTGGGGCTGTGGCGTCGCCACACATATCAAAGATGGTAGGAGAGAGTGTATGCATACAGTGCGATACTGTCTTGGTGCCGTGTGATCTTTTACCGTGCAAAGTCGGGGTAGGACGGGGCTGTAAATTTGCCCAAACCCACCTTTTTTCTGCTGGGTCCTCTCTTCCTCAGCGATGTTGTCCTCTCCTCCTCGGCGGTGTGGTCCTCTCCTCCTCGGCGGTGTGGTCCTGGTTTTACACAAACTTCTCCACATGTATCAGTTTCTGTAATTGTTTTCATTTTAAATAAATGGCGGTGTGGTCCTCCCCTCCTCGGCGGTGTGGTCCTCCTCTCCTCGGCGGTGTGGTCCTCCTCTCTCGGCGGTGTGGTCCTCCTCTCCTCCTTGGCGGTGTGGTCCTCTCCTCCTTGGCGGTGTGGTCCTCTCCTCTTCTCTTTCTCTGTTTGCACATGGGGCCACGGTTTTGTAGTCTCATCCGAAGGAAGATAGAGAGAGAGAGAGAGAGAGAGAGAGAGAGAGAGAGAGAGAGAGAGAGAGAGAGAGAGAGAGAGAGAGAGAGAGAGAGAGAGAGAGAGAAGACGAGACAGACAGACAGACAGACAGACAGACAGACAGACAACAGACACAAGACAGGACACAACAGAACAGCAGACACAGAGAGAGACAACAGAGACAGAAAGAGAGAAGACATAGAAGACAGACAGAGACAGAAACAGACACAGACAGTGAGACAGACAGAGAGAACATACAGACAGAAAGAGAGACGAGGCACAGAGTAGAGACAGACACAGCAGACACAGACAGACAGACAGATAGAGAAACAGACACAGACAGACAGATAGAGAAACAGACACAGACAGACAGACAGAGAAACAGACAGACAGCAGCAGCCAGCCAGCAGCCAGCTAGCCAGCCAACACACACACACACACACACACACTTGCCACCAATATCCATTTAAATACTTTTATAATCACATTACAAGGATTGGTATTCCTTTCACATTTAATGTGTTGTAAAGAAGACATGAAATACCCTTTTTCCAACACACTTTCCACACTATCATATACAGGAATCCATTTTTCTTGTCAATTTACATTTGATCGCAATATCAACACACAAAACTGATTCACACTAACCAAAAAGCACACTTAAAAATCAACTCAGTCTGGCTCCGCGACTGAGCTAATGCTGTCGTTAGTAGGGGGCTTAGTAGGTGGTATCCTGCGTATGTTGGCTCAGAACAGGCACCACTGAGCACCACCAAAGTGACTCAGCAGGAGTGCAGGGCCCCTCTGGCTGGTGGCCCCATGGTAGCCTGATATTGATGGGCTCCCTGTTGACTGCTGACACCGAGGATGTGTCACAACGAATCAGGGTATGGCTGTGGGGGAGATTGAAATGAGTGGCGTGGGAACTACAGTACGAGGACGTCACAGAAGACTAGGCAGCAAAAAACAGTCTTCAAAAACACTGAGGACCTTGGGAACAGCAAAATATCCCCTTTCTGAAAACTATGGACATAGCAGAATATCCTCATTCAAAGAACCTTGGAGATAACAGAATATCCCCATTCTAAGAACATTAGGGATAGTGTATCCCCATTCTATGAACCATGCAGATAGCGGAATACCCCCATTCTAAGACCATTGGGAATAGCAAAATACTCCCATTCTGAATACCTTCGGAACGACAGAATACCCCCAATCTCGGAACATACGGATAGCAGAATATCCCCATTCTCGAACCATAGGGATAACAAAAATATCCCCATTCTCCAATTAATCCAGTCATGTTTATAGCACAGCCGACCACGCAGGCCATATTGGGGCTGTCATCTCGTCACATTTTAAAACTCGTATTCCAATCCAATCCAATCCAATCATGTTGTTCACAGCCATGCCGACAACACAGGCCATATTGGGGCTGTCATCTCGTCACATTTTAAAACTCATATTCTAATCCAATCCAATCATGTTGTTTATAGCCCAGCCGACCACACAGGCTATATCGGAGCTGTCATCTCCAATCCAATCATGTTGTTTATAGCCCAGCCGACCACACAGGCTATATCGGAGCTGTCATCTCCAATCCAATCATGTTGTTTATAGCCCAGCCGACCACACAGGCTATATCGGAGCTGTCATCTCCAATCCAATCATGTTGTTTATGCCCAGCCGACCACACAGGCTATATCGGAGCTGTCATCTCAATCATAGTGTTATAGCCCACCGCCAAACCAGCATATCGAGTTATAGCCCCGCCGACCACACAGGCCATATCGGGCTGTCATCTCCACTCCAATCATGTTGTTTATAGCCCCGCCGACCACACAGGCCATATGGGGACTGTCATCTGGTGGAGTGGTTCTCCTCTCCTGGCGAAGTGGTTGCCCTCTCCTGGGCGGAGTGGTGCCCTCTCCTCAGCTGAGTGGTTCTCCTCTCCTTGGCCTTGTGGTCCTCTCCTCTCCTCAGTGATGTGGACCTCTCCCTCCTCTCCTCAGTGATGTGGACCTCTCCTCTCTCTCCTCGGCGGTGTGGTTCTCCTCTCCTCGCGGTGTGGTCCTCTCCTCCTTGGCGTGTGGTCCTCTCATCTCCTTGCTGTGTGGTCCTCCATCCTCGCAGTGGGTACTCTCCTTGGCAGTGTGGTCCTCTCCTCTCGGTTGTGTTGTCATCCTCTCCTTGGCGGTGTGGTCCTCTCCTCCTCGCGGTGTGGTCCTCCTCTCCTCGGCGGTGTGGTCCTCTCCTCCTCGGCGGTGTGGTCTCCTCTCCTCGCGGTGTGGTCCTCCTCTCCTCGCGGGGTGTCCTCTCCTCCTCGGCGGTGTGTCCTCCTCTCCTCGGCGGTGTGGTCCTCTCCTCCTCGGCGGTGTGGTCCTCCTCTCCTCGGCGGTGTGGTCCTCCTCTCCTCGGCGGTGTGGTCCTCTCCTCCTCGGCGGTGTGGTCCTCCTCTCCTCGGCGGTGTGGTCCTCTCCTCCTCGGCGGTGTGGTCCTCTCCTCCTCGGCGGTGTGGTCCTCCTCTCCTCGGCGGTGTGGTCCTCCTCTCCTCGGCGGTGTGGTTCTCCTCTCCTCGGCGGTGGGTCCTTTCCTCCTTGGCGGTGTGGTCCTCTCATCTCCTTGGCGGTGTGGTCCTCTCCTCTCCTCGACAGTGTGGTTCTCTCCTCCTCGGCGGTGTGGTCCTCCTCTCCTCGGCGGTGTGGTCCTGGTTTTACATAAATGTCCGCACATGTATCAGTTTATGTAATTCTTTCCATTTTAAAGAAATGAATATTTTCATCAATGTGCCTGTTTCTTTTTTTGAGGTTATGTTTTTCCTGTGGTTTGTTATGTGCAAACACCCTTCAACACCCCCCCCCCCCCCCAAGCAAAGATGAAGGTCATGCTGAATAAAAGACCATCAAATTTTAATAGGACAATGACTTTTTTCTTTTGTTAGCCCAAGTTCAGAGATTTACACATTTTTGCCTAGCATGAAGGTAGCTACATTTCGGTTTCCGAGATGATGTCTTTATACAACAGCGGTGAATTTTTTTTAAAATTGTGTTGTTTATTCCTACCGCACACAACAGCCTGCTGTTCCGAAAGACAGGACATGTTTAACATGTGCAAGAATTGTTCTGCATGTTTTTGCAGGCCACACTTTGATTTATAATATCATCCAAAGGATTTTCTATTGTTAAGAAATCAATCTGTAAATTTCAGAAATCAAATTCTCAATGGACTCTAATTTATCATTAAAAAAAAGGAAAATGAAGGATACAAGGCCGTTTAGAAAGAAAAATAACAGACACCATAGCCTAGTGGTTAAGCCGTACTTTAGTCCAATGGCTATGGCGGCGTGGTCTCCTTGGCGGCTTGGTCCTCCTCTCCTTGGCAGAGTGGTCCTCCTCTCCTTGGCAGAGTGGTCCTCCTCTCCTTGGCAGAGTGGTCCTCCTCTCCTTGGCAGAGTGGTCCTCCTCTCCTTGGCAGAGTGGTCCTCCTCTCCTTGGCAGAGTGGTCCTCCTCTCCTTGGCAGAGTGGTCCTCCTCTCCTTGGCAAGTGGTCCTCCTCTCCTTGGCAGAGTGGTCCTCCTTCCTTGGCAGAGTGGTCTCCTCTCCTTGGCAGAGTGGTCCTCCTCTCCTTGGCAGAGTGGTCCTCCTCTCCTTGGCAGAGTGGTCCTCCTCTCCTTGGCAGAGTGGTCCTCTCTCTCCTTGGCAGAGTGGTCCTCCTCTCCTTGGCAGAGTGGTCCTCCTCTCCTTGGCAGAGTGGTCCTCCTCTCCTTGGCAGAGTGGTCCTCCTCTCCTTGGCAGAGTGGTCCTCCTCTCCTTCGCAGTGTGGTCCTCTCCTCCTCGGTGGAAGAAAAACATGTGCGGGTACTAACTTCTCAATCGTATTGAACATGACTTTTTAAAGATTCAACATAAAAAAATAATGACTGATAAAGACTGACCACTTGGCTGGATACGAACTTTATGACTTCCCTTGCATCCTTTAATAGGATCCCCAAACTTAAGGCACAAAGATTCACTAGATGTTTATTTTTATATGTTTAGAATAATTTAGTTACCAGAGCTAAATCTAAACAACAAAGTTCATTATCTATCAATACAATTTGATACCGCATCTACCGGTTAATATTAGTCAGCAGGAGAATGCTGCACTTGAGACGAAATAGCCCTATGTAGAAACGAAAATACAATGTTTACTTGTCTTCATAACGTCGTTTTCCAAATCAGCACTAAGCCTAGATTTCATGTAGGCCCCAGCATGAGGCACATGGGGTGTTGTCTTTGTAACCTTGTGTCTGTTTCCTAGCAGCCGGAGTCCAAACAAAGCGTCACCTCTGCCCTTGGAAGTTGGCTTCAGCGACAAACTCTTGCTCCAAATGAATAATATTATTTACCTCCCTGGAAAACTTTGTTGTCTGTTAGTACTTGTTCATAATATCCACGCACCCACACGTAGTCAAATCTTTCTTTATCTTTCAGAATAAAAATGTATCTTTAGTTTATCATCCACCTTAATGAGAATATTTTAGATAGACAAGCTTTCAATTTCAAGGATTTTCAAGAAGGAATTCATGGCAGGTTGTCTCCTTGATCATTTTCAACAGGACTCAAGGTCTTGGATCTAATTTTTTTTTTTAATCCAAAATCGCAAATACGGAATTCCGTGAAAACGAAAGTAGTGGATCAGTGGTCTAGGTGGAAACACACCTTGCCTAGATAGCATAAAGTCCGGGTCAGAGTGTGTGGTGGTTTGTACCCGGTTTGGACCCAACATTTTTCCCCATCCATTAGACCCTGAGTGGTGGTCTTGGTGCTAGTCTTTCGGATGAGACGATAAACCGAGGTCCCGTGTGTTACACATCACTATTCAGCGCACGTAAAAGAACCCACGGCAACAAGGGGGCTGACTCTGGCAAAATTATGTAGAAAAAAGCCACTCTGGTAGGGAAACAAACACAGTTGCATGCAGGAAAAAGAAAAAAAAATGGGCGGGCGCTGCACGTGGTGACGCGCTCTCCCCAGGGAGAGCAGCCCGAATTTCATGCAGAGAAATCTGCTGTGACATAAAGTGGTACAAAATACAACAAAAAAAAATCACCCATGATGTAAACACACACACACACACACACACATACACACACACGCACGCCGCACGCACGCACTGCACGCACGCACGCACGCACGCACCACCACACACACACACCACACAAAGCTGTCAGGGTCTAATATCAGATCACCACATCGGCATGTTTATGACTATAAACTTGGTTCATACCTCATTTATAATAACAATAACATCAGTGACACCGCCATGTCCCCACCTCATGCACACATTATACTGATTTCAGTTACAACTGAAAAAAAAAGAAAAAGCCTTCTTAGCTTTCCTTTCATTAGTTGAATGGATGGTGGTCTAGAGGTAACGGGCCTGCCAAAGAATGTGAGAAGTCCGTGTGGGAAGTGTGCGGTAGTTTGACCCCCGTTTAGGCCCCAAACTTTTCCCCATCCACTAGACCATGAGTGGTGGTATGGGTGCTAGTCTTTCAGATGATTCGATAAATCGAGGTCCCATGTCTCACAAAAGAAATATTTATCTTACGTTAAAGAATCCACGGCAACAAGAGAGTTGTACCTGGCAAACTTTAATAGAAAAGATCCACTCTGATAGGGAAGCCAATACTGCTGCAGACGGAAAAAGAAAAAAATGGGTGGCACTGCTCTCGTGGTAGAGCAGCCCGAGCCTCACACAGAGAAATGTGCCGTGACTTAAAGGGGTGTGCAAGTGTAAAAAGGGTAACAATAAAGCCCAACTACAAACACGTTCAAGTGAAACAGAAAAGGAGGCGTAAAGAACAGATCACAGTACAAGTCTACAAATCGTCTTCTAAACCACTTTAGGTCACAGCAGATTTCTCTGCGTGATATTCGGGCTGCTCTCCCCGGAAGAGCGCGTGGCCACAAAGACAGTGCCTACCCATTATTTATTTTCTTTTTCCTGTCTGCAGCAGTATTGGCTTCCCTGTTGTTTCCCCTTCCAGAGTGGCTTTTTTTCTACAGAGATTTGCCAGGGACAAGCCTCTTGTTGCCGTGGGTTCTTTCACGTGCGCTAAATAATGATGTGTAACACACGACCTCGGTTTATTCTCTCATTCGAAAGACCACCACTCATGATCCAAGGGATGGAGGAAAAGTTTTGGGCCCAAACGGGATTCAAATCACTGCACACTTTGACCCGGACTTTTCCCTTTCTAGACAGGGCATTTCCTCTAGACCACTGGAACACTTATTAATTTATTAAATAATTATACTTTTACATGCGTCTGAAACTGATCTTTGTTTTTGGTAAGTTTCAAAGTTTTGGGAACCTATCCTGAATACAAGAGACTCGATTTGTACAGTTTGTTTCTGGGTCTTGGAAATATTAGCAGGTGGTTGTGTCTATGCTTGATATTTCGTTTAAACATTTGATTATGTAGGGATGTGCAATAGCTAGGCTTTGATCTGCTTTTAAGAGAATTAGTTTCCTACCATTCTACCCTAATTTTTCATTTTTACTATGGGTTAAGGTAGTTTTTGAAGTTTATCTCTGATTCAGTATCTTATTCTACCTAAGGAAGTTTAATTCTTTCTTATACAGGGAACATGTTTGTCCTCCACTTAAAGAAAATGTGTCAATCTAATGTACTCTGTGTGTGTGTCAAGTAAGGTCAAACTTTTATTTCCAGATGGTAAATTGAGTAAACAGCGCAATTGCTTTTTTCATCTAGCCATCCATCTAAGAAAAAAATGTATATTTGAAAAAGGAAAAACCTTAAGAAGATATGTCGTACAAATGAAAAAGATTAAAAAATGAAATGGAAAAATACCCACACCAAAAAGAAGAAATTACACACACACACACACACACACACACACACACACACACACACACACACACACACACAACACACACACACACACACACACACACACACGCGCGCGCGCACACACACACATATGGTATTATATATATATATATATATATATATATATATATATATATATATATATATATATATATATATATATATATATATATATATAACACGCACACAAAGGAAAATAATGTATGGTTTCCTTAAAAATCGTTTAACACACACACATACAAACCTATATCAATTCCCTCCCCCAAAACAAGGAAAGTGCATACAAAGAAAAACAATACATAACGGAACAAAACTTGGATTCAAAGCAGAAAGTAAAACAATCAGGCGTGTGCGTGCATGCATGCGTGCGTGCACACGAGCGCAGCCTGGTCGACCTCATTTTAGATCTATCAGCGTGGTAGATAAAGCAGCACGGGCTATTTTTGAAATTCAAATGGTGGGGGGGGGGGGGGGGGGGGAGTGATGGCGGCCCAGCTTATTTTCAAACAAGGCAGCACTCGCTGTGATTGGTGGCTGAATTTAGGACATGACTTGGTAATGCGACCCCGTTCTGTGAAAGAAGTTGGCGGCAGTTTGTTTAACTGTCTGCTAAAGTTTCTTTACAATCTGGGATATCAGATGGACAGATCTCCCAGTAGGCATAAAGGGGGTGGGGAGGCATCAATATAGATAGCATCACTACTTTCTGGAAATTCTCTGCTAATTTTCTTTTCAAATTATCTTTTCTATCTTACTCATTGTTTCTGTCTTGGTCCAATGGACAAGAGTCTATTTCTGCCTTCTTGGTCCATTTGCCTACTTGTTTTGCAGAAAGACTTTAAAGATTACAGTTCTTTCCTACACTGATGAGGAATGCACTGGGCCTGATAGCCTAGTGGTCAGAACATTGTGCTGGCAATTTGACGACCCTCGAGTCCGGTCGAGGAGATTTTTCTCCTGGAGTTAACATCAGTGCTGACTCCACTCTCCCCAAAAGTCCTTCCGATGAGACTTTAAATCGAGGCCCCGAGTGTGAACGCACGCAGAACATCTTGCGCACACGTTAAATCCTAAGAGTAGGCCATCGTGTGCTGGTGGGAACAGATGACAATATTTACATAACTGCATACACACGGGAACTGGATGAAAAAAGCACATTATTGCTTATTCTATTATCCTCGATATAAAAGAATAAAATAAAAATAAAAATATACTATACGTGTTTTGCTATTATGACAGACTCTGTTGCTACTCTGAGCATTCAAAGAACAAAAAGTGTGGGGAGGGATTTATTTATTGATTTACTCTTATATCAAGGATACTGGAATAAGCCCTCTTGTGCTTTCTTACATCCAGTCCCCGTGTGAATGCATTTTTGTAAATGTCATCTGTTCCCACCGGCATACGATGGCCTACTCTTACGAAAAGCAGAACAGGTTTTAAGGTGTGCGTAAGATGTTCTGCGTGCGTTCGCCAACAGGCCTCGGTTTAAAGTCTCATCCGAAGGACTTTTAGGGAGAGTGGAGTCAGCAATTATGTTAACTCCAGGAGAAAATTCTCCTCCACGGGAATCAAACTGACATTGTCAAAATTTAATGGGGGAGGGAGGGGGAGTGGTAAAAAGGGGTGTAAGTTTGTAGCAGTTTGTGTCTCCCATTCTGTGCATGCATGTCGTCTATCTGCATGAATGAATGTTCGCATGCATGTATATGTTTTACAGGAATGTCTCCCTACATGCCAGTGTGCGAGAGGGTGTGTATGTATGTTTGCAAGGCAAGCTTGACAGTAAAACAAAATACAAACAAAACATACGTACATGAAAAACTACTGTCTGATAAACTGCAAGAATGTTTAGATTAAAATAAATGCCATAACAGCAACATCTTACCTTAACAACAGGTGTGTCACAGACTGTGAAAGTTCTAGGCGCCCCTGTGTGCAGGTGTTTCTTAGGGTGGAGAATGGGGGTGGAAAACTAACCTGCTGCTGCTGTTAAGCATGCTACCATGGAGTGAAAAAAACATGGACAGGAAAAAAAAAAGTGAGGGGGGGGGGGTGGGGGGGGGGGGGGGGCGTCGATTTCGCACGCTTTTAGATGGGTTTATATGCTCAAAGTAGAAAACACGAAAAAGCTTTTATATGATGCAGCAGTTGTATCTTGGCATGGGCCTTTCTGATAGGTTATTTCAGTACACCTGCCACGTTTATCTAAATTGCTTCACAGTTTGAACCCATCCCCCATAACTACAACTAGAAAAGAAAATCTCTCTCTGTCTCTGTCTGTCTGTCTGTCTGGATGTCTCTCTCTCTCTCTCTAAAAATGTTCATTCAAAAATGTTCATTCAAAAATGTTCATTCATTCATTCATTCATTCTCTCTCTCCCCTCTCCTCTCTCTCTCTCTCTCTCTCTCCTCTCTCTCTCTCTCTCTCTCTCTCTCTCTCTCTCTCTCTCTCTCTCTCTCTTCTCTCTCTCTCTCTCTCTCTCTCTCTCTCCTCTCTCTCTCTCTCTCTCTCTCTCTTCTCTCTCTCTCTCTCTCTCTCTCTCTCTCTCTCTCTCTCTCTCTCTCTCTCTCTCTTTCTCTCTCTCTCACTACCCAGTCTGTGCCACTTGGTCAAAAAAAGGAACAAAAATTCCCAAACCTGGCCATAAAACTATAACCTATCGTTCTTTTGCAAAGTTTAATGAACAACATTTTCTCCTAGAACTGTGTAACTCCACGCTGTCGGAAACATTCAACATTGCTGATCCAGACTTAGCTATTGAGTTCTGGTTAAAGACATTCACTGAAATCTATAACAAACATGCCCCACTAAAAACCATTAGAATCAAACACGTCCCCAAACCACCTTGGCTCACAAAGGAACTAGAGGAAGCATGTTATCTAAGAGATTTTCTAAAAGAACACAAATATTATGAGGAGTCAAAAAAATTAAGAAACGCCATAATCTCACAAAAACGGCGTGAAAAAAAGAAATATTTTCAAGACTTACTATCTTCCAAACAAAATTCAAAGACTGTATGGCGAGCAATAAATCAAATAACAAACAATCAATCATCTTCCAAATCAAATATAATCAAAGACATCTCTGCTGAAAAACTTAACAACCACTTCATCAATGTTTCTTCTAACGTAATTAGCAATGATAACTCAGATTCCAATGACCTCAATAAATTAAAACAATACTGCCAAGAAAAGCATATACCTTCAAAACTTCACTTACCATTCATGTCTGTGTCAGAGGTCTATAACTATCTGACTCACCTCAAACAATCCAGAACGCGTGGTCTTGATGGAATAGACAGCAAAATATTAAAATTATCAGCTCCAGTTATCACAGACACCCTAACATATATATACAACCTTTGCCTTGATAAGAACTACTTCCCCAACGCCTTCAAATGTGCTAAAGTGATCCCCATCTACAAGTCAGGTGATACTTCAGATCCTTCAAACTATAGACCAATCTCTATTATACCTATCCTTTCAAAACCCCTGGAAAAACATATGAATAAACACTTAGTCCATCATATAGAAACCAATAACTTACTCCATCCTAATCAGTCTGGATTTAGACAAAAGCACTCGTGCCATACAGCACTAGCCAGTCTTGTTGACAACTGGTTATCAAACATTAATGACAATAAATTTTGTGGGGTATTATTTGTTGATTTCAAAAAAGCATTTGATACAATTGACCATAAACTTCTCCTTAAAAAGCTAGAACTGTATAACATTTCTACAAAAACCCTAGGACTACTAGATTAATATCTTACAAACAGGCAACAGTGTGTTTCAATAACTACATCAACATCCAAACTAAAAACCATTCATTATGGAATACCACAGGGATCCATATTGGGACCAATTCTCTTCTCATTATACATAAATGACCTTCCTCTACATATCAATTCCAAATGTGAACTATTTGCTGATGACACCACCATACATACGAGCCATAACAACATTGATTATCTTGCAACCTTACTTCAAAAAAGCGCTGACGAACTTGTCAAATGCACAGAACAAAACCACATGTCTATCCATCCCAAAAAAACAAAAGGCATGCTTATCACCACCAGACAAAAGCGACAAAATTTATCACATAAACTGTTTAAAATTTACATAAAAAAGGAAGCAATTGAACAAACCTCTTACCACAAAGTCCTAGGTGTGACAATCGATGAAAATCTCAGCTGGTTCTACCACATATCTCATCTATGCAAATATTTGTCCCAAAAAGTCTACCAGTTGACTAAAATCAAACATTTTCTTGACTTCCATTCAAGGAAACTGTTCTTCCAAGCTTATATACAATCCTCAATAGACTATGCAGCAACCCTGTGGGTTTCTGCCAGTGCAAATACCATGAAATCGTTACTTAGTCTGTATAAACGTGGTCTTAAACTGGTCCTTTTGAAGAAAACAACCTTGCTAGAAGTAGACTATACACAGTTAAATATTCTCCCCCTACACCAACGACTAAAATATAACAAAGGCATCATGATGTTTAAGATAATGACAGGAAATGTCCCCACATCCTTAAAAGAGAAATTCCCAATAAATCATTCCAGAAGTATGGAAAAGCCAAGTGTCCCAATCCCAAGAATAGACCTGTTTAAATCTAGTTTACTATACTCAGGCCCTACACTGTGGAACTCCCTTCCTGATTCAATTAAACAGCACCAATCATTAACAACCTTCAAAAATTACCTTCTAAACCACTTGATGCATTAAAAACAACAAACCACACTCCCCCCCCTCCCCCCCTCTCTACCACTGTGTGTGTGCATGGGTGTGGATGTGTGTATGTGTGTAATTCTTATCTGTGTGTCTGTATGTCTGTGTGTGAGAGTATGTGAGTATGTGGAAATCATTATCCAATTTCTAAAAATGTTTTGCTAATTCTATAAACATCTGGGATGTTTTTTTTTTTATACTATTATTTCCTTGTTGTTGTTGTTGTTGTTGTTGTTGTTGTTGTTGTTGTTGTTGTTGTTGTTGTTGTTGTTTTTATTTAATTTTTTTAAAATTGTTTTATTATTATTATTATTTTATTTTTATAATCATTTTTTTAAATAGTATTCTCCCCCGCCCCCTTCAAATAAGAATAACATTTATTTTCCCCCCTTTTTATCCAAATGTATGATTTAAATGACTTGTATAACTTTAGACATATCGACGTAGACTGATGTTTCAGCTGTTTATTATAATGTTCTCTTGCTGGCTCCTGCTGGCTCTTTGTTTATTAGCGGTTTTTGTTGTTGTTGTTGTTGTTGTTGTTGTTTTTGTTTTTTTTTGGGGGGGGATTGTTTTGTTTTTTTGTTTGTTTGTTTGGGTTTTTGTTGTTGTTGTTTTGTTTTGTTTGTTTGTTTTTTGTTTGTTTATTTGCTTGTTTGTTTTGTTCTGGGTTTGTTTTGTGTTTTTTTTTTTCGTTTCTTTTCTTCTTCCTTAATAATCCAAATTATCTTATTGTGACTTCTGATTTTCTCTTCTGAAAGAGTGCACCTTTCTCACCTTATTATATGTAGTGTACTGTCGCATTTCTCTTACCTTATTATATGTAGTGTACTTATTTCTGTATGTTGTTTGGTACTGCGTATAGTTTTATTGTTTAATATCTTTTATTTTGATGTTATCCCTGAAAAGGGCGGGGACTGGATGTAAAAAAGCACATGTGTGCTTATCTATTATCCTCGAATAAAAGAATTTGTCTTGTCTTGTCTTGTCTTGTCTTGTCTTCTCTCTCTCCTCTCTCTCTCTCTCTCTCTCTCCTCTCTCTCTCTCTCTCTCTCTCTCTCTCTCTCTCTCTCTCTCCTCTCTCTCTCTCTCTCTCTCTTTCTGTCTCTTTTTTTTGTTTGTTTGTTTGTTTGTTTTGTTTTTATTATTATTTTATTTTCTTTTCTTTTCTTTTCTTTTATTTCTTTTATTATTTTGGGGGGGGTTTCTTCGTTTGTTTCTTTGCTTGTTTATTATTCAAATCAAAATCATCACTGATTCTTACTTCTTATTTTTGTTTCTGAATGAGTGCCTTTTTTTTTCTTTTTTTTTAATAACATTACCTTAATATTGTATCTCTGTCTTATTTCTTACCTGTTGTTTGATACTTGGTATGATTTGCTCTTGGTAATTGGATCATTATAATTGTTCTTGTTTTAGTTGAGGCTGTCTTTTTATCTTGATGTTATCCCTGAAAGGGGCGGGGACTGGATGTAAAAAAGCACGTGTGCTTATCTATTATCCTCGAATAAAAGAAATTTGCCTTGCCTTTGCCTTGCCTTGCCTTGCCTTGCCTTGTCTCTATCTCTCTCATTGTACATAAAATTAACAATATGTGCATGAGAGTAAATGCCCAGGATATTCAGGTGTAAAACAAGCGCCCTGCTCGGTTTTCGGTGCGCACCCTCTACCCGAGTTCCTTGCCAGAGACTAGCTTTCTCAGCTCTTGAGGGCTTCGGTGTCGCCACAAGTCCGGCGCCACACACGTCGGAGATGGTAGGGGAGGGAGTATGCATACGGTGCCGTACTGTCCCGGTGCCTCGGGGTCTGTAAGCGCGCAAAAGTCGGGGCGGGGCGGGCCCGAAAACGGCTCTGTGGGTCCCGTCTTTGCCCCCAACCGCACCTTTTTGGCAAGGGGGTGGGTATGCATGCGCGCACGCGCGCGCGCGCTGGTGTTTGCCAGTGCGTTTGTTTGTGTGCACGCATGTGGCGGGGACCCTGCAGTTTGCCCTGGGGCATCACATTGCTGTAATTTGTCATTATTATTGGGCGCCCTGCTCGGTTTTCGGTGCGCACCCTCTACCCGAGTTCCTTGCCAGAGACTAGCTTTCTCAGCTCTTGAGGGCTTCGGTGTCGCCACAAGTCCGGCGCCACACACGTCGGAGATGGTAGGGGAGGGAGTATGCATACGGTGCCGTACTGTCCCGGTGCCTCGGGGTCTGTAAGCGCGCAAAAGTCGGGGCGGGGCGGGCCCGAAAACGGCTCTGTGGGTGCCGTCTTTGCCCCCAACCGCACCTTTTTGGCAAGGGGGTGGGTATGCATGCGCGCATGCGCGCGCGCGCTGGTGTTTGCCAGTGCGTTTGTTTGTGTGCACGCATGTGGCGGGGACCCTGCAGTTTGCCCTGGGGCATCACATTGCTGTATTTTGCCAGAGTTCCTTGCCAGAGACTAGCTCTCTCAGCTCTTGAGGGCTTCGGTGTCGCCACAAGTCCGGCGCCACACACGTCGGAGATGGTAGGGGAGGGAGTATGCATACGCTGCCGTACTGTCCCGGTGCTTCGGGGTCTGTAAGCGCGCAAAAGTCGGGGCGGGGCGGGCCCAAAAACGGCTCTGTGGGTCCCGTCTTTGCCCCCAACCGCAATTTTTGGCAAGGGGGTTGGTATGCATGCGCGCACGAGCGCAATACTGCTCTGACTGCGGGATCTTTGGGGGTGTCTGCCACTAGTCAGGCTACTGTGTCTTGTACTGGTGGCAGTGCCTCTAGGACGCAGGTCTCTTGTTTGACACCTGCTCTGCTTTTGTCCAGTCCCTATATGTCCTGTCTTGTCACCAGTCTTCCCGTTGTTCTGCTTGTCTGATTGTCTTTCCACCATTCCTTTCTGTCTAGTCATGTCCTCTGTCACTGAGTCTTCAGTCTTGTTATTCTTCACATTACTTGTGTTTGTTCTGCACTGTTCTGTCTGTTGGTGCATTGCATCAGTTATGTCTGTTGCACATGTTTCCTCTCCATACATTGCATTGTCAGTGTGAGTGTCGTTGTTTTCCCATCCTGTTTCATTCATATCACCTGCAACAGTCATCCTGTCATCATTTGTCATGTCATTTTCCACATCATTTTCCACTGATAATCTAGTAAGATTGTCACTTCTCTCTGACACCACAGCTTGGTACACCTCATTTTTATCATTTTCAGCCTGGTCAACAGAGTCAGGCTGCAGATCAGATTCCCTCATCTGAGTGGGATTCAGATCCTGGTCACTTAGATCTGCATCATCCAGGTCTTTTTCATCATGGGATGACATATTCTGTATCTCAGGAATCTGCTCATCACTGCCAGGTCTGTGTGTTTCCCTTGTTACCTCTGAGGCCGCACGCTTTGAAGTATTGGATTTGCTGGGGTTCTCCTACATCCAGCTGATCCTCTTCTCTGCTGATGCTCTGCACCTCGGTGGTATTGGCTGTTTTATCGCCTCACTGTAGGAGGGAGGGAGAGAGAGAGAGAGAGAGAGAGAGAGAGAGAGAGAGAGAGAGAGAGAGAGAGAGAGAGAGAGAGAGAGAGAGAGAGAGAGAGAGAGAGACAGACAGACAGACAGACAGACAGACAGACAGACAGACAGACAGACAGACAGACAGACAGACAGACAGACAGACAGACAGACAGACAGACAGACAGAGACAGAGACAGAGAGACAGAGAGACAGAGAGACAGAGAGACAGAGACAGTGACAGAGACACAGAGACAGAGACAGAGAGATAGAGGCAGAGACAGAGACAGAGACAGAGAGAAACATACAGACAAAAAGAGAGACAGAGAGACACAGATTGAGAGACAGACAAACAAACACACAGGCAGACACAGACAGACAGATAGAGAAACAGAGAGAGAGAGAGACACACACACACACACACACACACACACACACACACACACACACACACACACACACACACACACAGGACTTGCATAACGATGCATAGTTAGTTCACACACACACACACACACACACACACACACACACACACACACACACACACACACACACACACGGGACTTGCATAACGATGCATATTAGTTCACACACACACACACACACACACACACACACACACACACACACACACACACACACACACACACACACACACACACACACACACACACACTTGCCACCAATATCCATTTCAATACTTTCATAATCACATCACAAGGATTGGTATTCCTTTCACATTTAATGTGTTTTAAAGAAGACATAAAATGCCCTTTTTCCAACACAGTTTCTCTCTCTCTCGACGGAGTTGTTCTCCTCTTCTCGACGGAGTTGTTCTCTTCTCCTCGACGGAGTTGTTCTCTTCTCCTCAGCGGATTTGTTTTCCTCTCCTTGTCGGGGTGGTTCTCCTCTCCTCAGTGGAGTGGTTCTCCTCTCCTCAGTGGAGTGGTTCTTCTCTCCTCGGCGGAGTGGTTCTCTTCGGCGGAGTGGTTCTCCTCTCCTTGGCAGAGTAGTTCTCCTCTCTTTGGCGGAGTGGTTCTCCTCTCCTCCTCGACGGAGTGGTTCTCCTCTCCAGCGGTGTGGTTTTCACCTCCTCGCGGTATGGCTTTGGCTCCATGGAGTCCTGGGTTCGAGCCATTTGCAGCAACATTGCCATGTCAAGGTCAATCCCGCCAGCTTTATTGAGACGTCTCCCACGTGATCCACGCGACTCAGCCCCATTCTTTGAGACGTATCTGATGTGATCCACATGATGACTAGCAAGTTTAGGACCCGTGTGGAGTAAAGGGGAGAAAGGAAGAAGCTGAAGGAAATGCTTAGAAAATGCGAAGAGACTGCAGTCACACTCCCTCATGACCACTGTCACAAAGATGCCAGCAGGTGACAAGTCACACTCCATGATGACCACCGGCCCAAATATGCCAGTATTTGACAGTCACACTCCCTCATAACCACTGTCCAAAGATGAAGTAAAACTCTCTCATACCATTGTCTCAAAGATGAAGGAATTCCCTCAGACCACTGTCCCAATGACGAGGTCACACTTCCTCATACCACTGTCCCAAAGCCTTTGCATGTGGTGGTCTTTTTGGACCACAAGACATCACTGTCACCGATATTGCTCTCCTCAGATCTCTAAGCACTAATATTTTCCCTTAGTTTAAATCTAATTTTATGACTACTTTTTCAAAGCTAACTTTAAACCTATGCTATATTTTATTTCCTAGTTTATCAATTTGGGCTGAATTTTATTTCATTCTACTCTATTTTATTCTACTCTGTCCTATCCTATTTAAGTCTCTTTTAGCTAGGATCAAGGATGCAATCAGGAAATTGGTGCTCAGTGACGGTGCAAAGGCAAATGACAGGGCAGTCCGAGGGCAAAGACCCCCCTCTGAAAACCATGGGGATAGCAGAATATCCCCTTCTGAAAACCATGGGAATAGCAGAATATCCCCTTCTGAAACCATGGGATAGCAGAATATCCCCATCTGAAAACCATGGGAATAGCGGGAATATCCTTCTGAAAACCCTGGATAGCAGAATATCCCCACTCTAAGAGCCCTTTGGAATAGCAGAATATCCCTTCTGGGAAAACCCGGGAAACAGAAAATCCCCTTTTGAAAACCAGGGATAGC
>CM060338.1:27790867-27793367 GCA_030674155.1 Stramonita haemastoma | reverse complement strand
GTTATCTGGTACTAACCCTACCAACATCCAATGGCCTACTCTTCTCAAAGGTGGAGCAGGTTTAACGTGTGCCTAAGATGTTCTGCATGCGTACGTACACACGGTCTTAGTTTATAGTCTTATCTGACGGACTTTCGGGGGAGTAGCATTGGTACTGATGTTAAATCCAGGCGAAATATTACCCCAAACAGGCGTCTCTGTAAGGAATCAAAACCGTGCTCTCAGATCGCGATCCCAACGCTTTAACAATTAGGCTATCCTGCATCCTTCTTTCATTCCAATCTGCTTTATTTTCTTGATGAGGCAGCTTTTTTTTTTACCTAACAAAGATAGTTACTATCTTAATCATTGATCTCTTTACAATATGTATTTATTCTTCTACTTACTTTTCTTTTTCAAAATGTTTTATCAACAGTTGAAATCCTGAGTGATTGAAAAGAGGAAAATGTCTGCAACACAACAATGTCAACGACAAAAAAACCCAGACAGACAGACAGCTATTCGAAAACGGAAGCAACAGACATCAGAAGTACTGGGAAGTGGAGAGAGAAGACAGTTAAGGGACAACTGAATCAAAAGGAGCAATAACGAAACGTGAAATAAGGACAAACAAAAAATCGTCAGAGGAAAAACAGTAACAAACATCCACCACGAGGAAAGCAATAATAAAACAAGAAGCAGCTGGAGAAAAAGCAACAAAAGTACATACCATTACACACCACCAATAAAAATAGGAACCATAGGCAAATACTAACAAAACGCAAACCAACTGAAAAACAATACTAACACATGAAGCAAAAAAAAAAACCAACAAAACCAACCCTCCCCCAAAAAACCCAGCAATACAGATTTAACGTAACAAAGTGAATTATGATAACGCGTCGACAGAAAGGAGCAAGAAGATAAGATAAACCAATGGGTTAGCAATAATAAACATGAACAAAGAAATGCCATCCAAAAAAAGTAAATAAATGAAACTTTTAAAAATCAACAACCCAAAGCAAACCGAAACAAATAAACAAGAAACAATAAATGAAACCAGCACAAGAAAGTCTAAACTGAGAAGGCAATGAAAAAGAAAAGAAAAAAGAAACGACAGAGAGCAACCGAAAACATCAAAGCAAAAAGAACAGTCACAAGAAGGAGAAATTCCCACCTAAACACAACAACAACAACAACAACAACGACTAGAACATAGACTAATGCCAATTGCTTGCCCATAGGAGACAAGTAAGCAATCCTGCTGCTAAGAGACATATTGTACCAAAGTGCAATCAACTGAAAGAGAAAAGGCTGCCTTAATCTCAGGGCCTGCAGTGACATCTCTTTCCCCACAAACGCATTATTTTCACAAGAACCCTCTTCTGCAAAATGGTCCATATTTACACTGGGATACCTTTCTGACACACATCACGAGGACCCGAGTTTAGAAGTTCCACCCTAAAGCAAAGCTTCCACAGCCACCACACCTGAAATAATACCTCCACACCATACAATACCTTTAAGTAATACCTCCACACCACACCACATAATGTAATAATACCTCCAAACCACAGTCTGAAATAACACCTCCACACCACACCTCGAAGTAATACCTCAACAATAGGGTGTTTTTCATTGTGATTGACAACAATGCATTTGATAATGTCAATTGTTGAGCATGCATTTCTAGTATCAGAAGTTATAGTGTTAAACTATTGACATTGGGGGCAACAACAAAGTGAGAGGCGGTATGATCAGTGGCTTTCCTACACATGGAAATCCACTATAAAGCTTGGTCTTTAGTGATTGACTAGAAGGCTTGACTTACAGTCTTAAGTTATGTCCTGCAGCCATGGGGATAGTTGGCCTTGGGAGAACATCTCCACTTCTGACTGTCCATATACCCTCTTGGCCGAGAGAATAGGGGTGTGGTGTGGGCAAGGCGTCTCCACTATAATAAAACTTCTTCCCAAATTTCCGAAACAGTTGCCTTCTCTGCTGTTTTGGAGTTCATCGTTGAACACGACGGACAACGCAGTGTTATTCAATCTGCCTGATGACGTTGCACTGGATATTGTTCCTTATTTAGCAGGTATTTCTGACACGACAAAATGGTGCATGGCTAACAAGAGAAACACCCGACTGTGTGCCTGAAATGTACTGCTGCTGCCTCAGACAGTCAACGCTGCCATGCCTGTCATGGTATCCAGTTGTTGGCGAGGAAGGGTGATGTATCCAGAATAAGTTCATGTGTTTGCTTATCGTGAAGTTTCTTACCAAAATTAATAGGCTGCCATCTGCCGACTTCAGAGGATATTTTGTACCTTATGCCAAAAGAAGTAAGTTAGAGAGAAGCTGCTTTTTGCATTTGGGTACATTTTGTGGATATTTTTTCAGAAAGAAAACATTGGGGTTTTTTCTGAAACTTTGTCGTCCTTGTAGTGGTGTCTATTTGCCATTGTTGGTTGTATTTGTTGTTGCGATTGATGTCATCGTTGTTGACATTTTGTTGATCTTA
>CM060338.1:27773367-27780867 GCA_030674155.1 Stramonita haemastoma | reverse complement strand
TGTATTTGCTTCCAACAATTCCAGATCCAGAGGAGTAGCTATTTTGTTTAACAACAATTTTGAATTTAAAATAAAACGTGCAATAAAAAACAATGCAGGTAATTACATCGTTTTATTGTTAAACACTATGGGGAGAGATATACTACTAGTCAATATATATGGGCCAAATAGGGATGAACCAGCATTTTTTGTAGACATAAAGAAAAAGATTGAAGAGATGAAGACACCAAATGTAATTCTAGCGGGAGACTGGAATCTTGTTATTGACCCTAGACTGGACTATCACAATTACAAGAACATTAACAATCCCAAAGCCCGGGAGAAAGTGACAGATATGATGTCAGATTTTGAACTGGTAGACGTATGGAGAGAACTTAACCCGGAAGTGCATAAATATAGCTGGAGAAGACGAAATCCTCTCCAACAAAGTCGGTTAGATTTCTTTTTGGTGTCAGACTTGTTAAGTACTTTTGTTAAAGACACAGACATTCTTTATGGTCACAGAAGTGATCACTCTCTTGTTCACATCGTCCTTGAATTCAAACCACCAGAAAAGTATAGAAGCTTTTGGAAATTTAATGCACAGCTTTTAAGAGATCAGCAATATACAGAACTTGTAAAAGAAACGGTTTTGAAAACCAAAGAGCAATATGCAGCCCTACCTTATGATAGATATAATATTGACTGTATCCCTAACAGCCACATTCAATTCACGATACCTGACCAGTTGTTTCTTGACGTTCTCCTTATGGAAATCAGAGTGCAGACAATCTCATTTAGTATTAACAAGAAAAAAAGAGAGACTACACTAGAAAAAGAATTAGAAAGAGATATTACAGAACTCGAGAGTATTCTACCACTAAATGAGGCAGATACACACACTTTACAGCATAAAAAAGATGAGTTGAATGAAATTAGAAAAAGAAAAATGGAAGGTATAATTCTGAGATCAAAAGCAAAGTGGGCCTCACAAGGTGAAAGGATTACCAAATACTTTTGCTCACTAGAGAAAAGGCACTTTATCAGCAAACAAATGACAAAACTTATAACGGATAAGGGTGACACCTTAACTGAAACAGATGATTTGCTCAAAGAAACAAAGCAGTTTTATGAATCACTATATGCAGAAAGGGAAACTCAAGAGGTAAATCTTGATAGCTTTGTTCAGAACTTGCCTCACCTTACAAAAGAGGAATCAGACAATATCGAAGGCTTAATTACTTTAGATGAAGCATCAGAGGCCCTAAAAAACATGCCAAATGATAAAACCCCGGGTACAGATGGAATGACCACTAATTTCTTTAAATTTTTTTGGAAACAGTTAGGCACTTTTGTGGTCCGCTCCTTAAACGAAAGTTTTGTTAAAGGCGAAATGTCCAGCACCCAAAAAGAAGGAATTCTGATCTGTTTGCCAAAAGGAGATAAACCTAGGGAATTTCTTAAAAACTGGCGACCAATAACTCTACTAAATGTTGTTTATAAAATTGGGTCAGCCTGCGTTGCAAATCGTATTAAGTCTGTGTTATCCAAATTAATAAATCAAGATCAAACAGGATTTGTACCTGGTAGATATATAGGCAATAGCATAAGAATAATTTATGACATTATACATTACCTGGAAGAAAATGATTTATCTGGTCTACTCGTTTCTATAGACTTTGAAAAAGCGTTTGATTCGGTCAGTTGGTCATTTATGAGGAAAGTTTTAAAAATGTTTGGATTTGGAGAAGATGTATTGAAATGGGTTTGCACATTTTATAAAGACATAAAGACGCGTGTGACAGTAAATGGTAAATCGTCAACTAGTTTTATTGTTGAAAGAGGTTGTCGTCAAGGAGACCCAATCTCACCATATTTATTTGTACTCTGTGCAGAAGTACTTGCGTGTAAAATAAGAGAAGAAGTAAATATTAAGGGCATAAAGATAGCAGACACAGAGTTCAAAATTAATCAGTATGCTGATGATACAACATTTACATTAGAAGGGGATAGGAAGTCATTCGAAAAGTTGTTTGAAGTTTTGAAAGAATTTGAAATGATTACAGGTTTGAAATTGAATTACGAAAAAACCTTGAATGTATGGTTGGGAAACAAAAAGAACTGTCTAAACAGATTTTTGACAGATAAAAAGATGGGATGGAACCCCCCAAAATTCAAAATATTGGGAATATGGTTTACAAATGATCTAACACAAATGACAGAAATAAACTCAGATGATAAGTTCCTCGAAATAAAAACTCTTTTCAAAATATGGTTGCAAAGAACAGTTACACCTCTAGGAAGAATAGCAATACTGAAATCACTTATTCTATCGAAGCTGATATATCTGTGGATTCTGCTACCCAATCCTCCTGAAACTCACATCAAACAACTACAGAAAATGTGCTTTGAATTTGTGTGGGACAGAAAGACTGATAAGATTAAAAGAAAATATGCTGTCCACGATCTTGAAGGAGGGGGTATTGGTATTCCGAATATTGAAGTATATATAAAGGCATTAAAATTAGCATGGATGAGAAAGTTTGTAAATGAAACTCCGAAATGGGCGATTATTATACGAACCTTAAGCCCAGAGACTGACTTGATCCACACATATGGGGCCAAACGTTTTGAAAAAAGTAGATTGAATCAGTTCTGGAGAGACGTCTTCTTGGCCTACATACAGTTTTGCAGACAGGTTGAAGTAAAAGAGGGACGTGAGTTTCTTTCTGAGCCATTATTTTATAATGAAAAATTCAAAATTGATAATAAACCATTTCACTACAAGACTTGGGTAAACAGTAATATTGTTTTTGTAAAAGATATGGTGGATGTAAATGGTAACTTTATAGGTTACCAGGCATTTACCGAAAAAATTAATTCAAGGGTAAACTTCTTAAGTTACATGAGTTGTCTGCAATCAATAAGTGAATACAAAAGAAAGAAAAACATTGAAGTGAAAGACAACGAAAAAAATGAACTTTCGAAAGCGATGCAGCTAATATTGAATACGCAAAAAGGTTGTCGACAGTATCACAGTGCTCTACTTGAAGAAATAGAAATATTAGACATTAAACCTTTTGTAAAATGGGAAGATAAACTGAAAACTGCAGTCGACTGGACAGCAGTGCTGAAGAAAATCAAAAAGATAAAAGAGGTAAAACTTAAGTGGTTTCAAACAAAAATTTGTTATAGAATTCTTGTGACCAATGTGATTTTGAAGAAAATGGGAGTTGTAGAAAGTGACAGGTGTAATTTTTGTAGCGTGAAAAAAGATGCAGTAGAGCACTATCTATATAACTGTCGCTTTTCCCTCTCTTTTTGGAGGGAATTAGAAAATGTACTAAAAACAAAATGCTTTAACTGCTGTAACTTATCATTTGACAATGAACTTATTTTGTTTGGTGTGGCTGAAAATATCAAAACTGATGAAATACTAGATTTCATAATTCTATTTAGCAAATTTTTCATATATAAATGTAGAATCAATAAAACCGTTCCAAATGTTGAAATTTTTTTAAGAGAACTAAATACAAAGTTTAAAATTGATAAACACGCAGCTTATCTAAATATGACATACCATGCTTTCCAAAGAAGATGGTTCCCATACATGGGTTTACTTGAAACATGAAAAGAAAAAAAAAAACCTAGAGGGAACTGAAAAACAGAAAAAAGCAGATAACATGGTCCTTCAGACTACGTAGACAGTTACTTAGTACAAACAAGGAATAACTATACTAATTAGTATGGTCATGCTATCACTTATCATAATTTGTGGCCTGCCGGGTACCTTAGTAACAGGCCGTCCTTAATATGTACGCACCCAAGGCATATATATATATCTGTCTTGATTTTTGTTGTTGTTTGTTTTTCCCCATGCTGCACATTGATGAGTCTCCTGCCATAATTGATTCTGCATCAGGGCAGACATGTATGTTTTACGGACACTCGGGTATACTTGGGTGCTTGGTGTATGTAGCTGTGGGGTGTACATGTATGCCCTGATATGCATGATTGATCCTGCTGTATGTATATATGTATGTTAGTATAATGTATGTACGTATGTATGTATGTATGTATGTATGTATGTATGTATGTATGTATGTATGTATGTATGTATGTATGTGTGTATGTGTGTATGTGTGTATGTGTGTATGTGTGTGTATGTAGGTATGGGTGTATTATGTACTATACCTATGCATATATGCACAACTTTGGATGTAAACAAGATTATTGGTATTATACTAACCTGTTTGTATGTTTGGTAGTTTTTTCTGTTTTGTTCCCCTTAGTGACCATGTTTCTGTATACAATAACTAGGATTCAGAAAAGGGGGTTGTTGGTAACGATGATAGTAGTCTGGTTTTGTTCTTATGACTTTCTAGGATGTTTTGGTGTTTTCCTTGTTGTAATTGGTGGTAATAATTTGTGTGTATGTGAGGTGTGTTTCTGAATTGCTTTTTGTACCCTATTTGAAAAATTAAAAAATATTATTAAAAAAAAAAAAAGAATATACTATATGATAAATGTGACATGAAAATAAAATATTAAAAATTAAAAAAAAAAAAAAAATCTATCTATCTATCTATCTATCTATCTATCTATCTATCTATCTATCTATCTATCTATCTATCTATCTATCTATCTATCTATCTATCTATCTATGTACCTATCTATCTATCTATCTATCTATCTATCTATCTATCTATCTATCTATCTATCTATCTATCTATCTATGTACCTATCTATCTATCTATCTATCTATCTATGTACCTATCTATCTATCTATCTATCGATATTTGCATCCTGCGCACACAAGAACACCACACACACACACACACACACACACACACACACACACACACACACACACACACACACACACACACACACACACACACACACCTCTGTCTCTTTCCATCTCTCCCTCTTTCACTTTTTCTCTGTTTATATACATTAACACATGCACACATACGTGTACCTATGTGCACTTACGCAAACTATAGCAAACGAACGTACACACCAATATCCTCTCACATACGCGCTCTTCTGCGCATACACTTAACACACAATTACAGAGACATACACACAGACACAGACACAGACACAGACACACACACACAGACACAGACACACACACACACACACACACACACACACACACACACACACACACACACACACACACACACACACACACGTACTTGCATACAAACACACACACACACACACACACACACACACACGCGCGCGCGCGCGCGGCGCGCGCAAACGCGCGCGCAAACGCGCGCAAACGCGTGCAGGTACAGAGAGATACTTTTCTTGGTTAATTAGAGAAAAAACCCTGGGCTATCCAAGACATTTCTAACAACATTGATAAGTTGTGATTAAATTTTTTGAAGACGAAAACATTTTCAATATTATATGACTTGCTCTTTTTATGAGCCACTATCATATGAACATATTTTTTCACTGTTCAGTTTTCAGCAGTTTGCAAAGAATCTGACATTCAAAATCAAAGTGAATCTTTTTGACTATTTCTCCACTGTTGGCAACAAAAACAGGAAAATGGCTCAATTTCTAAATATTGTGATAAAGGCTTTATTCTGTTAATTTTGAAAAGCCAAATGGTTAAAGATTTTGTAGCCATTATCAAAACAGCAGCAGGTGGTTCGTTTCTTCAGATATATGCAAGTGAAGTCACGTGTTCCAAAAAATGTAACAGCATTTCACTGTGACATTGTTGTGCCTATTACTTTAAATGATAACATGTATTTACAACAAACAGTATTCAGAAGTGAAGTTACTGCTTAGTACCAACCATTAGACACAAAGAAACCAAAAACAATTTTTTAATTATGGGAGTAGGTACCGGCAATAAGTGTGACACTGTAATGCATGTTACCAGGGGGTCATGAAAATATCACACAGCCAAGACGTTCTGGACCAGTATTCAATGAATACCTCAGCATTATTAGTTATTGCATGTAGATTAAAGCCATGGAATGGAAAACAGGTTGTGCAAAACACAACTCTGATATGGGCCTTTAAAGTTTGTGTGGTAACATTACACGTGACACCAATTATGACATTTGAATAAAAAAAAAAGCAAACTGTTGATGTACAACAATACTTTTATTACAGAATTGATGATTACATGGTCATGAACAGTAACTAACAAGAACTATGATAAAAAAACTTTCATTTGTTTGTGTACATGGTTCAGAAAAACAAAGAAATATAAAGAAAGAAAACAAAACCTTTCTTCATGTATAAAACATGGTGAACTGATATGAATCATACAAAAGCAATAAAATCAAGACAAATCAACAAGTAGTTCAGATATAAAAAGATGATTAAGAGACTGGAATTTTTTTTAACCGATAAAGACCATTTAATTTGTTAATGTTTAGTAAGGCAGTGAGTTTGGCCCAGGCCAAAAGCTGTGTGGGGTATTGGTGTCAGCTAATTGCCAAGGCCTACACTAGAATGTTGTAATGTTGTAAAATGTTGTTTTGAGATTGCCTTTAGCCATGACAAGCTCTTAATAAAAACATGCACTCTCCTGTAATTAAAGGAGAAAAATTCCTCTGAAGTTGCAGTATTGCTGCTTATATGCTGAGGTACTTGGAAACAGTCATACATGCAAACTGCTCATTCAGTGTGCACTTTCAATCTCACAGTGATTCCCAGGTGGGATGAGTGAGTCAGAGTGCACTCTCTGGGTGACCTCCAGAAGGTTACACTTGGGGAACACACAACAACAACACAGTGAGCAGACTAGAAAGTAAGTCTTAATTGTACAAATCATGTGTCACAACACAAATATAAAAAAAATTCTATTCAATCAAAACAATACAGCAGAAAGGCACAAACATCAGTACAAGAAGCATAAATCAATGTAAGCTGATGAAGAGCACTCCTGTTTATACTTCTTAAGTTTTGTCCACTATTTAAAAATCTCCCATTATTTTGTGTGTGTGTGTGTGTGTAGAGAGGAGAGAGAGAGAGAGAGAGAGGAGAGAGAGAGAGAGAGAGAGAGAGAGAGAGAGAGAGAGAGAGAGGAGAGAGAGAGAGAGAGAGAGAGAAACTCTTCTTTGTGTGTGTGTGTGCAGAGAGAGAGACAGACTGACTGATACAGAGAGAGAGACAGACAAACACACACACACACACACACACACACACACACAAACACACACACACACACACACACACACACACACACACACACACACACACACACACACACACACAGAGGGAGACAGAGAATTGTGTGTATGTGTGTTGGGAGGGAGTGGAGACATAGGGGGGGGGGGGGAGGAGGGAAGAGAGAGAGAGAGAGATGGGTGGAGTGGTAGTTGGAAAGAGGTAACAGCTCTGGTACCATGACAACTTACAGGCACCTGCCGAAAACAAGGTAACAATTGGGGGGGGGGGGGGGGGAGGGGGGAGAAAGAGAAGTGTGGCCATGGATGGTAGACTGTAGAGAAAGGAGGAAGGGTTCAACAGGTCATTTCGCCA
>CM060338.1:27763367-27770867 GCA_030674155.1 Stramonita haemastoma | reverse complement strand
GAAAATTTCCGTATTTTCCCTTTAGATCTATCCCTTTGCTTTTATACGAGGCAATGAGCACAGGGCAATCAAACAGTATATGGTGGATTGATATAATAGCAGAACAATTGCAGAAAACATTTTTTGAATATTTAGTTTTCCAAGCATTTAGACGTAATTTATGAATTATAATTTCTATATTTCGTGGGCAACACAAACGATTTAAGTGAAATCTAAAAAACTTTGAATATACAGAGTTTGCAAGAATTGAAATAATTTCAAATGAAGATAAACGTAGACCTATACTATTAATCATTATGTCACTTGTACATTCTGAAGCACCGCGTTTTGCCAGAGAATCTGCCAATTCATTCCAGTAAAGACCGCAATGTGATGGCACCCAGCAAAACGTTATCCCAATACCTTTAGAAACAAGAGAATGCACAAGGAACTTGATTTAAAAAATAACATCATTTCTCAGTTTAGAGTCCCAATGTTTTAAAGCCAGTAAAACTGATTTTGAATTAACACAAAAAAAGACATTGTAAATCGCAAGAGAAATATTTGAAATATAATTTAGCGCCATAAGAATTGCGAACAATTCAGAAGTGAATATTGTAAAACCTTTTCCAATACAAAAAGGTCTTTTTACTTTTAAATCTGGTATAACGAATGCAGCCCCACACATGCCCGATTCTAAGACAGATCCGTCCGTGTATACTTTCAAGTGGTTTAAATACTGACAATTTATATGATTTTGAACCTCAGTTTTGAGTAGGTTTTGATTAGTGTCCTTTTTTGTTTCTGTGTAGTCAATATCAAAATTTGCATATTTATGTTCCCATGGTGGAATCTGGGGAACTACTGGTAAAACTAGTACGTTTGATATATCGATATTGTTTTCCTTCAAAAGGTCTTCAGTATAATTTCTTATGGGCTGCAAAAAAGAGATATTCCTAGCTCTTTTTGGATAATCCTTTTGATTAATAAATATTTCATCGCGAACAGAATTTGAAATAGCAAGACTTCGAATGACATATTTAGAGACAGATAACATTCTTTGCTCAGAAAGTGGAAGTAAATGAGCTTCTGTATAAGTTTTTAATGTACTGGCATGAATCGGCACTCCTAGCGCTAGTTTGATTGCTTTGCTATCCACACTTTGCAACTTTTTTAAGAGATAATTTGGAGCAGAAAAATACACTTCTTGACCAGAAATGAGTTTAGATCGAATTAATGAAACAGCAAGATGCATGAGTGTTTTAGTATCCTGACTCCACGGCTGAGCACTCACAATCTTTAAGAAGTTTAATCGTTTCCTGGCTTTCAAAATCAAATTTTCAATATGCATTTTCCAGTTTAACTTGCTAGTTAAATGAACTCCCAAGAATCTGGCGTCTTGTTTGTATTGAAGTGTGATCCCATCAAGTGTTAATAACGGTAGTGTTTGGGGGGGGGGGGGGGGGGGGTTCCCATTGTTAAAAAGAACTAGACAAGTTTTTTCTCCAGATAACTCCAATCCATTCTCTTTCATGTAATTACTAAGTTCATTCAGTTCAACCTGATAAATCTTTTGAACACATTTTATCACTCTACTTTTCGTATTCTTTTTAAGAGAAGTGTTGATCCACATGGCAATGTCATCTGCATACTGAACAATAGTCGTATTTTTTGACAATGCCTGGGGAAGATCATGAATTAAAATAGAGAATAATAATGGTGCCAAAATGGCTCCCTGTGGTATTCCCATATCAACAGATTTAAAGTCTGAATATACACCATTCACTTTGGTACTGATTGATCTTTCAGACAGAAAATCCTTTAAGTATTGAAACAATATGCCTCTAACGCCGATATTTTTTCAATTTGTATAATAACCTCGTATGCCAAACCCTGTCGTATGCTTTCCTAACATCAAAAAAAGTAGCTAGTGTACTCTTTCGTTTGGAAAACTGCTTTTTAATATCATGGGTTAACTTTACTAGGTGATCAGTTGTACATCTCCCTCTTCGAAAACCAGCCTGGTTTATAGGAATTATATTGTTTTTTTCACAATAATGCCATAGACGTTTTTGAACTATTTTTTCAAGTACTTTTCCAACATGAGAAGTGAGGGCAATTGGTCTGTAGCAGCTTAATGCTGATTGAGATTTGCCGCTTTTAAGAACTGGGACTACAATTGACTGCTTCCAGACATTAGGAAGAGTGCCATTTATCCAACATTTTTGGAGAAATGAAAATAGTACTTTTTTCCAACTCTCGGGCAAATTAATTAACATTTGATAAGACAAGCAATCAATACCAACTGCTGACCTGTTACTTCTAAAAGATTCAAGGACTTCAACAAATTCATTGTATTGAATTTCAGAGTTTAGATAGTGCAGATTATCTACTGGAGGTTCTGCCATATTTAATAGTTCAGCTTCTTCTTGTCTTTTATGTCTAACATCAGGAGACAATTCTGAAGTCAAACTATTTTCAGAAAACATTGTATTAAAAGCCTCTGCTTTTTCTGCTGTGCTTGGGAAACTATTGTTTTCTAACTTTATTGGATAAGCTGGTAAGTGAAATCCATTTTTCATTTTATTGATCTTCTTCCAAACCTTTTGCATATCTTTTGATTCTGATACTTCCTTTAGGCAAAATTCTGTCCAATATGTCTTTTTTGCTTTTGCAATTGGTTTCTTGCATAGCTGCTTAGCTCTTTTACTATTGATAAGATTTTCTTCAGTTCTATCTTTAAACCATATTTTGTATTTCTCTTTTTATAATGGACTGCCTCTTCACAATCTTTTGTCCACCATATATTGCCTTTTTGCTTCCCACTGCATTGATTTTTAGCTCAGCAGCTGACGTAACAGCTTTCAGTAAAAAGCCTGTAGAAAATATTTACGTCATCATTTTCCACACTTGCCAAATCATACAGGTCAAGGTGTGTTCGGAATGATTCCCAGTTTGCCAAATTAAACAAATACTTTGGAATTTTGTCTTCAAATTTCGGTAAATCTAGGATAATTTTACTAAATGATATAGAAATAGGAAAATGGTCACTACCAAGACAATCTTCATTAACATCCCATTTGCAATCGAGTGCTAAAGAAGGGGAAATCAATGATAAATCGATGGCACTAGGCTTGTGATAGTGAATATCAGGTGTTCTAGTTATCCTGCCATCATTTAAAAGACATCTGTACCGCCTCTACTGGGAACAGCCCCGGCGAAGGCAGAGAGGGGGAAGGTTCAGAGCTTCCAACGCTAGACAAGGCTACCACTGGTCTCCCAGACCCCGCCACCTCCTGCCACCTCCTGGCTTCTGTCCTCTGCATCGGCCATGGCTTTCTGGTCCTTAGCTCTTTTGCTCAGTGTTGGACTGCATCCTGTTTTAGTCATTTCTAACTTGATTGAATAATTGTAGTTAAAATCATAAAAATATTCAATATTAGTATTTTAGTCACATAATGAAGAAAAACGAACACAGAAAAACTGAATTATCTGAAGGAGTAAAGATTCTTCAGTGGAATGCTAGGAGCATTGCAACAAACATTTTAAGTTTTGAACATTTTTTAAGTTGTCACTTTTATTCTATACTAGTCCTGCAGTCTTTGAATGTTTGTAAAAAATAAAATGCCCAAATTAGAGCATTTTTATTACCCGCCATTATGTAGCATTGATGATGTTTCTAAAAAGGTAAAAACAGCCATATATATAAGGCAGGGTTTAGATTATCAAAAGTTAGCTTTGTGGCCAATACCTCCAGATGTCAAGGATATTTACTGTACTGGTGTGTCTGTCAAAATTAACAAAACAGTAGTATTTAATGTTTTATCTGTATATCTTCCCCAAGGTCCAAAACTTGATAATACTGACTGGTTTAAAAACGTAGATTTTACAAAGAATAAATGGGTGATATTGGGGGATTTTAATGAGCATGCCCCGTTTTGGGATTCGGAATGTACAATTGTCACCAATAATCGTATTGTGGAAAATATTATTGATTCTAAATTATGTCTTTTAAATGATGGCAGGATAACTAGAACACCTGATATTCACTATCACAAGCCTAGTGCCATCGATTTATCATTGATTTCCCCTTCTTTAGCACTCGATTGCAAATGGGATGTTAATGAAGATTGTCTTGGTAGTGACCATTTTCCTATTTCTATATCATTTAGTAAAAAAATTATCCTAGATTTACCGAAATTTGAAGACAAAATTCCAAAGTATTTGTTTAAATTGGCAAACTGGGAGTCATTCCAAACACACCTTGACCTTTATGATTTATCAAGTGTGGAAAACGATGACGTAAATATTTTCTACAGCCTTTTTACGAAAGCTTTTATGTCAGCTGCTGAGTTCTCTATTCCAATGCGTAAAAATCAATGCAGTGGGAAGCATAAAGGCAATATATGGTGGACAAAAGAATGTGAAGAAAGAGCAGTACTAATAACTCCTAGTAAGAATCTTCTCTCACAGGGGAAATCAGTCTTTGTCATATTGTTTGTGCAATTGTTCTGTTACAAGAGTGGTATTGTTTTTATACAGCAATTGGACAGTAACAATTTTCTTCACCTTGTGAATTCTTTTATGTCCTTATGCACCATATTATGTTGATACTTGCAATCGTGCCATATGTGCATCATAAACCTTTCATTCTATTTTATATTATAAGTCTTTAAGGTAGGGGGGAAAGAAGAGAGAGAACAGGGGATGCAGGGAGGGGAGGTTGGTTAAGAGGGGAGGTAGGGGTGATTTGGGGTGAACAAGGGGTAGAATCAGGAAAGTAATAATGTTAAGGGATGAGAGAGGCTAGGGGAGGGAGGGAGCAGGCTTTGGGGAGGGCAGAGGTGAAAAGATATGGGGAGGGAAGGGGTAGGTAGTTTACTTATTAGTTTAGCCATCTATTCTCTTATGTCTAGGATAATGGAATAAGCATCTATTGCTTTTTTTACATCCAGTCCCCATGTGTATGCAGGATTGTAATTTTGTCATATGTTCCCACTGGAAGACAATGGCCCACTCTTTCAAAAAGCAGAGAAGGTTCTACCATGTGCACATGTTTTGCATATGTTCACAGATGTGGCCTCGATTTATAGTCTCATTCGAAGGACTTTTTAGAAGAGTGGAGTCTGCACTGATGTTAACCCCAAGGGAAAATACTATTGAACAGGATTCGAACCCATGTTGTCAGATTGCAAGTGCAATGTTCTAAATTCTAGGCTATGCCCTTCCCCAGAGGAAGGGCAGGGTAGGTTATGGTGGGCTAGTGGGAGATTTACATTTATCATGGTCTATAATAAGTGGGATATATATATATATATAATATTATATATATATATATATATATATAGATATAGATATAGATTATATTATATATATATATATATATATATATATATATCAAATTAAGTGGTAAACCTATGAATAAAAGTTTTCCCCATGCCGCTATTGTAGAATGGTGTCCAAAGTATGTGTATGCCAAGAGTTATGCATTTACGCTTATTTGCAGGTTTTGTTCAGTATGTTTGCATTAACCGCTGGACTATATTGTGACACTGCTATGTTTTTGTTGCATACAGTGTACCCCAGAGTATAATCATTATTGTGTCATTATTATTGTACGCACTGCTACGATTTTGGTGCGTACACTGAACCAGCTTTCATTCCAACAAACTAACTTGTTTACCTCTTGGGGGCTGTGGTGTCGCCACAAGTTCGGCGCCACACGTATCAAAGATGGTAGTAGAGGGTATGTGCAGACAATACAACGCTGTCTTTATGCCGTGAGGTCTTTTACAGTGCAAAAGTGGTGGTAGGACGGGGCTGAAAACAGATCGTTCGGTCACATCTATGCAAAAAAGCACCTTATTTTTGAGGGGTGTGTGTATGCGTGCTCACAAGCGCGCTAGTGTTTGTGCGTGCGTTTGTTTGTGTGGCGGGGTTCCTGAACTTTGGTGTGGTGCATCATATTGCTATGTTTTATCATCATCATTGTGCGCACGTCTACGTTTTTGTTGCGTACACTGTACCGACCTTTCTTTCAACAAACTATCTTTCTTACCTCTTAGGGGCTGTGATTGTCACCACAAGTCCGGTGCCACACAAAACATTCAAAAAAGGTAGTAGGAGGTGTATGCATACAGTACAATACTGTCTTTTTTCCGTGGGGTCTGTTACCGTGCAAAAGTTGGGAAAGAACGGGGGCTGACAACGGTTTTTTTGGTCACGTCTTTGCCAAAAGATGAAATCATTTTCCAAGGGGCTTGTGTATGCGTGCGTGCATGCCCTGGTGTTTGAGTGTGCGTTTTTGATCTGTGTATGAATGTGGCCAGGACCCTCCACTTTGATGAGATTCATCATATTTTTGTATATTGTCATTATTATTATGCACACTGTTATGTTTTTGATGGGTACACTGTTTTCCTTCGGATCAAATAGCTTCTTAACACTTGGGGGCTGTGGTGTCGCAACAAATCCCGAGCCTCTCATATCAAAGATAGTAGGAGAGGGTGTATGCATAGAGTGCGACATTGTCTTGGTGCCGTGGGGTCCTTTACTTTGCAAAAGTTGGGGTAGGACGGGGCTGAAAACGGCTCTTTCTGTCACATCTTTGCCCCCAAACGCACCTTTTGTGGAGGAGGTTGTGTATGCGTGCGCGCACGCGCGTACACGCGCGCTGGTGTTTGTCAGTGTGTTGGTTTGTGTATGCGCATGTGGCGTGGACTCTGCTATTTTTTGTGGTGCGTCATATTGCTGTACATTGTCATTATTATTGTGCACTCTGTTATGTTTTTGATGGGTACACTGTACCCGCTTTCCTTCGGATAAAATAGCTTCTTAACACTTGGGGGCTGTGGTGTCGCAACAAATCACGAGCCTCTCATATCAAAGATGGTAGAAAGAGAGTGTATGCATAGAGTGCGACATTGTCTTGGTGCCGTGGGGTCCTTTACTTTGCAAAAGTTGGGATAGGACGGGGCTGAAAACGGCTCTTTCTGTCACATCTTTGCCCCTAAACGCACCTTTTGTGGAGGAGGTTGTGTATGCGTGCGCGCACGCGCGCTCTCCCTGGTGTTTGTCAGTGTGTTTCTTTGTGTTTCTTTGTGTACAACCTACCAGATTTCCTTGCAAGAGACTAGCTTTCTCAGCTCTTGAGGGCATCGGCGTCGCCACACGTCCGGCGCCATACACATCGAAGATTGTAGGGGAGGGTGTATGCATACAGTGCCATATTGTCTTGGTGCCTTGGGGTCTGTAACCGTGCAAAAGTCGGGCAGGACGGGCCTGAAAACGGCTCTTTGGATCCCGTCTTTGCCCTAAACCGCACTTTTTTGGCAGGGGGGGGTGTATCCATGCGCGCACTCGTGCGCGCGCTGGTGTTTGTCAGTGTGTTTCTTTGTGTGCGCGCATGTGGCGGGGACTCTGCACTTTACTGTGGTGCGTCATATTGCTGTACATTGTCATTATTATTGTGCGCCCTGCTTGTTGTTTTTTTGCGTACACCCTACCAGATTTCCTTGGGAG
>CM060338.1:27703367-27748367 GCA_030674155.1 Stramonita haemastoma | reverse complement strand
GCAGTGACGGTGTGAATGGAAGTGGCAGTCATATTCAGTTTCTGCAGACTAGGAAACAGTGACAGCGCTGTGGTGTCCAACACTGTCAATGTGCTGTGGGACAAATCTAACATCGTGAGGGCATTTTGCTGATTCCCAATTGATGGACCAGTCTGGAGTGAGGTCAGAGGATTGTCAGATAAAAATAGTGTCTGTAGATTTTCTAAACCGACAAAAGAAGTCATATTAACGTATTGCAAATCATTATTACTGAGGTCAGCGATTTTTAAGTTTACTAAATGTAATATCGGTATGTTTGTTATAAAACAGTGTGTGAAGATGACAACAATGAGCAGCATGTTTTCATGTATGTCAGGCAGTGTCATCCCTGAACCTGAAGCATCCAGGAAGCGAAGCTGGGGAAAGAGTGAAGCATTGAAAGGCTGTGAACACAGGAACGTGTGACCTTGGCAAAAACAGTGGCCAGGACAGGTAGTACCACACAACATCTCATCATCATTCAAGGGACAGTGAGACCAGCCATCACACAGGTGGTCACCGTGTAAACACTGTTTGGAAACTCTGCACCGAAAAAATCCTGGACATTTCCTGTTCTCACATCCGTCTTCATCCTGGTGATCCATGCAGTCATACAGTCCGTTACACAGTGTGTAGACAGGCAGGCAGTCATTAAAGTCCCCAGGACAACGATAGTGACTGTCAGGACAGGTCTGATTGGCTTTCATTGGGGTGGCAAAGAACTCTCTGACGCCATCAAACTTTATCACAGCAGGAGGCAGAGACCCTGTTAACCGAGAATTGACTCTGTACCTGAATTGAATACATGAGCTTTCATCTGTCCTGTCTTTACAATGGAAGACATAATCACAGACGTTGTCAAAGGACAAACACTGACCATCAGTACATGTGAACTGGTTCACACAGGGAGGGTAGGTGCAGAAGGACTCATCACCGTCATCTTGGCAGTCAGAAATAAAGTCACACACCAGGGTGTATGACATTGTTGTTGCATCATCACAGGAAAAAAAAGAGAAAGTTGCAGATATGGAATGGTTTAACAAGTCAAGTTTATGGTTTTGTGTTATTTCACCAGAAACAGTGCATGGAAACGCGTGCGCCGAACTACATACTTTGTACTTGTTGAAGCCACACAGAAGAAAGGTGTATGTGACATGACCAGCAGGACATTGTGTCAGCAGGGCTGGTCCTGGGGACAGTGATAAATCAGTTCTGACTAAAGAAATTGTCACTGGGTTGGAAAGGGAACCATGTGTCTTGTTCTCTTGGAATTCACAAAGTGCACCGTAACTTAACAATTTCGGATTTCGAATGTTACAAAACCAGCAACTAAATGATACTCTTCGTAACAAGTTCATATTTATATAAAAACATATCTTTGAACTAAATTTTACACCAATGGAAGCAAAAATGGATTGATGAAAAACTGTTTTATCTTCATGGACCACACTATGCACATACATAACTGGTAATGACCTCTCATTAGTGTACAAACCTGTCCAGAGGAAATTTAGCCTGTTAGGGTGTATTTTTGTTTTCCTTCGAAGTGTACTATCAAGGTTATGTACACATATTGGAAAGTTTAGTTGACCTCCTATGGAATGACAATACTCATTAGCCCTCCTGTTCAGATCACTTTTCTCTGTACTGTTAAACCCTTTCAGACTATCAACAATGGTGTAACAGCGGTCACAGAGAGCTATCCTTCCATGGCACTGAGGACTGCTGTAGGGACAGTCACCTGTCTCGTCACGTCCATCTTCACACTCTGCCTTCAGGTTACAGGCCAGGAGGTGATGAAAGCTGGAGTAATGCTCTACTGAACAGTTCCACAAACCACTGGGTGACCTGATAGGCTTTTTGTCCTTTGGAAGAAAAGAAAAATACAGTCTGAAGCAAGAAGAGTTTATGCAAGCACTACTGCTCACTTCAATTTTGAACTGTGTTGCATTGCAAATGTGAGCAAAGTCAGATTCAGCATCTGCACGTCTATATAAAATACTTGTAGCATGGTCTACATTCTGGCAAGTATCTGCATACAATGCAACATTTGGTAACTTTTGTTGCTCTTCCTTGAACCGAATTATGACAACACTCCTCTTTGGCACGTGAATAGTTTTACTTGGAAAAGTAATATCATTCTCGGTTAAATTGTTTCTGGCATGATGAATCCTGCTGAGGTGAGGTCATAACAAGCACAAACGGCCCTGTGTGTCACATTGATGTCATAATCAGTTCAAAATATCATTATTTAAGTAAGGAGACATGTTACAACTGAAAGGAGAAAAAAAAACACATTGTGGAAGGAATCCTAACTGGGAAAGGGAGTCAACACTGACAGAAAGAGAGAGGGCCAGCCAGAGAACTCGAAACTCTAAAATGATGTGATGTAACTAGCCCTTGGGCCACAACACATATGATATATGATAGCGCCTGGGAAAGAAACACATTCATTTATATTAAGAGCAAAAGAAACAAACAACAAATAAGAAATTGATGAAAGAAGAAAATGCAGACTATTTTAACACATATGATCATGATCATTTGCAATTAACATTAACAAAATCAACAGCAGTGGATGTTCTCTGGAACAAAGTTCATTGCTGATAAGCTATACAGTCCATGTAACAGGCAGTGCAATGTACAAAAGAACTTGATGTAATATCATTGGCAAGGCACCTCTTTTTGTTCTTGTTTTAATTTTCCTCAGAAATGGACTCAAGTAATGTATCTGTTTTTGTTTGTTTTATTTTTCTCTCAGAAATCGAGACAAGTGTCTGAGGTATGTTCTCTATCATCTGATCAGAAGAGGCTATCAGGTCCCAGGCAAAGCTGCTGCACCAAGTCCTAAAGAGTATGCAGGTTTTGTGCAGGGGACGGAATAGTCTAGTGGTCAGAATATTGCGCTGGCAATTTGACGGCCTGGGTTCGATTCCCGGTTGAGGGGAATTTTCCCCTGGAGTTAACATCAGTGCTGACTCTACTATCCCCGAAAGTCCTTCAGATGCGACTATAAACCGAGGCCCGTGTGCAAACACACGCAGAACATCTTGCTCACACGTTAAATTCTGTTCCGCTTTTCGTAAGAGTAGGCCATTGTGTGCCGGTGGAAACAGATGAGAAGATTTACAAAACTGCATACACACTGGGATTGATGTAAAAGAGCACATGCGTGCTAGTTCCATTTTCGATATAAAAATAAATGAATAAACATACTTCCATTTCTCTGCGTGTTGTATTGTAAATTCACTTTCCTTTCTGCAGGTTTAGCAGTTTGATATTTTCTGCATGTAGCATAATTATTGTTGTGTTGCCTCACCTACCAAAATGTGCAGTCGTCTTCCGAGCCAGAATCTACGGAATATTCCATCACTATGACACACTCTTTGAAAGAATGAGAGTGAAGCGAGGTTGTTATGGGTAACTTTTTTTTTTATTGCTTTACCCATCAAACAACACACCTGAAACAAACATTAAGTTCAGGTAACTAACATTAAATTCAGGTAAGTAACTACTCTTCCCATATTTAAATAGGAAATAATAAATAGGCATCCACAACAAATGGCTATATTGTCGTATGACCGAATTCAAGAATAGTTTAGTCCTTTTATCAGTATCAGTTTTACGCCCATTTCATCATAGGAAACAAACACATAGCATACGACTGTAAATCAATTTACCAAAGATAACAACTAAAAAAAAAAGACCTTTCCTCAGAACTGTCAACTGACATTATTCTAATAATGCCAATAGAACTAAGTCTATTCTAAGATATCTTTCACAACATTGGCCCCTATCATTCCCTAAGGATATATTGTAGCACAGGAGGGAGAGAGAGAGAGAGAGAGAGAGAGAGAGAGAGAGAGAGAGAGAGAGAGAGAGAGAGAGAGAGAGAGAGAGAGAGGGAGACAGACAGACAGACAGACAGACAGACAGACAGAGACAGACAGACAGACAGACAGACAGACAGACAGAAGAAAGAAAGAAAGAAAGAAAGAAAGAAAGAAAGAAAGACACAGACAGATAGACAGATAGACAGACAGACACACAGAGAAAAAAATAGACAGAGAGAAACAGTGACCGTTGGAGGCAGAGAAAGAGAGCAGACATGATAATTATAGTGTCGCAGAAATCACACACAGAATTGTTCACACCAATGTTTGGCACAAATGACTGATCATACACATAATGACACCTACGTGTCATAATGCATTTAACAGAGCAATCATCTCCCTGACCAAGCTCGTGTCAAGTGTTACACAAACTCTAACCTGCAACCTTCAACTCTAATACTCTGATCCCATTTAGAGTATGCCAAAGTCATTTACCCCGACACCTTTCTTATCAACCACAGTAATTTACGTGTGATCAATACGAAGTATTAACTTTATCTCAATATAACACATGCAATTATCAGTTCATAAACTTCTACTTCCATATTATTCAAAGTTACTGTTACTTGGTAAGATACTCTGCTCGGTGTAACCAGCACTTCTGTCAGCATCTCTGTATACAGCTAGCTAGACTTGGCTACAACAATGATTTTGACTGACAATCACAACTACTGTTTTTTTGTTTTAAGTCCTCTGGCAGGATCACACCAGTCAGCTGTTCTAGCTTGAAGAGGAATGTCGCACCAGACAGCAAGCAAGAGAATGACTTTGAAATGTCATGTTATATTGAAGTTTAGTTGTTGGAGTGGTTAGTTAAGTTAAAGTCTGTCCCGAGCCTAAGGCTCATCAGGCCGGTACTTATCCTGGTTTCTGTGGCGTTAAGCGACTGAGAGTCATAGACTCCCCCCTGGATAGGACGCCAGTCTATCGCAGGGTTAGCACCCAAACACAAGGTTGGTACCCTTTTTCACACCTGGGTGGGGTGAGAAAATAGCCGTAAAGTGCCTTTTCCAAGGGCACAACGCCATAGCCGAAAGCTGGGATCGAACCCGCAACCTTTAGATTACGAGTCCAACGCCCTAGCCACTAGGCTACAGCGGCGGTTGGAGTGGTGGTTCTTCTTATTTTTTATTCCTACTGACCAATGGGTATATTTAGATACTAAAACTAGCCAACACTGATGACACATTTGACTCAGCTGACAAACCAAATTAGAAGCTGAGATCAACCAATACTTTGACTACATGATGGAAACCACTGATTCACTAGAAAGAAGGGGAGGAGGATGTAGAGTACATTAAGAGTACATTGAGGGGATGGGGGTAGATGAGGTGTTAGGACATCCAGATGCTTGAGACATATTTAATCTCACGAAGCAGTCACATGAGACTGTTGTAGCCCAGATATCAAAACCATCTGAGGTAACTGGTCTGATAGCTCTAACACACAAAGAATCACTGGTACTCAACAGTGATGAGCACTGGACTTGCTGGAGTTCTTTGACAATGTGTCTGCCTTTGACTTCGCCTTAGCCAACAAAGGACAAACAATACTGAACATTCATACCCTACATCAAGGGCTACGGGTATACAAACAGACAAGAATTTTGTCTAAACAGCACGTCCAACACTCTCTCCAGTGTTTTCAGTGTAGTGTTCCTATAGCAGTTTAATCAAAACTATTATGCAATGTGACTTACAAAGAAACCTTAACTGCCCCATATAGAACCAATGACCTCAGCAAATCACGAAGTTTTAACAGGCTGAAAGGGTCCTGTCCACAATAAAAAACAGAGGGGTGTCTGTGGGGGATACAATTAACATATTATAGTGTGCAAAGTACACGCTATAACAGATATATTCTGGTTTAGTTAGATGTGTTCTATCTAGGGCATTGACAAACTGATTTTTGGCTTGAATTTATTTTGTCTGATTGACCTAACCTATTCGAAGAGATTTCTTGAATTTCTTTTTTTGTTGTGTTCAATTATTCATCATCTAGTGATGAGTCATTCACAATCACGTGGGATGCAATGTGCGCACATGTAACCAGTGATGCTTGCGTGAAGCCAGAGATATATGCTTTTGCTTCCCATCAAGTAATATTACTTTATCAGGTCGCTTTGTTCCTTGATATTGTTTATTTGTATTGTTTATAGTTTGTTTAACAAGGCTGAGTCCTATCAGTAACTTTATTTCAACCAGGTTCTTTGTCGCTATTCAGATCATCAAATAAAAAATACTGGCTTTCAGCCCAGTGCCAGAACCAGGTCTGGAACCATGAGTTCATAGGAGGTTGATGCTACGGTTTGTGTGTAAGAACAAGACCCCAAACTAGAAGATAAAATACAGGCCGGATTGCAAGATGTTGCCAAATCTAGATGAAAAATAGATAAGGAGGTTTAAATGCTTTGAGCATCTTTTGAGAGCCATGCTCAAAAGGAAATGAAAATCAAGAGGGATTGAATCCCACAGTGAGACAAACCGTCACTAGGTCACTACCCTATGACAATAATAATGTTTTAGTTTTACAGGAAGATGAAGAAGAGTACGATATGTAGGAATGCCAGAAGGCTTTCATGGAAGGGTAGGCCTCTACTTGTAAGGGACTTTAAAAAAAAATCATGAAATCATACAGGAATTGTCCAAAAGCAAAATTGCTCGGTGCTAATATCAGTGAAGTTCTGGTGACATTAGTCTATGGTTGCTTCAGCCAAAAACTGCATGAAAAAATTCACAAAGAAAAGTTCAAAGCACACAATCATCTTGAGAACTGCAAAAAGCTAGTTGTTTCACTTGTAAATATAGAAGAAGTCTATGGGCTGAACTTTTTTTCAGAACAGTGGTAAGGATAAATTATCAATGTTCGGATGCCAAGCCATGGGCTCACCTGTCAATTTGTTTTTCTATGAGTCTATTGACATACCAAATCCTTCATATTGTGACTGTCGTTTTTATCTGCTTTCAAAAAACATCAATGAGATGGACAAGATAGGCTACAAGGCTCTGGAAGAAAGGGAAATAATCCTAAATCTGGTCCCTTCCAGTATAAGGAAAATGGGGGGAGAAACTTTGATAGTGACCTATCAAACAAACATTTTCCAGCCAGATGTGGGGGGTTTTAGAATCCCAAACTTAGGGCCAGCCCTACAACAACTTTCCCAAAGGGAACAGCCAGAGAAACAGCTTTTATCAAGCTTAGTGAAAGAGGTGGGCCTGAGTGATTTTGAAGCATATATATCAAACACTATGCAACTGCTAAAAGAAGAGTAAAAATAAATTGAAGCAGGCAGATAAGCTAAATTTACAGCTGACTAGCTCTTGCTGATATCAGACAGTGATATCTTGAAAATGGTGACAGATGCTAAAATTGAGACTGACTGTGAGTGTGAAATTAAAGTTAGCTTACTTATCAAATCCATGTTAATATAATTATGTAAAAATTAATGCATCTAAGGCTGCTGTTCTTGATGAAGAAATAACAGAATTGATTTGGAAAAAGGTGATCACACCAGCAAAACACATTCCATGTAAAGTTTTGTCACCAACTTTCACCCAGAAGAAAAAAGATAGATCGCATATAATGATCTTGAACTTGAACAGTCTTAAGCTACGTTCACGCTAAACCCGCCAAATTGCTGTCAGCCAGTTGCCGTCAGCAAATTGCCGCCACCAGTGTTCACGGTAGAGCCCGAAGTTGCTGTCGGGCAAATTGTATTATTAATATTAGGCTTGTGGCCACATTGTGACTGGATAGGTTTCATTAATAATTATATTATTTTAAGGAAGTGTTTTTTGTGGGTGTTTTGTTGGTGTGTTTTTTTTTTTTTTTAAAATAATGAAATAACCTGAAAATGCCCTTCTCTGTGTGTTTGTCTGTCTCTCTGTCTCTATCAGTTTGTCTCTCTGTAGATGACAGATCTCCTCTGTACAGCCACAATGAGTTTGTTTTCATTTTCAATTTTTGCCACGAATCTGTATAGGCCTACTGCTTTCCTGCGAATCAAGTGCATTCACTCTGTCGGTATGGTGGGAAATTACTTCCCTTGGACCAGCCAGCCGTTTTTTTGTGTACACGAGGCAAAGCAAATTGCTGGCTGACAGCAGCTGACGGCAGCTGGCTGGCAGCGTGAACGGGTATCGCCGACCACAGATTCCAACCAGTTGACGGCGGCTGCTGACGGCTGCCGCCGCCAATTTGGCGGGTTTAGCCGTGAACGTACCCTTAATGTAGTCACCAATGACCATTTTAAAATGGAAACTTTGGCCACAGCCTTGGCTTTAATAAGAAAAAAACTGTTTCATGGTATCTTTGGTTTTGAAATATGATTACTACTCAGTAACCAATCCAATCCAGTCATGTTGTTTATAGCCCTGCAGGCCATATTTTGACTGTCACATCGTCAATATAAAACTTGGATTAAAACTGTGCAATTATATACAGATAAAAAAGCGGTATAAAACCAACTTTACTGTCCTTGTTTGTTTCAATGCCCTGGTCCAGCATAAGGGTCAGCCCAGGGCTGGCTCTGTGTTGTGGGAAAAAACACATTTACCACACGTAAAATGAGACCAAACAAAAACCATATTCTTAAAAAAAAACCTTAGAGACTGAATATACCACTTTCACAAATATCAGACAGCAAAATCCTGATTCCCTTGGGAATTTTAAAATGGTGTTTGGTGGAACATCCCAAAAAAGGATCTTTATAGAGTCTGCTGTAAAATGCTTGTGCCTAATATCCTGAACATCTCGACACTCCAGGAGCAGATACTTGATGCTTACCCATACATCACAAGTCACACACCATGTGGTTCCCTTGCCTTTCAGCATTTATGAACGAGAGTGATATGAGAATGACCTGTGTGTATCCTGGTGAGCAATGTTGCTTCCTTTGGTTTTTGACACACAGAGAGAAAATCTTTTTCAGGTTTTGACAAATCTGAAAAATGTTTGGGGTCTGTCTGACCATTCCATTCCTCTTGCCAGATGGACTGGACATATTGTAGGTTTTAGATCTGTGAATGGCACCTTGGACCCAGAAATCTGCTCCAAGGCACAACTGGTAAGTCTGTTAACTGTTTCATTGCCCCAAATGTCACATGCCCTGGATCCACACCTAAACAATAGCACACCCGTCCCATTCCAAGGAAGCATACAGTTTGAAGAACTCCTGGAGCTTAGGGTGATTTATGTTCCTACAAGTGATCGCCTCCAGTGCCAAGAGAAAATCTACACAAACTAAGAAGTCTTTCATTCCAGATCACCGAATCAGTTTTAGGGACAAGACAAGAGGGCTAAGTTTGGCAGTGTACACCAAGCCATCTGAAGACAAGTGCTCAGAGAGCACTGATTCCTTATTGGTGAGAAAACAGGTGGCGCAAGCAACCCCCTCCTCAGACTTGGATCCATTTGTGAAAACCCTGGTGTAAGACGGTTGAGACATGCATAGTTCTTGGAAAAAGACCTTTGACTCTGTCAAACTGGTGACATCTTTCCTTTGATCAGCAAGATTAAAACAGACAGCTGGGGTTTCCACCATCCACATAGGCATCTCAGGGAACGTGGAGAAGTTGCAGATAGCACCCAAGTCAATACCCACCCCTCAGAGGTGAGGAATGATCCAAATGTCCAGAGAAGGGGTCCAGAGGGAGATTTCTCAAACTTGGCCTGACACCAGGGATTAGGAACACAATCATAGGCAGGGTTATTATGCTCTGAATAGAGTTTCATAGAATAGTTTAAACTGAGCTTTAGACAGCAGTTTATCAAATAGGGTTCTCCCGCTTCTGTATACAGACTATACACCAGTGTCATTTGAAATGCTCTGAGACAGATTCTGACCCCTTGGTGGTGGATGGGATCCAAAACATTAAGGTAGGAAGGCCTCGCTGATCTGATACCCATAGTCCAGTTTGCAGCACACCAGCACCCTGTATATATGCAGCAGTGTTATTCTCAATCTGCTCCCCAATCAGTATGGCCAACCACCCACAGGATGTTCAGGGCTTACTGGCAGGACATTCTCAGGTGATGGATATGAGTTCTGAAATTCAGTCTCCAGTTAAAAACAATCCCTAGGAATTTGACCTCTGTCACTGCCAGAATGGTCAAAGTTCCAAAGTGAATGACAGGATTCTGGAAGTGTTCTCCAAGCTTGTTAGTGAAGGGAAGCACTTTGTTTTTTAGGTCAAAAACTTGAATTTGTTATTCACTGCCCATTCGTGCACCTTGTTCACATAAAGTTGTAGCTGTCTCTGAACTCCTGTAAAAGTACTGCCCTTAGTGTACAGAGCAAAGTTACCCACAAAAAGTGAACATTCCACACCTGATGGATCAACTTGATGTGTTGTTTACCTTTATGCTGAAGAGAGCCAGAGACAGGATGTACCCCTTTGTGATCCATATTTCTTGCTAAAAAAATAACAGAGAGCATGGAACCAATCCGCACCTGAAACCATCTCTTTACCAGAAATTTGTTCAGGAACACTGGCAAGTGACCTTGAAACCCCTACTCCCATGGGTCTGACATGATGCCATGGCTCTTTAAAAATAATGGCCACCACATGCTGCTTATTGATGAAGGCATTGTGGATGGTCATCTCAAAGTGGACCATATGGTCAACAGTGCAGGGATTCTTGTAGAAACCACATTGTTCCTTGGGCAGAAGGCCCTTTACTTCAAGATGCTACGCCAGGCAGTAGTTGACAATTTTCTCCAGTATCTTGTTGACACAGTTTGTGAGCGCTATTGGTCTTCACCTGCCGAGGTCCCTAAGGGCCTTGTTGGGTTAGGGGATCAGGATGACACAGGCCATCTGCCAAGACAGAGGGAAAAAAACAGTGATCCAGATATTATGAGCCTAGATGGTTGATAGGCAGAGAGGCACCTTCCCCTTGAGTTTTAGTGATCACTTTTCAGACCTTCTAGCTGGAAATCCTGCTGTTTATATTGGAGCAAAAACAACTCCATTCCTCGGCCTGCTCATCTTGAAAGTGTAGTGTGGCTTGGCCCACAGTTTCTGGTGGGCCAAAACTGCCACAGATGGTTGCTGTCTGACCAGGCACTTTGCCTTTCTCCTCATCTTTCAGACTACTTTGCATTTTTTGTCAAGCCAGGGTACCCTGGGCATCCCTGGTCCACCACAATTCCTTGGAACAGATTGCCTTGCAGTTTGTATTAAACATGCCATCAGTGCCTCTGCTGGATCTCCTGCTGACAGAATGATCTCTTCATCCATTCTGCTGATAGCGTTGGCCCTGAAAGCATCTCAGTTAGCCCTCCTGAAGTCAGATCTCTCCATACAGGATTCATCTACTACCCGACTCCACACCAAGACCACTGGAAAATGATTACTGCCATACAGATTGTGACACACACTTTCCATTGAAAGACTAAAACCAAGGAAGGATCACAGACGGATCCAGACATGACAGCATTCCATTCAATGAATTGAAATATGTGGGAGCCTTGCCATTTAGAACACACAAGTCCTCCTCCAGAAACACCCCCTCAAGGAGGAGATCTCTCAAAGCTGACTTTTCACTTCCCTAAAGGAAATAAATTACCGTTGAAGTTCCCAACACCAGAAAAGTAGGAGGAAACTGCTGCATCAGTGACACCAAATTTGCCTTTCTCACTGCAACTGATGGAGACAGATAAATACCACATGCTATGATAGTCTTGTGCAGCATGACCCTAGCAGGTACTGCCTGACGAGGGTGTCAAGGACCACATGACTGTGCAACAAGGAATCAGTAAACTCACACCACTAGACGTTCCATGCTCTGTGGGCTTTGCACTTTCATGAATGGAGTTATAGCCATACAAAGTAAAACCTTTCTCCTCCCTCAACTGCATTTCCTGAAGTGCCACCACTGCCAGTCTCTGGTCTCAGAAGAGAAGCTGCAGCTCCTCCCTATTGGATGCCACACCATGGATGTTCCATTGTAAAATCTGTATCATGATAATATATAGTAGTTGTCTTCTCCCTTATTCCATCTCAGACATATCCTCTGAAAGTGTAGAGAAATGGCTTTCATGTATGAAGTCTCTCTCTGTCTTTTTCTGTCTGTTGGAAAGGCTTAGCATCTTTTATCTTTGGGGTTGACTTTTGCTTCTCCCCCCTCCCCTTGCCTCCTGTCACAGTGACCACCTCAGCACCTCTGGTAGCACTGGAAAAGACCAGTCTCAACTGGTTTGGGGGTAGGACCTGGTTTTCCTTTTGCTCAAGGGGTTGGAAGTTTGGACCCTTGAATGGGAGCTGATGTTTTCTGTGTGCCGAAAGGATGCACAGGAGTGGGTTTTAGGCCCTTTCCAGAGGCCATCTCCACTGGAGTGGAAGTATGGTCCATGGCACTCTGTCAGCTGGCTACAGCCATCTCAGAGCCAGGAGACCCCCTGTCAAAATCTGTTTGACAACCCACCAAAACTGACCTCCTGGCCACTCCTGCATAGGAAAGACCACTGCTACTGCTGCTTCCTTGTACCATCTTCTTTGCCTCAAAGAAGGAGACCCTCTTCTTCACCTTCACTATCTGGATCTCTGTTTCCGAAACTCAAGCAGGGCACTGCCTGGACAAGGAGGCCTGGGTTCCTCTGCAGTTCATGTACTGCTTTCACACAGAGTCTTGCATGCCTCCTGTCCAGGGCACCTGTCTCTCACATGGCAAAACTTCTGACACCTGAAGCACCTGAGCAGAGAGGGAACACACTTAAGAACTTGATGCTGAGATACCCAACATTGATGGCCAGAGGTAAGGCAGTTGTACAAAAAGTGAGAAAGGTGTTCATGTGGATCCTGCTCCCCCCCCCCCCCCCCCCCCCCTATTTCCTATTCTGCACTCGATATACATCTACCACTCCTTGAGAGGCCAATTCACTCTGGATTTCCACCCCAGACACCCCCTGCAGGTTCCTACACCTGATGACCCTTTTGTTGCTGTCAAGGGCTTTGTGGGTAGCTACCTTAACAGGGCACATGACCAACTAGATACACTTCTGAAGCATTTGTGATTGCCTTTTTTAAATTGCACCCCATCAGAAGTGTGTCATTACAGAATTTTTGCATAGTTTTGAGGTCTCCTGCAATTCCTTTTAGGCCATTAGCCACAGCAAAAGAGCTAAGTTTTGATAAGGGATGGTCTGCTTTCCCCCTAAACCACCAATCAACTCAGCCAAAAGTCACTCTTTTCCCTCATCTCTGTCTCTGACCTGCTTGACATATCCCCAACAGAATCAGACTCCCTTAATTTTCTTTTCCGTTTTTTATTTTATTTTATTTTACATGGAGTGTAGGCTGAGCAATGACAGAAATAATCAGTCTCTTTGGCAGAGCTGCCTTACTGAGGTGGAGGCTAAATGTACCCTATGGAAAATGCTCTGCACATACAGCCATCCATCCCCTGGCCACGTCACTCCAGCATGGAATTACAGGCTGCTTACCAAAACCACTCCACAGCAGAGAAATGAAAAGCCAGGCAAAGAAGGCTTGATGGGGCACTGTTGATAGAATTAAAGATCCCATTGACAGAAGAGAACAATCCAAAGAAAAAGGGCTGGTGAGAATGGAGATGGGGAAGACACAATGCTGAAGATGTAACAAGAAATTTTATAGATTGCCGAGAGTTTCTGGGGGGAAAAAGCAAGAGAATTAACCAAGAAAGCAGAAAACAGACAAGGGGGAAAGACAGGCAGAAAAGAAACAAGGCAGAGGCAAAGAGAGGGACAAAGTAGAGTAAATTCCAGGCACAGAACCTCCAGAAGGTGGGGATATTATATATACTGAAAGACCCCCAGTATTCCCACAGGGGGAATGCAACTCAGTACCAAACCACAAGCAACACAGAAATCTATGGAGGATTAAATAGAAAGGATGTATTTGTGAATATAATGCGCTTCCAAATTAATTAGCTATGAGACCATGGTTGTTTACAAAACTCATGAAGCTAGTTTTTGCTACTTTGAGACAAAAACATCAATATTGGAGAGTGGTTTCAAACAAAGTTGGAAGAAGGCAAGACTGTCTACTTTCATCCACTCTTTTCAAAATCTTCCTTGAGAGAATCATGGCTGATGCACTGGGACACCATAAAGGATCAGTCAGCATTGGTGGCAGAATGATCACAAACCTCCAATTCACAGATGTCATTGATGGACTAGCAGGATCAGAACAAGAGCTTGCCAGCCTAACAGAACACCTGAAGAAGGCCTCTAAAACATATGGCATGGATATCAGTGCAGAGAAGACAAAACTAACAATCTTCACATAGTTACTAGGTAATGGCCTGACCTGAACAAAATCAGGTGAGCGTATGAATGAATGGCTATTAAAAAGTAGATTTTAGGGAGTGTCTTGGTGGCTAATACAACTGGGAGTTTTTGCCAAGATCTAGTTCATCTTGATAGTATAACACAAGACCTAGTGGTGTGATTTTGATTGTGACCTGTGTAGTTTGTTTTAGCTTTTGTAATTGTGTTGTCGTGATATATCCTGATGACAGTCTTTCTTTTCCTTCATTCTTATCTTTTGTGTAGTCTCTAGGCTCTAGTCTCTAGCTTTGAAATGATCCATACTTTCAGTTATACCTGTCCATCTAGGTTGTGGTTGGAAATGAGATGCTTTCTCAAACTTCTCAGTATCTTAACAAGGATCATGTGACTATACAGGAAGTAAAAGCCAGGCCCATATAAAAAGCTCTTGACCAGTGAAAAAGCAGAAACTGAAGTGGTACAGGCATGTGAAGACTGTCTTACAGGGAACATTACAAAGAGGGAGGCAAACATGCAGACAGAGAAAATGATGGGAAGACAACATCAGAGATTGAACTGGCCTTGTGGAAGACTTGCTACAGAAAGCTGAAAACCATGAGGAATGGAGGAAGCTGGCTGCAAATTTGTATTGGTTCTCCAATAGTCTACAATACTACTGAATATGTGAGAGAGGTGAGAGAGTGTGGCCAGTCTTGTTATATTATTGCTGTAAATCCTGGACATAAAGAGTTGATGATGACAAAAAATCAAATCAGTTAAAGTGTGAGTTTTTAGGGGGCTTTCCAGGCTCAGCTTGTCAGACAGAAAACTAAATGAAAGCATATTTCAGGAACTGGTCCCAACAAGAAAACCTCTAACATTAATAACAAAAAAAACTTCTTCTTCTTCTCATTGGTTTAATATCCATTAACTACAAGGTGATTTGGACAAACCTGGATGTAAAATTAAGATATATAGGCCATGCACTATAAAACAAGAATACAGACCTCGTGGGGACTGTATTTTCAAGGCAAGACCAAGGAAAAAAGAATACAAAGGCAGACTACTAGCTTCCCTATTCATCAACATCACTGAATCTCGTGGTATGAAAATCTCATGAAGTCAGCTGGGCCAGTGAAAACCTGAACAAATTAAGAAAGAAAATAATCATTTCAGTGTCATTTAATGCAGCAGCAATAATCTTTCACCTAAACGTGATAGGTAAACAAGCAAATCTGTTTTATGAAATTTCAAACACTCTTGGGCAATATTTGAATGCGATAAGGCACCTTGATAAAGAAGAGGGGACAAGGCCCTGTTTCTCTATGAAGAAAAAGGTCAGACAGCCCAGATTACAAGCATGATGACCACTTTTGCTGATCACCTGATGTGCACTGGATTGAAAAAGAAATTAAACAGGACATTGCAGCCAGTTTACATGTTACAAAATAAACAACCAGATGCCCATCACTGCTTTACTGTTTGCATAATTATAATCAGGGGGGTTGTTTCTGATATGGGGAAAATCTCCCTTCTTATGCTCCTTGATTTACCCGTGGCCTTTGACACTAAAGACCAGCTCAATTCTTCTCTTCCAACTTAAAAAAAAATATTTGGCATTTAATGCCCCTCACAACCTTCATTTCCATTCATGAGAAAATGGACCTTATGATCAAAGTCTATTCTTTTGACGAATTTGGACCACATTGATCATGACCTGAGGGTGTCTTACTTTGAATTTGTATATATTCCATTTCTTCTTGCTGGCTCTTAGTTGATTTTTTTCTGTTAATTTTATATCAGAATCAAAGTACTTTTTGTTCTCAAATAGTGTATCTAATCTTTACACAATCAACAGATTTTTCTGCCTCATTTGATTGAAATTCTTGATAGAAAAGGATATACATTCACATACGTGGCCTTTTCCATGAGAGCACAAGGCATTTTTAAGCAACTTATTATCATCCTCCAAAAAGGTTTCTGAACCAACTGGTTTTTCATCACTTGCCATTCTTTCAAGTTCTATAAACATCAGAGTGATCAATCACCACTTTCACAAGAGGAGAAACAGATACTAAGAAAGGACTGAGATTACCAAATAATCTTGGATGGTAACGCCTTTTTAAATCAGGAGTGCCACTTTTTTGAGAGGTGAAAGGAATTGACATGGTGGGGCTGCCATAAATATTTCTGATATGCTTTGCTATGCATATGCACATCTTGTCTATTACGTACCTCCCATGGACACTATTATAAATAGAAATTGGCTTAGAAAGGATCCAGATGAGGAGTAAAAGATCTGTATTGTAAAACATTTGTTTGTGAGACTGATGGGACATTTGGAAAAAAGTAAACCTAAATGCCACAAATGTTTCAATGCAGTGCCATCCTTGTTAGTAATCCAAAATGCAGCCAAATACAATATCAAACATGTTGATGTGTACTAAACTTTATCGACTAATGAAGATTATATAGAAGACAACACTTATTATACCACAAGCCCATTTAGCCCCTGACTGAAAGAGCATTTTGACATGAAAACAGTACCTAATATATGTAACCCCCCTCACAAAACGTATTTTTGTGTTTGGGTTACTAAGCGCTAGGTTCAGTAACTCCCTTGTAGAGTTGAGTGATCGCCCCTTAAAAAAAGAGTGCCTATCGGGATACATCTGTTTTTTAAATCTCACTTCCTGCCTGGGGCTAGTGAGGGAAAGACGTGTGACAGAGACTCGCTCCTGAGTCTAGATGTTCCCCATTAAGGTGATTCTATTTTTTAATTTCGTTTTTGATCAAACTATCTGTTTAAGCAAATTTCAGTTTAATTCAGAATAGTTTTGGAAGGTTCAGGAAATCTATATGTTTGATTTAATTTCACAGGCTTTCAACCTGTGAATTAACAGTGAACGTAACTTCGTAGTACGTGATCGCTTCGAACAAAGGAAGCGTGGGTTAAATTTTGGCGCCATCATGGTCTTTGTTGCAAGTTTAATGTTTGGTAGGATATTGTTCAGCTATTAAAATGCTGGAAATATTCTAGTATGACTTTACACTACAGATGTATGGGTGTGAAGGACTACTTAATTTTTGTAATGATTTTATCACTACGAATTCTGACGTATTTGTGATATGTCATTTAGAAAATTCAAACAGTTGAAATATCAGTGGGGGCATTAATTTAATTTGAGAGGCTTTTAGCTTGTGAACTAACAGTGAGACCTAGTGGTTGTTTTAAACAAAGCACGTAAATGTTAACACAGTCATGGTTTTTGTTGTATGTTTAATTTTTGGTAGAATATTGTTCAGCTATTATTAAAATGCTGGAAATATTCTAGTGTGGTTTTGCACTACAAATATATATTATGGGTGTGAAGGCCTACTTGATTTTTGTAATGATTGTTATCATTAAGAATGGTGATTTATTTATAATAAATCATGTAGTAATTCTAAAACAGGTTGTAATGGCATTGGAATGTCATTGTGGACATTTATTTAAAATAAATCAGTCCTTTTTATTAATGTTTGCACAGTTTCATAGGATGGACCATCCTCTGTCCTAAAGTAAATGAGATATGTTAGGATGTTTGTACAGTTTCATAGGATGGACCATCATCTGTCCTAAAGTAAATGAGACATGTTGGGATGCTTGCACAGTTTCATAGGATGGACCATCATCTGTCCTAAAGTAAATGAGACATGTTGGGATGCTTGCTCAGTTTCATAGGATGGACCATCATCTGTCCTAAAGTAAATGAAACTTGTGTAATACTAGCTACTAAAATTATGTAATAATTTTAGAGGTGATGTTTTTTACATTGTATGTTCTTTTGATTACAGGAACACCGTTTTTTCCCCTGTCACACCTGCTTTGCCCCATCGTTAAATCTCCACCCTTATGGTTGTCTTTATTAATGGCCTGATCTGAGATTGATCACTGTTTTTGTTCTATTTTTGGTATTTGACTGGACAGAAATATCTTGTGTTTTTTAATTGTACTTGTAGTACAATTAGTCATTGGTGTTTTGTGTAATGTGGTAGTGTTGTAGGTTGTGTTGTGGAATATATGTGGTGAACCCAATTTGCTGGGTCTGGAGTCGCATTGAATGAATGGTGTTATTCGTCACGTTCAGTGTATTTAGTGTGGCTGCTGAGTGAGTTGAGGTTAGTTAATTTCACTTCACCTACTTTCCTACCTCTTCTATATTTCTTTTCCCTCTATTTTTCTACTATCCTCTTTTCTATCCCCCCTTTATCACTCCCCGGCCCATAAGTAGCTGAGCCCTACTCTTCTTTAGGGTTACTAAAGGAACCAGGAATTAGTCTAGGACCCTAAATTTCCAGTACCGAATTAGGCGGAACGGAATTAGAGTGGCGCCTTAGATAATTCCCGTGTAGGACCCGTTACATATACATTACTTCTGTGACAAAACATTACATTTACCCTCTGGTATTTGGTGTCTCTGAACACAAACTGCCCCTAGATTTCACATTCCATCATGAAATCAGGCCAGGCACACATGCTCCCTCACCTCTTCCTCCATCCGAGTACATACCAGCAGCTATAATTACTTTCAGACTTTCATCAAGGTTCCTACCTCTAGCCTGATAGAGCTTTAGCATGTGGTAGTGATTAGTGATGGCCACAGCGTGATGGAAATCTACTGTATGTAAATCCCGGCAAATCCCCTTAGAGACTAAAGAGGGGGTGGGGGGGCAATTATTCAATCCCGGCAAATCCCGGTATGGGACTAGGAGGGTTAATGCTAGACATAATTCAAACTGTTCAGATGATGACTTCTGAATTGAAATGCTTCTGTCCAAAAGAGAAACCAGAGCAGCACATTTCAGAGACCATGGCAGCAGGGCCATCTTTGATTCTCAGCTGTCAACTCAACTGTCTCTATCACTGCTGCCATCAGTAGGAGCTCTACACAATGCAATCAGGGCTTGCCATCTCTCTCTGTCTAAGGTGGGTTCTACTGTCTTTCGTAGATCTTCTAGACCACTGATCTAAGTGATGCTGGTATCATAAGATATGGTGAACTGCCTCTTTTCCCTCTACCCTCAACCTTTCTTTAGAGAACTGTCTTCGTCAGATTTGTATGTGTGTGTTTCTCTTTGCATGAACAATGTATCTCAGTATATGCCTATCAGCTTCAGGTTGTCTCTGCACTGAGAGTTTATCAAGAATGCTTTTATTTGTTTTGTCTGATTATTACCTCTAAGCAATTACCTGTAGAACCACATTTCAGCTGTGTCTATTTTGTCTCTTTCCATCATCCATAGTGTCCAGGCTTCCGACCCTTACAACAATACAAGCCAGGTTAGTAGAGATGAGCAGTTGTTCTCTTCTACAGAGCCTACCTATTTAACATTTTGAACGTATTCTAGATCTATTTCGATATTCCAAAAGTGATTGTACCATTGTTGTGCATCACATTGGGTTTTGGGGCTTTGAACTCAAGACCATTAATGTTACTTTCTGCATCAACTCTGTAGAGAATTTGTCTCATGCTTGTGATATCATTGGCCATGAGTGTTGTATCTGCAGTGTACCTGAGCTTATTGATGATGTTTCTGCCTCTTATAGCAATGTCTATGTCCTCTATGTCAGCCTTTATTCATGATCATTTTTGTATATTTACCATAAAAAGCAGGAATAATAATGCAGCCATGGCAAACATCATTTTTATGTGTAAAAAGTCTTCACACTGGTCACCATTCCATGGAATGGCTGCTTTCTGATCTAAATACAAATTTGCTGTGGGTGAGACCACATGCTTTGGAAAGCTCATTACTCACATTATGATAAACAGATGGTGATGTTTGAAACTGTCAAAAGCCTTACTATATTCTATGAAAGTTATGATTGCTGTATGGTCAATTTTTTCTAAATATCTAATAGTATCTAAAGCACAGAAAGCACACACCTATAACTTGCTCGACAGTCAGATAACTCTCTTTCTACTTTACTTTCCCTTCTTTGAGGAGGATGATCACAAGAATTTGCTTGTGTGGCTTATTAAGATGATTGTTCTACAACTGCAACAGTTTTTAGTATCCCCATCCTTGTGAACTATGACATTTCTTTGATTAGAAGAATAATAATGTTCTTAAAATTTTATTCATCTGCTCATCAATATGCATGCACCTAAAGCTAAGACAAATACGCCAAAGAAAAAAATACTGATGCACTTGAATATTTTAATTTTTACTGACTTTTCATCTTTCTTTTGTCCCAACATTGTAAATGTGAGAATTGCTTTTGCTGTAAAACTAAAGAAAAAAGGTAATTTAAAATCCTACCCATTTTTGTTTTGCTGGAAGTTCCAGCAAAACTGACAGAATCATTTCAAAGACCTCAATTTTGTTAATACTCATCAACTGTTTTACCATTTATGCATATGTGAAGTAGATCATTTTATATTCTCAGATCTGGTGTGGTAAAACTTGAACCATAAGTTCAGTCAAAAGTTATGTTCTACTTCCAATGACAGGCAACAATTACCTGGCTTTCTCTTTCTGTTTTCTTAATTAAGCATATTTCTTCTTTGTTGATTGTTCAGACAGCATCTCTGGAGGCCCTGATAAATTCTGTTTTGTACTGAAGGTCCTCCAGGGGTCCAAAGAGTTTGTACTTCATCATCAGGTCAGTAAGCCAGATATTGGCACTTAGGTTTCGGCATGTTGGACATGTCTGAAGATGTTGTTCCACCGTCGTGAGAAAAGTGTCACAGGGGCATGCCCCATAATCACTAGTGTGGAACTTTGAAAACATGGGATGCAAATTCACTTTTCCAAGTTGTTTCCTTCATTACTATGAGTGTTTACAGCTCACTCTGCACACTGGTGATCAAAATATTCAAGTATGATCATAGTATATTTATCCCCTGCATTGTTTATTGTCTTTCCACATAAAAGATCCATTCACAAAAGGCTTTAACACTCTGTTGCATGTTTCCTGGTTGGGATTACTCTGAACTGTTTCTCAGACAGCCCTTCTCTGTGCCAATTCTAGACAAAGACACAAACTGTACACAGATTCAACAGCACTGCTTATGAACAGTTTACAAACTGTGGATTTTGAAGGAAATTCTCCACCTGGTCCTGTGTGGAGATAAATATCTACAATCTGACTCCTGAAGGAAAATTGCTATCTGAACTGGTCCTGTGTGGAGATATTTATCTACAGTCTGACTCCTGGTCCTGTGTGGAGATAATTATCTACAATCTGACTCCTGATGGAAAATTGCTATCTGAACTGGTCCTGTGTGGAGATATTTATCTACAGTCTGACTCCTGGTCCTGTGTGGAGATAATTATCTACAATCTGACTCCTAATGGAAAATTGCTATCTAAACTGGTCCTGTGTGGAGATATTTATCTACAGTCTGACTCCTGGTCCTGTGTGGAGATAATTATCTACAATCTGACTCCTAATGGAAAATTGCTATCTAAACTGGTCCTGTGTGGAGATAATTATCTACAGTCTGACTCCTGGTGAAAAGTTGCTCTACAACGATATTCTGTGTGGAGATTATTATCTCCAGTGTAACTCCTGATGGAAACTGCTCTCTAACTGTCCTTTATGGACATAATTATCTAGTCTGATTCCTGAGGGAAAACTGCTCTCTAACTGGTCCTTTATGGACATAATTATCTAGTCTGATTCCTGAGGGAAAACTGCTCTCTAACCTGGTCCTTTATGGACATAATTATCTAGTCTGATTCCTGAGGGAAAACTGCTCTCTAACCTGGTCCTTTATGAACATAATTATCTAGTCTGATTCCTGAGGGAAAACTGCTCTCTAACCTGGTCCTGTGTGGAGATAACTATCTTCAGTCTGAATCCTGATAGAAAGCTGCTCCTAGACATACCAGTTCAATTTAATCAATCCTCTCCCTTGTACCTTTCTGTAGGCTTGGTTGTTTTATGCCCTTTCTCAACTGCTTGCATTGATTGATATAACTGCAATTGATATTAAAACAAAATTTATTAAAACTGGATCATTTGCCTGTTGTTATGAAAATGAAACAGAAAAATAACACAACTGATGATTGTAATAGAAACCAGAGACAAAGACAAAAGTACATCTGTTGTAGAAAAATTAGATGGGACGATGAAAAAAATGATAAATGTATTAGTGCATTAAGAAGTGTTAGTGACAACAGCAAAAATGGAACAGCAGATGCTCTGAATTTGTTACACTTTGATGTTGATAGAGCTTTGTAGATATTTGTAGAATGTTTAACCGAAACCAGCAAGTTTGCGTATGTAAGATATCATAAGGGTCAGAAAAAGATATCTGAATGGTTTGATAGAGATTGTAGTGAAGCAAACAAAGACAGTAACATGCACTTTAAGGCAATTTAGAAGGACCATGCAGAAAGAATGTGAATTCACTATGTGCAAGCATGGAAAACGTACGAAAAAGCTACTGAAGACAAAAAGACTATTTCAGAAAACTAAGGACGGAAGCTTACTTAACAATATTTCTGATTCTCTAAATTTTTCAAAAGAGTTATAAAAAAAAAATGTGGCACTAGAACAGATTCCAAAATCATCTATAGAAAGAGCTGATTGGGTCAACCATTTCAAGTTTCTTTTTCAAAGCAACAGGAGTTCGAGCTTTAATCACTGTCACAGCAATATAAACCTATTATAAAAAGTAGACCACAAACTTAACCAAAACATTTCAGAAGAAGAGTGGAGAGAGCAATAGACAAATTGAAATGTGGCAAGCCAAGTGGACTGGATGAAATAATTGCCAAATTGTTGTAGAATGGAGGACAAGATGTTCATGGTTTTTATTTTATAAATTTATTCAATGTTATTTTTGACGAAGGGATTTACCCACAAGCCTGGGCTAAAGCTATCACAGTTCCCATTTTTAAGAAGAGAAATCCTCATAACTTGGACAATTATAGGAGAATCTCATTGTTGAGCATAAAATATGAAAGTGTTTTTCTTCAGTTATAAACAATAGGCTGTATTCCTGGCTTGAAAATAATCAAATGATATCTGAAAATCAGACAGGCTTTAGGAAAAAGTACTCCACTACTAATCATATACTTATCCTGTATGTATTTGTTCAGAAGCACATGAATAAGAAAGGTCAAAAGTTATATGTTACATTTAGAGACTTTAAAAAAGCATTGTTAAACACAATTGACTTATAGAGTGCATCAAAAACCAGGTAGTAAAAGGGAACATTCTTACAGCAATGTCAGCTATGTTTCAAACATTATTTTTCATATATATGTGCAAACTGTGAATTGTCTAAATTTTTTGAATGCCCCATTGGTGTGAGACAAGGATGTGTGTTAAGCCCTTCTATATCATTTGTATTTATTAATCATTTATCTCAGACTAATGTCAGGTCAGGGGCTTCATCTGCCTCTGGTAACCATGTAATCCAGTACTACCTGCCATATGTGGGGAGTAAACCCAACGTAAAAATCCAACTTGGAGAGGGATGGGCTCAGCAAGGTTTGTCCTGCCCAAAATTCACCCATAAAGACAATAATCACAATTTCCATACCGGATTGGTCGTTGCCTGGGTTACCAAGGACCATGCCTTCCGTTGCACATCAGGACAGAGGTAAAATGCATGCTACTGGTGTACAACACAGCAAAATCTGTGCCAAAAACCACGTCACCATTGGCACTTTGAATGTACAATCACTAAGAGCCACAGGAAACGTGAAAGAACTAACATATGAGATGGCCAGATACCAATGGCACATACTTGGGCTCTGTAAGGTAAAGTGGAAAAACATGGGAGAAACAACAACCCAGGAAGACCACAAAATATACTTCAGTGGAAAACAGGGTGAGCATGAACAGGGCATGGGGTTCCTCATTCACAAGGACATTGTGACGCCGTCATAAAACTGTCAGCCAGTTCCAGCAGATTTATTACCATTCACTTGAGAGCAGCCCCCTTCAAAATTACAGTAGCACAGGCATACACCCCTACATCAGACAGCACGGATGAAGAAATAAACAAATTTTACAACCAAATACAAGGGGTTCTAAATTAAATTCCCAATGAAGACATCCCTGTTGTACAAGGTGACTGGAATGCCAAGATTGGAATATATGCCCACAAAGACTGGGAGGGAATTTGTGACGCTCCACCACATAAGGAGTTGCATTGCACCAAAGGTCAATTTTTAGTTATTGACATTTTATTCTGCAATAAAATGGCTATATAATAGAAAAAAAATTGAAAATTGGACTATTGTATGAAAAGTAATTACAAGTTGAAATGATAGACTGCAGGAAATGACAAAACGAGAAATGGACAAGTTTAGCATAATAATAAATGGTCAGAATGAGGGTTAGGGCATTTTTAAAGCACGTTTAAAAGTAAAAAGATACACAATTATGACTTAATATTTCATTACAAGGTAGAATGATGGCTATAGTTTTATAATCAATCAAAATCTGAAAGTTGCCAACTTGACCCCACCTGCCTTTAGTGGCTTTTAGGGGAAAAATCAGTTATGTGCTAAGCGACTAATTCTGTGGTGGAGCATCACATTTGTGGCGCTCCACCACGAAATGAGTCGCTTAGCACATTACCCAATTTTGCGCTAGGAGCCTTAAAAGGCAGGTGGGGGTCAAGTTGTCAATTTTGAATTTTGATTGATTATTAAACTAGATTTGTTTATTTATCTTATAATGAAATATCAAGGCATAATTTTTATTCCTTTTGCTTTTAAATGTGTTTTGAAAATACCAAAGCACTCATTCTGACAACATGTTACTAAAATAAACTTGCCCGTTTCTCATTCTGTCACATCCTGCAGTCTATCATTTCAATTTGTAATAATGATTGCACAGAATTGCCGATTTTTAATCTGTTTTTTTGTATTTGATAGCCACTTTATTGCACATTAATAACATGTCAAGAACTAAAAATTACCTCATGTGCACTCCGTCTCATTATGTGGTGGAGCGTCACATTTGTGGACCATACTGCAACAAAGAAACAAATAAAGGAGGCTTGAGACTCCTGGAGTTTGCCAGTAACAACAATCTCCAGGTAGTGAATACACTTGGCCTCCATAAAAAATCCAGAAGATGGATATGGCAATGCCCAAATGGTGAACAACACAACCAAATAGATTACATCATGGTAAAGAGATTATTTAGGTCCAGCGTAAACACTGCACAGACATGAAGCTTTCCAGGAGCGGACATTAGGAGTGACCATGATCTTGTAATGACGACATTCTGACTCAGTTACAAAAAAATTCAGAAATAAGCAGAGCAACATCAGGATCAAGTTTAACCTTGAGAAGCTGAAGGATACAGAGGTAGCAGACATTTTTCAGGCAACGATAAATGGGAAGTTTGCATCACTAACTCTGATAGACTCAGATGATACAGATATAGATACCCTGATGGATGGTTTCAACACAGCAGTAACTGAAACAGCAAGCAAACTTCTTGGCAAACATAGACTCGTCAAAAATCTTGGGCCTCACCTAATATTCTACAATTTTGGAATAACCATAGAGAGGTAGAGAAAAAGAAAAATGAAGCAAAAGAAAGAGCAGAGCAATATAGGGCAATCAACAAAAGATTTGGGAAGTCCATGACAGAAACTAAAGAGAAATGGATTGGTGAACAGTGCCAGAACATTGAAGAAAACATCAAGACAGCAAAAAAACTGACCAGAAACAGGAAGATGCTCAACAATCCAAGACAAAATGGGAAGCGCCTCTCTGATGACCAGGATATTCTGAATAGATGGACAGAATACTGCTCTAACCTGTAGAACTATGATACCACAAGAGATCCAGAGGTCCTCAATGTCCCCACAAGCACATACACAGACAGCCACCCTATCTTCTGAGAAAAAGTGGTAACAGTGGTCAGATCTCTGAAAAAAGGAAGTCAAAAAGAGAAAGTCAGCAAGGGCTGACAACATTCCAGCTGAGTAGGTTCAAGCTGGAGGGGAAGCTGGTGTTGGCCATAAACACAGTCACTTATCATCACCCTACCCAAGAAAGGAAATATCTAGCAGTGCCGTAATTACTGCACAATCAGCCTCATAGGCCACCTGAGAAGGTCATGTTGAAGATTATATTTAACAGACTGAAGCCACAAGCTGAGACCATCATTACTGAGGAACAAGCAGGTTTCAGAGCAGGGTGTAGCACAACTGAACATATATTCAAACTCAGAATACTTTGTGAGTAGTATGTTCAATACCAACAAGACCTCAACCACGTATTTATTGATTTTAAGAAGGCATTGGATAGGGTTTAGCGTGCAGCTTGGTGGGCAACCATGAATTTGTACAGCATCAATGCAAACCTGATCAGAGTCATCAAAGAGCTGTGCAACAAGGCCCATCAGTGCAGAGTACTACAACAACAACATTGGAGAGTGGTTTCAAACAACAAGTGGAGTAAGGCAGGGTTGTCTACTCTCACCCACTCTTTTCAACATGTCCTTGAGAGAATCATGGCCAATGCTCTGGAACACCATTAATGATCAGTCAGCATTGGTGGCAGAACGATCACAAACCTCCTCTTCACAGATGACATTGATGGACTATCAGGATCAGAGCAAGAGCTTGCCAGTCTAACAGAACACCTGGACAAGGCCTCTAAAACATATTGCATGGAAATCAGTGCTGAGAAGACCAAACTGATGACCAATAACACCAACCACATAAACACTGATATAAGGACCCTGGATCTGGAAAGATAAAAATACCTCATCAACTCCGAGATCAGACTAATGCCTCCCTTGTCATATCTATATTCCTGTATGCCTGTGAATCATGACCCTGACTGCTGATTTGGAGAGAGGAATACAGGCTGTACAGATGAGATTCTTCTGGAGACTCCTTGCTATCTCCTACAGAGACCACATAAGCAACAAAGAGGTGTGTTACAGAATTAGCAAACCATTGGTCCCAAAGAAAAGCTTCTATCAATCCTAAAAAAGAGTAAAGTTAAATAGTATGGGCATGCTCACAAGACCAAAGGACTTGCAAAAACAATTCTGTAAGGCACTGTCCAGTGAGGAAGAAAAATAGGCAGACCAAGGACGAGATGGGAGGACATCAGCAAATGGACAGGCCTAGAAAACCAAATTTTGAGAAAGGCAGAACAGAACAAATTGATTTTTTTTTCAGAGGGTAATAGATTAAGCACTACACACTTTTTTACATCCAGCCCTTGGAAAAAAAACGAAAAGCAAACAATCAAAATATATAATAAACAAACAAACAAACAAACAACAACAAAAAAGAGAGAGAAAAAGGAGAAAGAGAGAGAGAGAGAGAGAGAGAGAGAGAGAGAGAGAGAGAGAGAGAGAGAGAGAGGAGAGAGAGAGAGAGAGAGAGAGAGAGATGGAGGGAACTGGTTGTCAAGTTTTCAGGAGTACCTTCACGGGCACCAGACTAAGGGTTAGATAGATAGACACAGTGCTGTTGAGGCGTAATTGCGGTGTCAGCCCTGGTGTGGCTTTTGTGGTGGGTAGGGAGATAAGCTATGTTATGATTATGATTGTTATTGTGGCGATAACCAAATAACTAAATGGACAGTCATGTGAGTAGAGTTGGAGAATGTGAAGGCCCTTTGTTACTCCCTTATTCATTTCATTTTGCTTTATTTATTCGTAGTATTTCTGGGGGGGAGGAGGGGGGTCTATAAGAAAGAATGTGAGAACGTGTCGATGAACTGAGCTGTTTATTCTTTCTGAATGTATAAGCAGGTACCTGTTTGAATGGAGTGGCACATAACGATCCTGCCAGTTTTGACGTAGGGACCTGTTTCATGCACTGGAAGTGTGGTCGGGAGGCATGGGGGCTTAGGCTCTCTCACCTAAGTGACAATCCGCTCAAAACTCAGGGACAGGTGGCGGGGAGCGAAACGGCCTTAAAGTTTGGTGGGAGTCAAACCCAAAGGTGTGTGTGTGTGTGTGTGTGTGTGTGTGTGTGTGTGTGTGGCGTGCGTGCGTGCGTGCCTGTGTGTGTGTGGGGGGGGGGGGGGGGGGGGGGGGGGGGGGGGACTGCCTGTTTCTCCTTGCTCCTTGGATAATGTGTTTTGCCTGTATGATATGGACTAGCTGGACTGAGGGAGACTGACAGTGGGTTTGCTGTGTTCCTTTTTTGTATAAAGAGAAGGCGAAAAAGAACCAAAGACATCCGTTGCTGCTCGGGCCTCGCGGTCTGTTCGCTTGCAATGTTCACCAAAGGAAAAAATCTTTATCTGTATATTGTTTGGATTTATTGGCTTTTTTGTAATTTTTTTTTCTTACTGGTTTTTTTTTTTGATGTTTGACTTTTGTTTGTTTTTTGGCTTTTTAAAAATCTTTTTTATTAACTTGCAACATATGTTGAATTGCAGTATGTCATGCTATGTTTTAACTTCAAAAGGTGTACCTTCTATTTTACAAGGTACCTTGCCTCACTATTTCTTGCGCCTTTGGGGATATATTTTGGTAGCACTGTTACAGGTTGCATGGCTGGTCATGTTACTTGTCAGGATCTACACTAACTCTGCAAATTATGGATAACATTACAATTGCTTCATTAAACTGTCAAGGTTTGGGGGATATGCATAAAAGAAGAGATGTGTTCCATTATCTTAAACAGAAAAAATACTCAATATATTGTCTTCAAGATACTCATTTTGACCAAAAGCTTGAGAGATATGTGACCTCAAATGGGGGTATAAATGCATTTTCTCATCGTATAAGACAAATTCAAGAGGGGTAGCCATTCTCTTTGCAAATAATTTTGAGTTTAAAATACACAGCAGTACTAAAGATCAAAACGGTAACTATATAATCTTGCATTTTTCATCAATGGAAAGAGACATGCTCCTTGTCAATGTGTATGGACCAAATAAAGAGGATCCCGATTTTTACTATTCACTAAAAGATACAATCCAGAAATACAAAATAAATAACATTATTGCTGTAGGGGATTGGAATATTGCATTGGATCCTAACCTAGATTGTCATCACTACACACACATCAATAATCCCAGAGCTAGAGAGGCTTTAGAAAGAGTAACTGAAGAGCTTGGTTTAGCAGACATTTGGAGAGAAAATAACCCAGAGAGAAGGCAGTATACATGGCGAAAACCAACACCACTTAAACAGAGTAGATTAGATTTCTTTTTGCTATCGGACTCTTTGTACTGGTATTACGACAATGCCGATATCTTGCCTGGATATCGTTCTGACCACTCGATGGTAACATTAACCTTAAAATTTGGCAAAAATGAAATGGGTAAAAATTTTTTGGAAATTTAACTCTTCCTTGTTGAGAGATATTAACTTTGTAGAAGAAATTCATTCAGAAATTTCTGATGTAATTAAGGAATATACACATGATAAATATAATAGAAGTAACTTGGAAGATATACCAAAAGCAGATATAGATTTCAAAATTTCAGATAAGCTCTTTCTAGACGTCTTACTGATGAAAATAAGAACCAAAACTATAAGTTATGCAACTATGAAAAAAGAAAGATGCAGGAAAAGGAAAAGGCACTTGAAAAAGATATATATACTCTTGAAAATACAGAAAATAAAACTGAAAATATAGTTCTACAAATAAAGGAGAAAAATAAGGAACTGGAGACAATACGTTATAAAAGAATGGAAGGAGTATTGCTAAGATCTAAAGCACGATGGATAGCAGATGGGGGAAAAGATTTCAAAGTACTTCTGTAACTTAGAGAAAAGAAATTTTGTAAGTAAACAAATGACAAAACTAGTCACCAAAGAAGGTACTACTGTTGAAAATCAGACAGATATTGAAAAAGAAGTAAGTGCGTTTTATGAAAACTTATATAAAAAAAGAAATAGGGAAGAATGTGAAATTGAAAACTTAGTAAAAACAATGCCCAAACTATCAAAGGAGGAAAGTGAGTCATTAAACGGGAAAATTACATTAGAGGAAGCAGGTCTAGCTTTGAAAAACATGAAAAACGGGAAAAGTCCTGGCACAGATGGATTCACAGTCGATTTCTTTAAATTCTTCTGGAAGCAAATTGGGCCTTTTATAGTGAGATCATTAAATGAGAGCTACAAATGTGGTGAACTGTCAACCACGCAAAAAGAGGGACTGATTACTTGTCTCCCTAAAGGTGACAAACCTAAAGAATATATAAAAAATTGGCGCCCGATTACCCTGCTAAATGTAGTCTATAAGATAGGATCCTCCTGTATAGCCAATAGAATCAAGGGCGTGCTTCCTAAGTTAATCAGTGAGGACCAAACGGGATTTATGACAAATAGGTACATTGGTGACAATGTAAGGCTGATTTATGATTTGATCAATTATTTGAATATAAAAAATCAACCAGGACTACTCATTAGTATCGACTTTGAAAAAGCTTTTGACTCTCTTAATTGGAATTTTATGTTTAAAGTGTTAAAGGCATTTGGGTTTGGAAATAGTTTAACGCACTGGATTAAAACTTTCTATAACAATATTAAATCGACTGTTCTTGTTAATGGTAGTACTAACCGATGGTTTAGCATTGAAAGGGGATGCAGGCAGGGTGACCCGATTTCACCCTATTTGTTTATTCTCTGTGCAGAAATTTTGGCCTTAATGATAAAAGAAGATAAAGTGATAAAAGGAATCAATATTGGAAACAAAGAACTCAAAATTTCTCAGTACGCTGATGACACCCAGCTCTTGAACGCTGGAGATGGGACCTCATTTGAACAGTCCATACACATTATTGAACAATTTGGTAGAGTTTCAGGACTACTCATGAATGAAGATAAAACTCAGACCATATGGCTAGGAAGTAAGAAAAATTCAGGCAAAATATTTTGCCCTAATTTGAAAATTATTTGGAACCCCTCCAGATTTAAGATATTGGGTGTTTGGTTTACCCAGACACTGACAGATTGTGAAATGATAAATTATAATGATAAATTTTCAGAGGTTAAATTGCTGTTTAAAATATGGTCACAGAGATCTATTACCCCACTAGGTAGAGTAGCAGTACTAAAGTCACTTATTCTTTCAAAACTTATACATCTATGGATATTACTACCAGACCCACCGACCAATTTTTGATACAGTTACAGAAACTCTGTTTTCGATTTGTCTGGAATGATAAGCAAGACAAGATAAGTAGACAGACAGCAGTTAAGACTATCAAACAAGGTGGACTAAATATACCGGATATAAGAAATTATATATATGCTTTGAAGCTTTCATGGGTAAGAAAACTTAGAAGAACTAATCACAAATGGGTCAGTATTGCAGAAATGCTATACCCATTTCTTAAGAATCTAGAATGTTATGGACCATCAGTAGCACGCAAACACCTGAAGGTTAATCATTTTTGGACGCATGTTTTTAAGGCTTATGAATCTTTCTGTGCTTGCATCACTCCACAAAATGAAAATGAATTTCTAACAGAACCTGTCTTGTATAATAATAACATTACCATAGGAATAGAGTCATTGATAAAAAGATTTTAGCAGAAAAGGGGATATATCTAATAAAACATCTTGTCAAAAAAAATGGTGAGTTTTTGAACTATGGAGATTTTTCTAAAACAAATGGTAACTGTATCGACTTTGTAACTTTTAATGGACTCATTTCATCAATCAAACATTTTGCAAATAAAACAGGAATCAGAATAGATGATGATGTGAATTGTTGTACAGATACACCCAAAACAATACAAATAATTGATAGTGTGCACAGGGGTTCAAAAAGGTATTATGAGTATTTGATGTCAAATAACATAGAACCGAAATGTTGTAAAAAATGGACACATAAACTTAATGAAGAAATCAACTGGAAAAGGGTATTCGGAAAATTGCACAAAATTAAAGATATCAAACTACAATGGTTACAGATAAAAATCCTCCATAGAATTGTTGCTACTAATGTTGTTCTGTGTGCAATGGGTGTAACAAACACAACAAATTGTGCCCTGTGCAGTAATGAAAAAGACTCAGTCGAACATTTCTTTTGGGGTTGTAACCATGCAAGAGCTATTTGGACAAAATTAGAAAAATATATTAATGACAACTGCGAACATGCATCGAATGTAAAAATTTCACGTCAGATTGTTCTTTTCGGAGTAGATAATTGTATGAAAACAGATGCTGTTTTTGATTTCATCATTCTACTAGCCAAATGGTATATTTACAGATGTAGAATTGAAAACCATTCGCCCATAATAAAAGTTTTTTTAAAACAGTTGAAATACAGGTTTCAAATTGAACATTACAACGCGACAATTGCAAACAATTTGAGTAGATTCACCTTTGAATGGAATCATTATAAACCATTGTTTGATTGTACAGACTAAATATATATAGGTATAATCTTTATGTGTGTGTATGTATGTGTGAATATGTAGCTAGGTATGTATATGTATATGTATGGGTATGTGTATGTGTGTGTGTGTGTGTGTGTGTATGTATGTATATATAATATATATATATATATTATATTATATTAATATATATTATATATATATATATATTGTATATATATGTTATGTTGTGTGTATATATGTGTATATATATATATATATATATATATATATATTATATTATATATATATATTATATATATATATGTGTGTGTGTGTGATGTGTATATATATGTGTGTATATATATGTGTATGTGTTATATGTGTATATGCATATTATGTGTATATATATATATATATATATATATATATATATATATATATATATATAATATATATATATATATATATCTGTAGATATGTTTGTGTGTATATGTGTGTATATGTATGATATATATATATATATAGGTGCACATACATATAGGTAAAACATGTGTCTGGCCATGTTATTTGCTGATTAGCAAACAGGTGATACCGGAAAAAATACTTGTATGTGTAATAGGCATTTGAGATGACACTGACTCAGCGTGCTTTTTCTTATAGATAAAAATGTATAATGGCGTAGGTAGACAGAAATGACAGAGATACTTTTGGGGGAGTTTTTTGTGTGTTTTTTGGTGTGCTTTTTTGTTGTTGCTGTTGTTGTTGTTGTAGTAGTTGTTGTTTTTTTGTTTTGTTTTGTTCTTTGGTTGTTGTTTGTATGTGTACATGATACATTGAATTTAGCGCGTGTGTGCAAGCATGCGTGCATGCGTAAGTGTATATATGTGTGTGTGTGGATGCATGCGTGCATGCAAGCATACTGATAGGGATATGAACGTGTGTGTGTGCTTTTTGGTTAATCATTGGAAAAGCACTTCCTGTCACTTGGTTATGAAACAAAATTGCATTCTTACTTTTTTTGGATTTTTTTTTTTCGTGTTTTGATTAGAAATGTTTACCTATGTTGTTTGTAATTGAAAAATGGACATTAAAAAAGTTTTTTAAAAAAAAAAGATAGACACAGTGCACAAATCCAACACTACTCTGTCAAGAGTGCTAAATTTAGCGCACCCCTTCCTTTTACCTAGTCCAAGCGTGATCAGTTGCTGCTATAATTAGCACCAGCTGGCCCCATCTGGGCTGGGATAGGATGGATTCATTAGCAGCTGAGAGGAGCTGGAAGTGGGGGAAACTGACTGCTGTGTAGATTATCTGAAACTATTAGTAAAAAAGGTAAACATGGAATACATTTAGTACAAGACATTATGGAAGTCTTCATTTTACTTTTTGCAGATGATGTGGCTCTTATTTCAACTACTCCTGGGGGGTTTCAAAACCAGCTGAATGTATTGAAATCTTGTTGTGATGATTTGCAAGTTAATGTTAATTCTGGAAAAGTGATGTAATGATCTTTAGATATGCAGGGTTTCTTGAAAAAAAAAACAGAGGGTTTACCATAATTTCAAATTAGAAGTGGTAAATAAATATTGCTATTTGGGGTTCAGTTTTATGACAAAACCTAGTGCTAAGCTGGGCACAGATCACCTTGTGACAAAAGGAAAGAATGCTGTTGTAGAACTAAATAGGGTTTTCAATAAATATAAAGAAATTAACACTGAAACATTTTTCAAGATCTTTGATATCAATATGCAGCCAATTTTACAATACTCATCTGAAGTATGGGGGTTACATAAATTGGAACATATAGAAAAAAAATTCACAAGGTTGCTCTAAGAGAGTTTTGGGTGTACTATTGAAAACTCCAAATAAAAGGATATATGGTGAGATTGGAAGACCCTCTTTATATCAAATCCTATAAACATGCTCTTAGATACTGGTTTAAACTATTACAAATGACCTGATAATGCTTATCAAATGTTGCTTGACAATGATATTTTTTTTGTAATCTAGAAATAACTGTTGGGTTACTAAGGTAAGACAGATTCCATGTGATACAGGATTCAGCTTTGTTTGAATTCAACAGGGAGTAGGTGAGTTCAAGCTTTCTTGTGTTTATTTAAACAGAGAGCGATTGATTTATTTATCATCGAGAATGGTATAGTACAGTTAGGGACCAAGAAAGGTATGACAGCTATAGGAGTTTCAAATCAACCTTGGGTAAAGAAAAAATATCTTTTACAGTTAGATAGTTACTGCTTTAGAGTTGCTGTGTCACAGGTGAAATGTAATGCTTTGCCACTTAATAACAATGTACATCGATATAGCAAACAGAACCAAAACAAAGACTGTCCATTTTGTAAACCAAAAGTTTAAGATGAACAGCATTTCCTTTATGAATGTTTCATGTATAATGATTTAAGAGTCATATATTCAAGTGATTGTGTGGATGCACCTTTACATGATCATCTTATAGCAGAGAACACTAATAGAAATCATAGTTTGTAAAGGTATATTTTTCACGCCATCAATAAGAGAAAGAAATTGCCCTATTAGGAAAGTTATGTTACAAAAGAAGAGAACAATTACCAGTTAGTAATAAATCTATATAGCTATATGCATAAACAAAGGAAATGGTTCCCATTTCGTTATGATTTTAAGTAGCTATATTTATATTGGTTTTTTCCCAGACATAGGAAAGGTATATTTAGAATAATATTGTGATTTTTGTTTGATACAAACGCCCTTTATGTATATCATGTGCTTTGGCTTTATGGCTTTTCAAATAAATTGAACATGACAATTACGATGTATTTTTTAGTTTTGCCCATGGGGGACACTTGTCAACTTTCCCACACCAACCATATGTATTGTGGCCCAAGGCCGATGTACATTAATTTTCCTAGTTCTGAGTCCTCTCTCTCTCTCTCTCTCTCTCTCTCTCTCTCTCTCTCTCTCTCTCTCTCTCCTCTCTCTCTCTCTCTCTCTCTCTCTCTCTCTCTCTCTCTCTTCTTGATTTCTACATTTGTTCACAACATAACGATAATAGACATGAACGTGTGTGTGTGTGTGTGTGTGTGTGTGTGTGTGTGTGTGTGTGTGTGTGTGTGTGTGTGTGTGTGTGTTCAATTTCTTTTAACGTCTTTTCACAAATTGTGATATTAGACGGAAATGCGGAGAGAGAGAGACAAAGACAAAGAAAGACAGAGGGGGAAGGGTGTGTGAATGTCAGGGGAAGAGGGCGTAGTTGGTAATGTATGGAAGATGGAATTTCAGAGGATCAATAGGGCCTACACGTGGACTGATAAAAAAAAAACAAAAACACCTTAACATTACTTACCTAATAAACTACATTGAACAAAAACGAAAATGCAGTGTGTGTGTGTGTGTGTGTGTGTGTGTGTGTGTGTGTGTGTGTGTGTGTGTGTGTGTGTGTGTGTGTGTGTGTGTGTGCTCGCGCGCGAATGCCTGCGTGTCTTTTCGTGTGTGTGAATATAATTTTTACTGTCATTTAGTAATCACATGGTGGTCAAAGGGTCTGGAGTCCCAGTGGGATGACAATGCTTTAACTAGAGGTGTGGGCTACTAGTAGAGATGACCCAACGTGTCTCTCCCTAGCACATATATGCTCCAGCACTTCAGTGCGAAAAAGAATTGCTATGGCTGTTAGTCCCCTGATCAGCATAGCCTCTCATCACAAGACTGTTGTAGGCTAGCCATTTGGTCACATCCTTCATGACGTGATGGCTGTGACTGGGTAGCATGCGCCCGACCCCCCTCCTGAGATAGAACACAACAGATCTGGAGTCTAACCTTGATTTAAACAAAAGTTCGAAACAAGAAAAAGTCTAGAATTAAGCCCTTGAGGGAGGTGACTTAGCCCAATTAACGTGCAGCAAGCAGGCCCACTGGCGTTTGGATATGCCCTGATGCCCACAAACCAGTCCCCAGTTATGGGTCAGATCCCAAGAGGAGAACCCATTGGCAGAACAGGCGAAAGAGTAAAAGGTGTTTCCCAATGGCTGTGATGGCAGAAGAGGATGTCTTCCAGGGTAGACCGGACTATGCAGCTCAGTGAAAGCAACCAAGGAGAATGACTGCTCTGATATAAAAAAAAAAAACAACAGATAATTTTGATGGGGTGCCTGTCCATTAATTTTCAGGTCAGACGCTTCCTCTGCTACTGGTAATCATGTAACCCAGTCCTACTTGCCACATGTGGGGAGTAAACCCAACCCCAAAACATCCGATTTGGAGAGGGATGGGCTCCACCAGGTTAGATTTATCCAAGACACACTCATGAAAAAGATAAATGGAATCTCCATTCTGGATCAGTTGTCACCCAGGCTACCAAGGACCATCACTTCTGTTGCACATTAGGACAGAGGTTGAAAGTATGCTACTGGTGTACAACGCAGCAAAATCCATGCCAGAAACTACATCACCATTTGCACTTGGAATGTACTAACACTGAGAGCCATAGGCAAAGTCAGAGAACTAACACATGGTATGGCCAGATACCAATGGCACATCCATGGAATTTGCGATGGTGTGGGGTTTATCATTCAAAAGGACATTGCAAACACCGTTACGAGCTGTCAGCCAGTGTCCGGTAGACTTATTACTATCTGCTTGAGAGAAACGGCCTTCAACATCCCAGTCATACCAGCAGAAGCCCCGACGTCAGATTGAACGGATAAAGCCATAGATGAATTCTATGACCAGCTATAAAGAGGTTAAAAATAAAATTCCAAGAAAGACATCCTTGACGTACAAGGTGACTGGAATGCCAGAGATAGAAAGAGATACCTACAAAGACTGGGAGGGCATTTGTGAACCACAGAGCAGCAAAGAAACAAATGAAAGAGGCTTGAGACTCCTGGAGTGTGCTAGTAACAGCAATCTTCAGCTAGTGAATACACGTGGCCCACATAAGACATCCAGAAGATGAACATGGCACAGCCCAAATAGAAAACCCCAGAACCAGATAAATCACATCATGGTGAAGAGAGGATTTCAGTCTGCTGTAAATATTGAAAGGATACGAAGCTTTCAAGGACCTGAGATAAAGAGTGACCACAATTTTGTAATGATGACATTCCAGCTTCATCTAAAAAGAATTTTGAGCAGAACAACATTAGGATCAAACTTGACCTTGAGAAGCCGAAGGATCCAGAGGTAGAAGACACTTTTCAGACAAGGATAGGAGTGATATTCGCAGCACTCACTCTGATAGTCTCAGATTATACAAATATAGATACCTTGATGGATAGTTTCAACACAGCACTGACTGAAACAGCAAGCAAACTTTTTGGCAAACATTAACCAGTCAGAAATCCTTGGGTCGCATCTAACATCCTACTACTATGGGACAAACGTAGAGAGTTGAAGAAAAAGAAACAGAAGAAAGAGTAGAACAATATCCGGCACTCAACAAAAGAATCAGAAAGTTCATGACAGAAGCAAAATCAAACTGAATGTCAAAGTCATTCGGATGAGACTATAAACCGAGGTCCTGTGTGCGAACGCATGCAGAACATCTTGCACACACGTTAAAATCCCGTTCTGCCTTTCGGAAGAGCAGGCCATCATGTGCCGGTAGGAGCGGATGACAAAATTAATTTTAAAAAAAACAGCATGCACAAAGGTGTCGTGTTTAGACACCATCCTTGTGGGGGAAAAAAATGGGTAGGCGCTGCACTTGTGGCGAGGCGCTCTCCCCCGGGAAAAGCAGCCAAAATTACACACAGAGAAATCTGCTGTGACATAAAGTGGTAGAAAAAAAAAAAGAGAAATGGATTGGTGAACAGTGTCAGTACATCGAAGAGAACATCAAGAAAAACCTTAGCAAGAAACCATATCTGCTAGTTAAAGACTTGGCTAGCACGGAACAAGGAAAAAGCTCAACAATCCAAGACAAGAATGGGAAGTACCTCACTGACTACCTAGATATCAGATGGACAAATTACTGCTGTGACCTGTACAACTACAAACCATTGGAGATCCAGAAGTCCTCAATGTCCCCACAAGTACAGATACAGTCTCCCTATCCTCCAAGAAGAGGTGGAAACAGCAGTCAGATCACTAAATGAAGGGGTGTGGTGGTTGGGAAGTTCGCAGGGGCTGAAACATTCCAGCTGAGCTGGTTCGAGCAGGAGGGGAAGCCATAATCAAAGCTATACTAAAAATCTCTAACAAGATTTGGCAGACAGGAAAATGGCCACACCATGGACAAAGTCACTCATCATCATCCTCCCCAAGAAAAGGAATCTACGATGGTGCCAGAATTGCCACACTATCAGCCTCATATGCCACCCAAGCAAGGTCATGTTGATTATATCTGACAGACTGAAGCCACAAGCAGAGACAATCATTGGTCAGGATCAAGCAGGTTTCAGGGCAGGGCGCCGCACAACAGATATTCAACTTCAGGATACTATGTGAGGGATACCTTCAACACCACCAAGACCTTTACCCACGTATTTACTGATTTTAAGAACGCATTTGGCAGGAAGTGGCATGCAGCTTTGTGGCCAAACATAAATTTGTATACCTTCAAAACAAAACTGCTCAGATTCATCAATGAACTTTACAAAAAGGCCACCAATTGGTGTACTACAACAACAATATTGGAGAGTGGTTTCAAAGAACAGTTGGAGCACAACAGGGTTGTTTACTCTAACCTACTCTTTTCAACATCTTTCGTGAGAAAATTATGGTATTCTAGAACAATATGAAGGATCAATCAGCATTGGTGGCAGAACAATCACTAACCTCAGCTTCGCAGATGACATTGATGGACTAGCAGGATCAGAACAAGAGCTTGTCAGCCTAACAGAATACCTGAATAAGGCCCCCAAAACATACGGCATGGAAATAAGTGCAGAGAAGACCAAACTGATGGTCAATAACGCCAAAGGCATCAGCACTGATATCAGGGTCAATGACAAGAAGCTGGAAACTGTTCACAGCTTCAAGTACTTGGGGGCCGTTGTATCAGACCAGGGCTCCAAGCCAGAAGTAGTATGCAGGATTGCACAGACAATAACAACACTGTCAAAACTGAACACCAGATTGAGAGATAAAAATATCTCACTCAACTTCAAAATCAGACTAATGCGCTCCCTTTTCATATCCACATTCCTGTATGCCTGTCGTGGACGTGGACACTGACTGCAGATTTGGAGATAACAGTACAGGCTGTAGAGATGAGATGCTTCGACACTGCTTGGCATCTCCTACAGAGACCACATAAGCAACGAAGACGTGCATAACAGAATCCAGCAAACCATTGGGCCCCCAAAAACTGTCTAGCAATAAGTGTAAATTTAAATGATATGGGCATATTACAAGATCAAACGGACTTGCAAAAACAATTCTGTATGGCACTGTCCAAGGAAGAAGAAAAAGAGGCAGACCAAGGAAGAGATGGGATGACAACATCAGCGAATGGACTGGCCTAGAACTCAACAAAATTTCGAGAAAGGCAGAACAGAGAGAGGAATGGAGGGAACTGGTTGTCAAGACTTCAGGGGTGCCAACACAGTCACCAGACTAAGGAATAGATAGATAGATAGATAGATAGATAGATAGATAGATAGATAGATATATGATATAAGTAATCACATACTAGAAAGAGCTGGTGTTGGTAATTTGCGAACAGAGCAGTGTAAGTGATGTTATAAAGAGTAGAACAAACATATAAAAAATGTAATTATCAATTACCCTTACATCAAAAATAATAGCACAAGAAATGAAAAAGTAAAACAACTAGTATGAGTTTAACATAGGTTTTATTCCTATTTTGTTACAGTTTTATGAACATAGCTACTACTACTACTACTACTACTACTACTACTACTACTACTACTACTACTACTACAAAAATTACTACTACAACTACTACTGGTGATGGTGATGATGATGATGGTGATAAAAAAAAACAACAACAACAACAACAAAATAATAATAATAATAATAATAATAATAATAATAATAATAATAATATATAATAATAATAATATAATAATAATAAGATGATGAAATAATAAAAGAATATGATAAAAGATGAGAAAAGCCAAAGAAGCCTGGATAGAAGAACAATGCAACAACATCGAAGCTGGAATGGCCAAGGGAAACAGCAAACAGCTTACGACACTTGAAAGCACTAACTAAAACCACACAGCATAAAGCCATCTGTTATTGAAGACAAAGAAAGAAATCTTTTTAACGGAAAACAATGCCATCCTCCAACGCTGGACAAAATACTGTGAAGGGTGTATAACTACCCACTACGCCCAGATACCAACAAGTTTCTGACAAACCCCCTGAACACCAAGATAAAGGCCCACCAACACTAAGGTGTGAAGTAGACACAGCTATTAAACAATTGAAGAAGGGGAAGTCCCCTGGAATCGATAACATTCCAGCTGAACTCATAAAAAATGGAGGGAATGAAACAGCAAGGCCCTTCACAGAACTTTGTCAGAAGATCCACAACACCAATGAATGGCCAAAAGAATGGACACAGTCTCTTGTAATACCCCTGCCAAAGAAAGGAAACCTCAAGCAATGCCAGAACTACAGAACCATCAGTCTCATAAGCCATCCTAGCAAGATCATGCTGCAGGTAGTCCTCAACAGACTGAAAAACCAAGTGGAAAAACTCCTGGCAGAAGAACAAGCGGGCTTTCGACCAAAATGCAGCACAATGGAACAAATGTTCAATCTGAGAATTCTGATAGAGAAGCATCTCCAACACCAAAAAGACTTGTACCACAATTTCATAGACTTCAAAAAGGCCTTTGACAGGGTATGGTATGACGGCCTCTGGCAAGTACTCAGGCACTTCAACATTGACAATTGCCTAATTGAAGTCATCAAGGCACTGTACGAGAACACAATAAGTACAGTTTTCATGAACAATCACGTGGCGAGTTCTTCAAGACCACGGTTGGGGTCCGCCAGGGCTGCCTTCTCTCACATGTACTTTTTCAACCTCTTCCTCGAAAACATCATGACAGAGACACTGCAAAACCACCACACTTCCATCTCCATTGGTGGAAGACCCCTTTGCAACCTCAGATTTGCAGATGACATTGACCTCATGGGCAGCAGCAAACAAGAACTGCAAATCCTCACAGACAGTCTAACAGATTGAGGGAACGAATATGGCATGGAGGTCAGTACAGAGAAATCAAAGATCATGGTCAACAGCGCAAGTAATGACAGCACGGAAATAAAGATGAATGGAGAAATACTGGAAGAGGTGAGCCAATTCAAATACTTAGGCTCCATCCTAACAAAAGATGGCACATCAAACAATGAAGTGAAAGCTTGCATTGCAAGAGCAACATCTGCTCTAGTCAGACTCAAGAGGATCATCAGAAGCAACAACATCAGCTTCTGCACCAAATACCACCTCTACAAATCCCTCGTGTTATCTATCCTCCTATATGGCTGTGAATCATGGACTCTGACAGCAGAGTTAGAGAGGAGAATTCAAGCATTCGAGAACAAGTGCCACAGAAGACTCCTCAAAGTAGCATACAAAGAACACAAGACCAATAACTATGTGAAAGAAGAAATCAAAAAGCTGTGGGCCCCCAAGAGCCTTTGCTCTCCACCATAAAGAGGAGAAAGCTGATGTGGTTTGGTCACACCACAAGACACAATACCTTAGTAAAAACCATCTTGCAAGGAACAGTCGAGGGCAAGAGAAGAAGAGGCCGCCAAAAGAAATCATGGGTTGACAACATCAAAGACTGGACCGCCTAACCCCTGCAACACCTCCTACTAGCCACACAGGATCGTGAAGCATGGAAAAAGATCTCTGTTGCGTCTTCTCTCATGTCCCCCCTACGTCCATTGGGACATGGGACTGAGTGAGTGAGTGAGATGAAAGTAAATAAACGGAAAGTTAGAATCTTAAATTTCACAACTTGTTTGTTTTCCTTCTTCGTCATATCTATCTAGCTATCTTGCTATCTAGTGCTTCCTGCTATCTCTGTCTGTCTGTCTATCTATCTATCTATCTATCTATCTATCTATCTATCTATCTATCTATCTATCTATCTATCTATCTATCTATCTATATGTATAATCATATATAATCTGTGTGTGGTGGTGCGTGCGTGTGTGTGTGTGTGTGGTGCGTGTGTGATGTGTGTGTGTGTGTGTGTGAATGATTTATCACTATTGATACCCACTCTCTCTCTCTCTTCCTCTCTCTCTTCTCTCCTCTCTCTCTCCTCTCTCTCTCTCTCCTCCTCTCTCTCTCTCTCCTCACACACACACAGTCTCTCTCTCTCTCCATCTCCTCTCTCTCTCTCTCTCTCTCTCCCTCTCTCTCTCTCTCTCTCTCTCTCCTCTCTCTCTCTCCTCTCTCTCTCTCACACATCACCCACAGTCTCTCTCTCTCTCTCTCTCTCTCTCTCTCTCTCTCCTCTCTCTCTCTCTCTCTCCATCATCTCACCTCTCTCTCTCTCTCTCTCCTCTCTCTCTCTCTCTCTCTCTCTCTCTCTCTCCCCTCCATCTCTCTCTCCTCTCTCTCTCTCTCTCTCTCTCTCTCTCTCTCTCTCTCTCTCTCTCTCTCTCTCTCTCTCCTCTCATCGCCTTGTTATAGTTTTGCGTGTGTGTGTGTGTGTGTGTGTGTGTGTGTGTGTGTGTGTGTGTGTGTGTGTGTGTGAATGATTATCACTTGTACACTCTCATCTCAAGCCTCACATCTTCTCTCTGACTCCATCTCTCTCTCTCTCTCTCTCTCTCTCTCTCTCTCTCTCTCTCCTCTCTATATATATATATATATATATATATATATATATATATATAGCGCGCGCGTGTGTGTGTGTGTGTGTGTGTGTGTGTGTGTGTGTGTGTGTGTGTGTGTGTGCCTGAAGTGATACATCACTGTCACTCTTTATGTCAAAGCCTGCAGCAATATATCTACTGTGGAGCTGGGAGATTTCACTGTGAAATGTCAGAGCCCACAGCATAGATGACGTCACTGCTGTCAGGGCCCTATAAATCATTCTCTGTTATCATTTACCACTTGTTTACAAAATAAGCAGAGGCCGTGCATGGACTAAATGCACGCCAAATGAAAAACAAAATCAGACAGATATTTGCTTAAGAAAATATAATTGGCTTAATGGAAAAGAAATAGAAAAAAAGAGTTATAGCTGGGCTTTTTTTCTTCTAGTAAATGGGTTGATTGTTTAAGATTATAAACTAGGGCCCCCTGTGTGATGGCACACAGATCTTGTGCACACATTATTGACCAGTTCCGCCTTTTGGAAGAACAGGCCATTGTGTGCTGGTAGGAGTGGATGATAATAATTTTAAAAGCCAGCATGCATACAGCTTTTGTGTTTAGACACCATCTCTGAAGAAAAATCGAGGAGTTGGAGTCTCCAGGGCAATTCGGGGCTGTAGACCTATATGGCAAGGTTCTGGAGTCTCCTATTATGCCACTGGAACCATTCCTATTGGCGATTGCCTTTTCAATGGACCATTCCAGCAACGTGGAGAGGGGCGGAGGGTGTCTTGCATGGGTAGCAGCTTACCCTCCATACTTACTCATCCAGGGTCTTGCACTCTAGAGCCTAGACTGCGACTCCAGAGTCAACTAATGGTTGGCAACATTGTGTTAAATGGGGATTTTTTCTGATAAAAACAACAGCATGTGAATAAGATTATTTTCAACTACTGCATGTGTGTGTGCTTGATGTTTTTTTTATGGGATAGAACAGCACAGAATCAAGTATTATGTCATTATCAATTTTGTTTCCAAGTGATATTAGGACCTAGGTGGTCTTCTAACAAGTACGGTAATTGACTGAAGACACATGATGTGTGTTTTTACACATCTTGTGTCTCAGTCACCACTTTATTCGTGTTTATGAAATATGCATATATGGGTTACATTTTTTTTTATTACCAAGCTGTAAACAAAGTTTGTGAGAAGTTATGATCGAGTGGCAATTTCTGTTTGTTTTTATCCTCTTTCTACCCTTGTGCCTTGAAATGTATTGTGGCCAAAGACCAATGTGCTTCACAATTTCAGCGTTCAGTTCAGTGCTCTCTCTCTCTCTCTCTCTCTCTCCTCTCTCCTCTCTCTCCTCTCTCTCTCTCTCTCTCTCTCTCTCTCTCTCTCTCTCTCTCTCTCACACACACACACACACACACACACACAAAGGAGGAGTAAGACTGCCAGGAGGAGCTCTCCAGAGTTTGTGTGTTTTTTTAACAGTTAGTCGAAAGCAGTTCATTGGAAAATTATACAGACGAGTGTGTCTTCATTGCAGGACAAACAATGTTAATACATTTGGTTATAAAAAGCTGTGCAGATTGAGTTATTTACGATTTCTTTAAGAGTTCTTCCATTTATCCAGTTCTAACAAAGCCTTGTACCGTGGTGAAGTGGTAAGGTGGTGATCTGTTCCTGGACCTTTGAGCTGTAATAGGCTACTCAAGTGTGACAGCCAGCTTCCCCTGTAGGCCTATCTGTGTAAAGTGGTTTCTTTGTTGTTGGCCTGTAAGGCTAAAGTGGGACTACAGCTGAGG
>CM060338.1:27633367-27698367 GCA_030674155.1 Stramonita haemastoma | reverse complement strand
TATTATTATTATTATTATTATTATTATTATTATTATTATTATTATTATATTATCATTATTGTCTATCAACTTAGTGGTAAACCAACGGGCATAAGACTGCAAATTTATGCAGGTGTACAGTAAAGTAACAAGCTCTTTTTTCTTTAGGATAGCCCCAGTGCACATGGGCATATTTTGGGTGCATACCTTTTATGCACCTCAAGTACTAGATCTTTTGTAGGAAAAGCACAATTCCTTCTTACTTACCTTACACATAAAGGCAGACTCCCCTGTATGCAGATTAGGTTACTCAACATTCAGGATGTACAGTAGGCTCTTCAAATCATGGGGTTGCTATGCAACCAGGATCTAGCAAAATAGCTTAGTGATTCATGCAAGGCAAGGCCAGAGGTCTAGTTCCTTTTCAGACACCCTGGGTTGCTGTAAACCCAGGAGGTATGATAGCGGGTGATGCCTTCACTAAAAGTATGGGTTGCTGTACACCCAGGAGGTATGGTAGGGGGTTATGCCTTCAATAAAAGTATTGGTTGCTGTACACCCAGAAGGTACAGTAAGGGGTTATGCCTTCAATAAAAGTATGGGTTGCTGTACACCCAGGAGGTACAGGGCCTGGAAGCGACAAAGGGGAAAGTTAACTGCTCTGAAGCAGAAATTAATCCCAGGGCAAGTCAACACACTGCTGTTGGGTGACTCAGTGTTGGTAGGTGTGGACAGCCAAAGAATGCCAACACACAGCCACCCTGTCTGCAACCTGGCGATACCTGGCCAGACTGTTACCACCTGTGTCAGTGGCTCTCATCACGCCCCCCTTCACCCCTCATCAAGCGTGTTATATCCCACGTGGGAATCAACAGCTTCTACACAGGGCCTGTCTCTTCAGCAGACTGGGTCAAGCTGATCCGACTTCTGAGAAGGGTGTTTCCCCATACCATACTACAGGCCTCTTCTCTTGTTCCCCCCTTGGACGACACCCACTCCGTGCAGCAGCTTCATGGTCCATAATGAACCTGAGACACACCTGCATTCAAGAAGAAGTTTCGTACATTGACAATACCCCCTACTTCCTTTCCAAGTCAGGTGCACCCAAGAAAGCCATGTACGGTGACAGACTCCATCCCAGCTACAGAGGATGTGAAGTCATTACGCACAACCTCTGTTCCAATGGTAACCCTCCACTCGAGACACCATCTCTGGGACCTACATACTCACACCCCCCTTCTGCTAGGGAAGTATGTCACTTCGTCACAGGCCCAGTTCCTCACAAGCCCAGTTCCTCACAGGCCCAGTTCCTCACAGTTGTTCTCCAGTTTTGTCCAAGTAGGACTTCAGAACAAAATTTTAAATAAAGATGTGTTCTCCGGTAGTCAAATATTGTTACATATCAATATGACTGCATATCTTATATATCTCTCTCTCTTTGTCCTCTCTCTGTCTCTCACTCTTTCTCCGTCTCTGTCTGTCTGTCTGTCTGTCTGTCTGTCTGTCTGTCTCTCTGTCTCTCTCTCTCTCTCTCCTCTCTCTCTCTCTCTCCTCTCTCTCTCTCTCTCTCTCTCTCTCTCTCTCTCTCTCTCTTCACCACACTCACACACACACACACACAACACACACACACACACACACACACACACACCACACCACACACAGGTGCTCTGCTGCTATCTTGGCCTGTGACAAAGTGGACCTGTGACGAACTGGGCAGTCCCCTCTGCTAGTTATGTGGTCGCAGTGAAGGGGTACAGAAGTGTGGAGACTCTACCGATGCAACAAACACTAATGACTCAAATGTGTCCCCCTGTCCTGTCCGCATCACCTAAATGCCCACCTGTGACTGATTATGACTTTCACTTTCCACCCAGTCAACCCAGGAGATTTATTCCCCATGACTCTCTCATGCTGGGTAGACAGACTGTACCAGAAACCCAAACAGACAAGATCATAGATCTGTTAATGAATTGCTCCAGCCCTAATGTATAATTACAGAAGTGTGTGTGTGGGTGGGCATGAGGGCATAATCACAAATGTGTTGATGCATGCATTTACACACATACCTATGTGATTATTTTTCTGTTTATCTAATAGTTTTACGTGGTCAAATGAATTCGTGAACCTTGTGGGGGGGGGGGGTTGTTTGTTTGTTTTTTTTCCTTCCAAACCTCACCTTTCCACTCCCCTCTCTGGGTTTTTTTGTGTTTTCTTTTTCTCCCCAAACTTCACCTTTCCACTCCTCACCCCCAATGTTGTGTCATTTCACACAACAGGACTTGACCACCAGATACCTTTTTTAGCCTAAGACAAGCAAGTCTAACTCTGTCTATACCTTTGCATAAACTAGTTTTATCCTCTCCTATAACATGCCTCCTCTCTCTCTCTCTCTCTCTCTCTCTCTCTCTCTCTCTCTCTCTCTCTCTCTCTCTCTCTCTCTCTCTCTCTCTCTCTCTCTCTCAGCTTTGTTTGGCTTCAACAGGGAGTAGGTGATGTTAAAGCTTTCTTACGTTTAGTTAAACAGAGACGGATTGATTTATTGATCCAAGAATGGTACAGTACAGTTAGGGACCGAGACAGGTACGACAGCTACAGGAGTTTCAAAACAACATTTGGTAAAGAAGAATATCTTCTACTACACATAGATAGTTACTGCTTTAGAGTTGTTGTGTCACAGGTAAGACGTAATGCTTTGCCACTTAATAACAATGTAGGCTACATCGACAGCGAACGGAACCAAAATAAAGAATGTCCATTTTGTAAACCAAAAGTTGAAATATGAATACCATTTCCTTTATGAATGTTTCATGTATAATGATTTAAGAGTCACATTTTTAAGTAATAGTGTGGATACACCTTTACACGATCTTCTTAAAGCAGAAAACACCAACAGAAATAACAGTTTGTCTAGATGTATTTTTCAAGCCATCAATAAGAGAAAGAAATCACTGTATTAGGATAGTTAACTTACAAACGAAAATAACAGCTACCAGTTTATGATAAATATATGTAGCATATGCATAAACAATGATAATGGTTCCCATTTGGTTATGATTTAAGAAGCCATGTCTTTTTTCCCAGACATAAGAAAGGTATACTTAGATAAAATTGGGATTTTGTTTGATACAAATGCCCTTTTATGTAAAATATGTGCTTTGGCTTTACGATTTTTCAAAGGAATTGAACATGATAATTATGATGTATTTTTGAGTTTTGCCCATTGCGGGACACTTGTCAACTTTCCCACACCAACCATATGTATTGTGGCCCAAGGCCGATGTACATTACATTTCTGAGTTCTGAGTTCGTTTCTCTCTCTCTCTCTCTCTCTCTCTCTCTCTCTCTCTCTCTCTCTCTCTCTCTCTCTCTCTCTCTCTCTCTCTCTCTCTCTCTCTCTCTCCTCTCTCTCTCTCTCTCCTCATGTCATTGGTGTTATGCTGCAGTGTACTGAGTTACTAAGTTTACACAGCGAAGTTGTTTTTTCTCTTTATCTGTTCATTTAGAAGAAACTTGGTCATCATTTATTGATCTATAGAGAATTTTGGGTGATAACAGCCAAAATTCGTGTGTGATTGTGTATACATTTGCTTTGTTTATTATTTTTTTTGTTACAGAACTTTGTACTAATATCATATTTGTGACGCTCCACCACATAATGAGACGCATTGCACCAGAGGTCAATTTTTAGTTATTGATATGCTATCACACTGCAATAAAATAGCAAAACAATACAAAAAACAAATTGAAAATCGGACAATTCTAGGAAAAGTTATTGCAAGTTGAAATGCTAGACTGCAGGAAATGACAAAATGAGAAATTGACAAGTTTAGCATACTAATAGGTGGTCAGAATGAGGGCTTGTATATTTTTAAAACACGTTTAAAGGCAAAAAGACACAAAACTATGATTTGATATTTCACTATAAGGTAGAATAATGGCTATACTTTAATAATCAATAAAAATCTCAAAATTGCCAACTTGACCCTACCTGCCTTTAATGGCTCCTGGCGGAAAAGTGGGTTATGTGCTAAGCGACTCATTTCGTGGTGGAGCGCCACATTTGTGTATCCTAGTTTGAGTTGTGATTATACTTCTATTAGGCTTTCGTGTTTGTTGTTTGAGATTTTTGTTATTATCTGTTCATTTTGTTTCCCCCCTTTTTTGTTTTTGTTTTGGTTATTTGTTTTTGTTTTGTTTTTTGCTTTTTTCTTCTTCTTCCTTGTGTGGAAACTCACAGACACCCCCAAAGTCCTAACACAGCATTACTATCTGCACTCTCCGTAGATGTCATGCCTCTTACCTCAGACAAGTGGCCATTAAAACAGTGTTTCATCTGTTTGGCTTTGCTGAATCTCGTCTTTCCTCAAATAATAACTGATGCAGACATGCACATTCCAGGATACCAAATATTTCGTCGATCCCTACAAACCAAAAACTACAGGCTTGTTAACATATTTTGCATCTTCTTTATGCTGTAAAAGGCTATATAACTTTGATGTTTATGACATTAAATAGATTTGGGTAGAAATCAAACTAAAACACAGTAGTCCGCTCTTTATAGGATTCACATACAGAAATCCGTCAGAACCCTGTGACTAGATTGATAGATACACTTTTAAACTATGAGACTGTTATTCGTGGTGATTTTAACATAGATTTACTCAAACCTAAGCCTAAATGGAATCACAACTGTACTATGTTTGGCCTAGACCAACTAGTTGATAGTAATAGTAGTAGACCTCCATCAGTCGGTGTCGACTATGGAATTCGCGCCAAAAGACAGGTCATTTGTTCAGCGACAACGCCGGCTGTGGCTGGTCAGTCCGATGCGGGAGTGGCAGTCTCTGTTGCATCTGATGCAGATGTGGCTTGTTGAGGTGGCTGGAGCACATGCCTTCCGCTTGACTCTCTTTTCGTTTGCTGCGGTGTGGATCTTTTCTTCACCACACTTCAGCTGTTTGTGGAGAACACTGCGCCATTTACTGCGGTCAGCCGCTACCTCCTCCCAGTTCTCTAGGTTGATGTCCAGGGCTTTCATGTCACCCTTGCAGACGTCTTTGTAGCGCAGTTGGGGGCGGCTAATGCTTCTCTTGCCGGAGGCAAGTTCACCATAGAGGAGATCTTTAGGAATGCGTCCATCCTGCATCCTTCGCACGTGACAAGCCATCTGAGTCTGCGTTGTCTGAGGAGTGTGTACATGGTGGGAAGACCTGCAACCTCGAGGACCTGAGCGTTGGTAACTTTGTCACTCTAGTGGATGCCGAGGATGCGACGGAGAGAGCGCAGGTGGAAGCTGTTCAGTTTGTGCTCCTGTTTGGAGTATGTTGTCCATGTTTCACTGCCATATAGGAGAGTGCTGACGATGCAGGCGTTGTACACTGCCATCTTGGTGGAAACTGTCAGCTTTGGGTTCTCCCAGACACGGGTAGTGGGGCGTCCTAAGGTCGTAGCAGCCTTGCCGATGCGCTTGTTGATCTCGGCATCAAGGGATAGGTTGTCACTGATGGTGGATCCCAGGTATGTGAACTGGTGTACGACATCGAGCTGGTAGTCATCGATTTAGATGGCTGGTGTAGTTACCACGTCCTGGCTCAGCACATTGTCTTTTTCAGACTGATTGTCAGGCCGAAGTCTTTGCAGGCCTGGGAAAACCTATCCATGAGGCATTGGAATTCTTGCTCAGTGTGAGAAATAACAGCAGCATCATCAGCAAAAAGCATGTCCCTAATTGTTTTCTCCATCACTTTTGTTTTTGCTTTCAGCCGAGCCAGGTTGAATAGTCGACCGCTGGATCTGGTGCGCTAGGTATACACCCTCTGTTGCAGTTCCAAAAGCGTCTTTAGGAGCAGGGCAAAGAAGATGCCAAAGAGGGTGGGAGCAAGGACACAGCCTTGCTTGACTCCACTCTTGATGTCAAATGGGTTGGACATGCTGCCCTCATACTGGATTGTTGCCTTCATGTCATCATGAAAGGATCTGATGAGACGTGGAGTTTTGGGGGGCAACCAATTTTTGGAAGGATGTTGAATAGCCCTTCCCTGCTGACTAAGTCAAAGGCCTTGGTCAGGTCTATGAAGGCTATGTAGAGGGGTTTGTGTTGTTCTCTGCATTTCTCCTGAAGCTGGCGAAGGGAGAATATCATGTCCACCGTGGAGCGTTCAGCTCGGAAGCCGCATTGTGACTCGGGGTAGACACGCTCAGCAAGTTTCTGGAGGCTCACAAGCATGACACAAGCAAAGAGTTTTCCTACGATGCTCAGGAGAGATACGCCTCTGTAGTTGTTACAATCACTCCTGACACCTTTATTCTTGTAGAGAGTAACAATCTTGGCATCTCTCATGTCTTGCGGCACGGCTCCCTCCCTCCAACACTGGCATAGGACGTCGTGAAGGGGCTGTAGTAAGGTGTTTTTACAGCTTTTGATGAGGTCGGGTGGTATGCCATCGGTCCAGGTGCTTTGCCGCTAGCTAAGCTGTCAATTGCTTTGCGGAGATCAGCAAGGGCTGGTTCAGTATCTAGTTCCTCCATGATGGGCAGAGGCTGAATGTCATCAAGGGCTGAGTTGGAGACTGTGTTCTCTCTAGAGTAGAGCTCAGAGTAATGCTCCACCCACCTGTCCATCTGTCTGCTCTTGTCGGTGATCACCTCCCCATTGGAGGTCTTGAGTGGGGCGGTTTTGCTCCGTGTTGGCCCTAGAGCTGTCTTAGATGCCTTCGTACATTCCCCTGATGTTGCCTGAGGCAGCTGCAGACTGGATGGAGGCACTGAGCTGTTGCCAGTATTCGTTGGCACAACGTCTTGCAGTCTGTTGTACTTTGTTTCTGGCTGCTCTGAGTGCTTGCAGGGATTTCTCACTAGGGGAGCGCTTGTATTCGGCAAGGGCAGCACGCTTTTCGTCAATGACGGGGGACAGCTCGCTAGACTTGGCATCAAACCAGTCATTGTTCTTGGAGGTCTTGTTTCGCAAAGGTTGCAAAGGCTGTTTTCTGAATGGCTTCCCGAGGTGGTTCCATTTCTTAGAGGCTGAGCAGTACTGGTGTTCATCAGACAGAGCTTCTTTGAGAGACTTGGCAAATTCTTCGACTTTCTCTGGAAGATGCATGCTGGTGGTATTGATGCGAGGTTTGCCTTTCTGTTTGAAGCTCTGGAGTTTCTTTGGATGAAGCCTGATCTTGCAGCAGACGAGAGAGTGGTCAGTGTCACAGTCTGCACTGTGGTATGTGCGGGTGATAAGCACAGACTTGATGTTGGTACGTCGGATAGGATCTATCCAGCTGATGCCAATGCTTTGAGTGGGGATGGCGCCATTCTATTGTCTATCTGTCTGTCTATCTCTCTCTATCTCTCTCTATGTGTCTATTTATCTATCTCTCTATCTCTATCTATCTATTATCTATCAATCTATCTATCTATCTATCTATCTATCTATCTATCTATCTATCTATCTATCTCTCTCTTCTATCTTCTTCTCTCTTCTATCTATCTATCTTCTCTCTCTCTCTAACTATCTATCTATGTATACATCCCTTAGTCTGGCGACCGTGGGTACACCCCTGAAGACTTAACAACCAGTTCTCTCCATTCCTCTCTCTAGTCTGCCTTTCTAAGTGTTTTCTTGAGTTCTAGGCCTGTTCATTCGCTGATGTTGCCCTCCCATCTTTTCCTCTGTCTTCCTCCATTTCACAGTGCCTTGCAGTATTGTTTTTGCAAGTCCTTTTGATCTTGTGACATTCCCATACCATTTAGGTTTACATTCCTTTACAATTGTTACAAAGTTTTCGTAAGGCCCATTGATTTGCTGGATTCTGTTATGCACGTCTTCGTTGCTTGTGTGGTTTTCGTAGGAGATGCCAAGGAGTCTCCAGAAGCATGTCATCTATACGCGTGCACTCTTCTCTCCAAATTAGCATTCTGGGTCCATGATTCACAAGCATTACAGGAATATGGATACGACAAGGAGTGCATTAGTCTCATCTTGGTGTTGAGTAAGATGATTTTATCTCTTCGGACAGTGTTCAGTTTTGAGTGTGCTGTTATTTTTTGTGCAATCTCTACTACTTCTGGCTTGGACCCCTTGTCTGATACAATGGCTCCCTAGTACTTCGAAGCTGTGAACTGTTTCCAGCTACTGGTCATTGACCCTTGGATATCAGTGCTGATGCCCTTGGTGTTATTGGTCATCAGTTTGGTCTTGACTGCACTGATTGCCATGCCCTGTACTTTGGAGGCCTTTTTCAGGTGTTCTGTTAGGCTGTACTCCACAATTGCCTACCTCCAGTGCTGCCTGTTCCATCATGGTTTTGAACTGCGATTTCTTTATTCAACTGTTTTAAATTCAAGATCACTCTGTGTGCCATCCTTCAGAGGGTGAGTAAAGATGGGTGATAAATATTGGCCATCCTCAAACACACGCTTGAAAATGATACTATTTTGGTCTAGTTTTTCTTTTCAGTCTCCTTATCAATGGTATTATTTCTGTTTTCGTTAAGCTTAGTTGAGGAGGGAAACTTTGTGTCAGACCATCAAGTTCACAGTCAAGTTCTATTCCTGCTCCCTTGATTAACTGAAGAATCTCATGATCAGATGTCAAGGATTTCCACTGATCAAACGTGCTTGCTTTTGTTTTCAATTCTTCAAGCAATTTAGGTAGTGAAATATAGAACGGAATCACATCATTATCCATCAGTGACTGAGAATGACAATGAACTATGCTTAAAGTTTGTCTTACTTCACATTCATGGAACTAAAGTCATTCTTGTTTCTGGTCTACTGGTTGTTGTTCTTCTTCTCCAAGATCACTATGTGTGCCATCCTTCATAGGGTGAGTTAAGATGGGTGATACATATTGGCCATCCTCAAAACACACACACAGGGGGGGGGGGGGGGACGGATAGCCTCGTGGTCAGAACATTGGGCTGGCAATTGGACGACCCGGGTTCGAATCCGGTCGAGGAGATTTTTCTCCTGAAGTTAACATCAGTGCTGACTCCACTCTCCCCAAAAGTCCTTCGGTGAGACTTTAATCCAAGGCCCTGTGTGCGAACGCACGCAGAACATCTTGCACACACGTTAAATCCTGTTCCGCTTTTCGTAAGAGTAGGCCATCGTGTGCCGGTGGGAACAGATGACATTTACAAAACTGCATACACACGGGGACTGGATGTAAAAAATTACAAGAGCGCTTATCCCATTATCCTCGATATAAAAAAAGACTAAATAAATCAAATCTTCCCTAAAAAAAGAACACCAGCCAGAAAACTGTTTTGAGTGTTGATCATTGTAATGCCTGACCCCAAGTAGCCTAGAAAAACTTGCCCCGAAATGATCTAACACCTTGGCTTCTTTGGTAGATGCAGACTAAATGAATTGTCTCCAAATGAGTTTGTCAGTAACGGGAGTGCTGTCACTGCAAGTTCTCGTAGCAATAGTTGGATTTAAGCACGATTTTATTGCCACCTGCTTCTTGAGAGATAAGTTTTGGGAGGCATGGCCTAAAAGGGCTACAGAGTTAGTTCAACAGGGATACCACCGTTTCCAAAAGGTCCAGACTTTCTTTCTGCTGCATGTTGCAAATTGCATGCATAGCTTTGGTGATAGCACTTGTAGCACACACGACCATAATTATGCTGTGTGTGTGCTGACTGCAGATTGCTCTTCCTGGTGTTGGTCCCATCAATTTCCATATCTCACCTTTTACTGTTGGCACACAAAATTTTTCACAATTTGCTGGCCGCAAATGTTTTTCTGACAGCTTCTTTACTTTCTTGTCCGACAGGTTTTTATTTTTTAAGAAATGCTTGTTGACCAAGATTGTAATTGATGTTGAAACTTGTTATCCTTTGTCTTCATCGACATTGAGTTTGATGTCTCATTCTCAAATCAGCTCATCCTTATCATCACAACTCATGAAAAAAATGTCACCATTGTTTGTTTTGTCCTGAATATCGGAATCATACACGGGAACTATCATGGGACAAAACATTATGTTTACGCTTTTTGCCTCAAGCACAAACTTACTTTTCTTTTTGTTGGCTGCCGAAACATAGATGATAGGTCAAACATCATCCTGTGGAGTTTGGCATCTAGGTTTTAGAAACAGTGTTCTCATTTGGCATCAGGATTTCAAATTCTGATGGCTGATGATCTAACATTGGCACTTAGGCCTGCTTTTTTCTCACCTTCTAACATACTGAGATGTCTTGCATACATGCCCACACAAAGGGGCAGATTTTCATTTTTCTCAGTGTAAGCTGATCTGTGTCACCAACTAAGGGCTACATAGGCAATAGAAAACTAAGTTCTTATGGTATCTGGCACAATTAGCAGCATCCTGCCAACTTGCAGAAATCCTTGATACAACATTTTCTTGATGATGAAGCATGTTCAGCATATAGCATACAGATTAGAGTAGAGAAAGTCCAATTGATGACAGTAATGCTAATACATTAGAACTGACTTTTATTACAGACAAAAATATAATTGTAACTGTCTGTAGCTTTCATTATCAGGAAGCTATAGCATCAGATAGAGGATAAAAACCTGCAACTCCCTCTAAGATAGCTCAGACCACAGCTGCAATGACTAAATTAAAAGTCCACTGGAAGGAAAAGAATATCACCATCTTATTAAAAATCAGACTGATGCATTCCTTGTTCATGTCCATATTTTTGTATGGATGTGAAATATGGATCATAACTGCAAACATTGAAAGAAATATACAGGCAAGTCAGATGAGATGCTTTCATATTGTTCTTGGTATCTCATACAAGATCACCTAAGTAATGATGAAGTAAAAACTTTATATAAAAACCCCATTTGGCTATATGAAGAGCTCCTAACTTAAGTGGGGAACAAATGCAAAATAAAATTGTAGTGGCACGTCACATGAATATCTGGACTGGCCAAGACTGTTCTGCAGCGAACAGTACCATGAGAGAGACGAAGAGCCAGAGAAAAACAATGGGAAGACAACATCAGAGGGTGGACTGGGCTTGAGTGGAACAGCTTGTGGAAATCTTAGAACTGTAAGAAATGGAGGAAGCTAGCTGCAAGATCTTTATTGATGACCCAACATGAGGGTGAAAGTCATGGCAAGGTAAACACTGATATCTCTTCTTCTTCTTGGCACTTTTTATGTCTTGGTCAAAATTGTTGTAGCCCCAATATTTGTGCCCTGATGTCTATACCAAAACAACATCGCATCTATCTTCTGTCAAGAAAAGATAAAGATCATAGAACTCTTGAAGCTAGGGATCATTTATATTTCTGCAAGCACTGGCCTCCAGAGCCGAAAGCAAATTTGCACAGACCAAGAAATATTTTTCTCAAGATCGTTGAAACAAGAGCACCAAGTTCAGCAGTGTACTCCATGCTGTCGAAAGCAAGTGCTCTGTAAGTGCAGATTCCCTGAGAGTAGAAGAATAGCCAGTGCGGTTTGGGGTATCCTTGGGCTTGGATCTGTTGGGTGAAATTGCTTGTTTAAGTTCTGAACTATCTACTGCCTTTCTGGCGTGATTGATGTGTCCCCAGATGTCTGGGTACATGCACTGCACAGTTTTTGGACCTCAAATATGTATCCATATTTTCTTTCATTCTTTAATACTGATTTTTTCCCCCTGTGCTTTAGCTTGTATGATGCTAGCAAGCATTACCCCCATCTCCTCTTCTGGCTTGTAGTCCTGTCCAGTCTTGTTCTAATCAGTACAACAGTCCTCACACCATGCCCTTTTCACCAAAATTCAACAGGTTTCTATCGTCCATCTACATCCTCTTTTATCTCTGTATCTGGCTTAGTTTGGCACTCAGCATCCAGGACTGTACCATTCAAACTTTGCACAAGAGGCTGTAATGTAGCAGTCATCGCTTTCCTCCTGCTTCTCATCAGACTGGCGCTTTTATTTCCTGATATGTGTTTTCTTTTCTTTTTGACAGAGAGCCTGTAAAATATGCTGATTCTGCAATGTCACATTCTTCCTATAAATGTTTGGAATAGGTACTAGTTTAGGTGAAGATCTGGTTTAAGTAATTTGACCTTCAATCTCCAAGTTGGTTTTTTCTGCCGCTAATTCAGCCTTCGACCTTGATCTGTTATCTGATTTTGATAGCCAGTAAAACAGAATAGATATCGGTGAAAAGTGAGTTTAAATAACTCACTAATACTTATCATTAGTGATATTATTGCAAATGTGATTATACACATGACCCAAGAGTCCAAATAACGTAGATTGTAGCACACATATTGGGGACACGTGGAAATATACACCTATGGCCACCAGGCATATGCACAAGATCGCTATCGCGACGCATAGGCATCTCACTGATTACGTGGCTTCTATGATAATACTAGAAAAGGAAGAAGTTGGCTAGGTATCTGTTGACCTAGTTGCTTGATTTTGTTATTTTCATGGAGAAATTCTAGTTAAATAAATGATAAATTTTATCAATTAAAATCATCTTAGTTTCATGTCTGTGCAATGATAGTTTCTTGCAAAACAAAATGTGTTTGTATCACCCAAAGCGCTTACAAGAAAATAAAAACTCCTAAATATTTTTCTACCTGGGTTTCAGTGTTTTGTGGACTGCAGATTTGGCAGTCTTTTGCCTATGCTGATGTAACTACACACGGCAATATCACTGCTGGTCCACTGGAGATGAAGAGCATATGTCCAGGTGTAGACTACATCCTGAACCAAACCAGTGTAGAAAACACAGTCATACAGGTCAACGTTTCAGACTGTGAGAACAATTTACCTGGGTACACAGCACGTCAGGGTGTGGTATATGGGGTATGTGATAATTTTACCAGTTTCTGTAAAATGTCAATAAGAGATCATAGATACTACATGAAAGTGCGAGCTTTAGTCCAGCGTCACGAGTACTGGTGTGGGTCAAGGCAGTGGACAACTACAATATTCAAATTCTACTATGATGAATTTGCCCCAAATGTTGATTTTTCCATGAGATGCAATGTTCATAGTCTAGACCAAATATTCATTGGAATGAACATACACTTGTTGAGGATAGAACACAGAAACAACCCTTCAACTAGTGTACTGATTGAGACAGTTAAATATGAAAATTTTATTGTCAGTGATGCCAAAAAGTCTTCCAGAATCATAACAACGCCTTACATAGGAATCCATAGAATTTCACTGCCCTTTTATACAGAATGGAAACTACCCATAACAAGTAGCATTATCATTAGTGTTCAACAAATGTCAAATAATGGTGAATACTGCAGCCACAGTGTTCTTTCTGCTATGTCTGGCATATGTAAGATACTTTTCATCACTTCAAATCCAAATGCAACTCATCAAAGCATCAAAGCAATGCCAATTTATACCCAGACAGCTATCATTATCTACTCTTCGTACCTTAGAATTAATTTTAAGTATGGCTATGATCGTAACTACCACAGTGGCCTGAAAATCTACTTGTCTATTTTGTCCATCAGTCATCAACACGCACAGCTTCCTAATGGTCTGTTTAACTGCTCTGTCGATCATTATTCTGCTTTACGACAACATCTGGACTGTAACCTAAAGCCACAGTGTGATGATGGACGAGATGAAACAGAGCACTGTCCATACAGCAGTCCTCACTGTCAGGGTCTGGTGGCTTCACGACACAAGTGTTTTCAGGAGATTGTCCAGCATGTGCCGCTTCGTAAAACACTGTCAGATTATGAATGCCAGAAAATAGGTGGAAGATTAGCAACAATGAAAACAAGAAAGGAAGAGACAGACTTCGTACATATTTTTGAGAATCATTTTGAATTTATTGCTGTTGTTGGCATTAAGGGAGGATGGTGGATATCAGTACCATTTACACTGAGCAAATTTTATAGATGGTCTGATGCACATTGATCTACAGTATGAAATGCTCTTTTTCTAAATATCCTGAAATTTTGTCTCTGAGATCAATGAAGGTGTATCAAATCCATGGTGACGTATCTTCAGTTGTGTGTGAGGTAAAACTACAACCAGTGAGTATCTTTAGTTCAGGTATTACATTGAACCATATGAATTTGTCCAGATATGTCCATACTCTTACACATCAGGCCTTCTTTGTCTGTCATGACAGTTGTATTACACACACATTTCTATCATACGAAACCAGCTGCAGTGAACCAAAATATTCTAAAACTCATGCCTTTGTAAATGTGAGCAGTGCACAAATTCAAAACACATTCTTCCTTGAAAGGAGGGTCATGTACACAGACACAATGTTCACCTGTGATGATGACATAACAGTTGTGCCCCACAGCCTTGTGTGTGACTTGAGATCAGACTGTTCAGACAGAACTGATGAGTCATTCTGTGAGCATCCCTCCTGCCCAGGATTTCTGTGCTCCAATGGTCAGTGTGTACCACTGAGCCAACACTGTAACCAGCATTCTGATTGCCTAGATGATTCCGATGAGAGAGACTGCGATAGGAATTGTCGCTATATTGATGGGTACAGGAAAAAGGAGGAGACGGGGATGCTTTATATCAACCTGGATGGGTCAGGCTTCTTTACTCAGCAAACCATGGAAGAAGATGTAGCTTGTCCTACTAGCCATTATCGTTGTCAGTCTGAATCGCTGTATTGTCTGCCTGTCTACACACGGTGTAATGGATTTTCTGACTGCATATATGGAGAAGATGAGCAGGGCTGTGAAACAACAACATGTCCAGGTTTCTACCACTGCCATTCTTCCAAAGTCTGTGTGCACTGGGAACACCTGTGTGATGGCTGGGGTCAGTGTCCACAACGAGATGACGAATGGCTGTGTGACATGACCTGTCCTGAAGGCTGTCTGTGTCAGGGCCATGTTTTCCTGTGTCACAGACCATTTCAGTCTCATCAATTCCCTCAGCTGCGATATGTGGATGCTACAGGTTCACAAATGTCACCGACAGATTTCAGTACAAATAGATATCTTATCCAACTGAGTTTATCCCACTGCTCTCTTTATAATATTTCAAACGTAAAGCTTCTAAACCTAAGGTATATCAATTTTGGTAATAACTATTTAAAAACTGTAAATTTAGCACTTTTCCTTGGTCTACAAAACTTAAAAATTTTACACTTAAATGATAATCCTCTTAGCACAATATCTTGGGGGAAAAGAAAACACATCCACTTTGAACTCAAACAAGTGGATCTGTCTAAAACGCATCTGAGTTTTATTTTTAACAATGTATCCTTATTTTTACCTCGAGGACAGTTTTTGAACGTTTCGTTCTCTGGTATTGAGTCTATTGGGCAGAGAGGTTTTAAAAACATTCCACTCTTGAGAGATGTGGATCTATCAGGAAATTCAGTTATAGATTTTCCATTAGATTTACTGTTATCATTGAATAACATAGAACGCATCATCTCCTCAAACTTCAGGTTTTGCTGTAGGAATGTTCTCCCTAAGCTCTCCAGTGAAGTAAAATGTTCCACACCTCACACTGCTCTGCCATCATGCACGATGCTGATCCCTACTGAATTGTACACGGTTTTCTTTTGGCTCATTGCTGTTCTGGCCATCACTGGCAATTTGCTTTGCTTCGTGTTGTCAACAACAGCCATGAAAGAGTTACCAAGGACTTTCGTAACTTTGACGGCTCATTATCAATGTGCTAGTGTTTTGATGGGATGCCATGTCAGCATTGCAGTGATAGCAAATCAAATATTTTACGGAAACTACCTCCAATTTGAAAAAGCTTGGACTAACAGTGTCGCTTGCAAAGCCTCTGGGTTTCTTTCTGTATTGTCCAGCACTGTGTCAGTGACGATGATTTGCTTTATGGGAATCTATCACATTACTGTTCTCTGTTTTCCTAGTCAGTCATGGCGAATCAACCATTATTTGACAGCTACTGTATGTTCAGCCATGTGGGCTGCTGGATTTGTAATGGCATCGATTCCTTTTCTTCCTGGGCTGCACACTGGGGCCTGCAGGGCCAGTCTGGTCTTTGCCGTCTGGCTCTGTTTCAGCACTATAATTCTTGGAGAGAGTTCAAGTGGTTCACAGTCATTGTGACAGTCAACTGTATTTGGAGTGTGATGATAATCGCTGAACAAGCTGTCATATACAGACTAACACCAAAGTACAGAATAGCTCTGAGTCCGACACAGCGGTCAGTGTTTTCTTCAGTTCACATGATGGGCAATGTGATGGTCACAACCGCTGTGTGTTGGATTGCATTTGGATTGGTGATGGTGATGAGATCAGGTGAAGTGGCAGGGGGGAAAGGACTTCGGGACAGCATGGTGGTGCTGGTGTTACCCTTCAACTCAGCCCTCCATCCACTGTTGTTCCTGTGGGCCACACACCATCAGGGGAGACAACAACGCAGAGAGGAGACACTGACACAGCTGATGAGGTCCAGGCTGGCTCAAACTGGGAAACACTGAGTTCTCAATATACTACCTACCTACCTACCTACCTACCTACCTACCTACCTACCTACCTACCTACCTACCTACCTACCTACCTACCTACCTACCTACCTTTCTACCTACCTACCTACCTACCTACCTACCTACCTACCTTTCTACCTACCTACCTACCTACCTACCTACCTACCTACCTACCTACCTACCTACCTACCTACCTACCTACGTGCCCGCCTGCCTGCCTGCTGCCTGTCTACCTACCTACCTACCTACCCACATACATACATACATACATACATACATACATACATACATACATACATACATACATACATACATACATACATACATACATACATACATACTACAACATACATACATACATACATACATACATACATACATACATACATACATACATACATACATACATACATACATACATACATACATACCTATTTATCCACGAACTTACCTACGTACCTGTCTGTTTGCCTACCTACCTACCTACCTATTACCTACCTACCTACCTACCTACCTTACCTACCTACCTACCTACCTACCTACCTACGTACTTACCTACCTACCTGCCTACCTGCCATCCTACCTGCCTACATACATACATACATACATACATACATACATACATACATACCTACCTACCTACCTACCTACCTACCTACCTACCTACCTACCTACCTACCTACCTACCTACCTACCTACCTACATACATACATACATACATACATACATACATAACATACACATATACATACATGCATACATACATACATACATATATCATACATGCATATAATACAGACATCATGCATACATATAGACATACATACATACATACAGACAGACAGACAGACAGACAGACAGACAGACAGACAGACAGACAGACAGACAGACAGACGGACAGACAGACAGACAGACAAACAAACAAACAGACATAACATACACACTTACATACATACATACATACATACATACATACATACATACATACATACATACATACATACATACATACATGCATACATGCATACATGCATACATGCATACATGCATACATGCATACATACATACATACATGAATAGACGCATGAATACACGCATGCATACATACAGACAGACAGACAGACAAACATCCAGACATCCAGACATCCAGACATCCAGACATACATACATACATACATACATACATACATACATACATACATACATACATACATACGCTTTGTTAGCGTGGAAGTTCACCTGGTGTATTTAGTCATTTTCTTCATCTTCAGGGAGGCTGACATTTTGCTATATTCTACTGGTTATGAATCTTCAACTTCCTTTCTATTGATGTTTGTTTTTATTTGTTAAAATTCTTATTCGTTTCTATATCCCCACCCCCACCCCCACCCCCACCCCTTACTATTACTTTCATTTATCGTCGTCTTTTTTAAACACAGACTGGGTCTTAATGTTTAAAGTTTTGCACTTTCATTTACATAGTCATTTCTTAGTTGTTATCTTTATTTCTTAGTTGTTATCTTGGTCTTTAGGAATAAAGTTCATTGTACCTACTATGGCTGTATGTCTGGGTTACTGGCCCTCTAAAGAAGAGCTTAGAATTGGATATTTGAATATCAGCCATGCTGTCATCAAATTGACAGACATAATTATGGTCTATGTTATATAGCATGTAATTTGTATCCAGAATCTCCATTGAATAAACGATGGTTCAGATTCTTATAGGTGTGTGTGTGTGTGTGTTGTGTGTGTGTGTGTGTGTGTGTGTGTGTGTGTGTGTGTGTGTGTGTGTGTGTGTGTTAGTATGTGTGTGTGTTTAAGTCTGTGTCTGTGTGCCTGTGTGTGTTGTGTATCTGTGTGTGTGTGTGTGTGTGTGTGTGTGTGTGTGTGTGTGTGTGTGTGTGTGTGTGTGTGTGTGTGTGTGTGTGTTTTGTGTGTGTGTGTGTTTAAATTTAGAGTAACACTTTACGTCAAAATGATTGAATACTTATTTATTCATTCTTTTCTATCTAAAATAATGGAATAAGCACTCCAGTGCTTTTTTTTTTTTACATCCAGTCCCCATGTGTATTCAGTTTTGTAAATCTTGTCATTTGTTCCCACCGGCACACATGGCCGACTCTTAGGAAAAGTGGATTTAACGTGTGCGCAAGATGTTCTGCATGTGTTCGCGCAGATGCCTCGGTTTATATTCTCATCCGAAGGACATTTTGGGAGAGTGGAGTCACCATCGATGTTAGCTCCAGGGGAAAAATCCCCTCTAAGGGGAATCGAGTATGCAAGTGTTTGTGTACCTTATGCCAACCTTTTTCTCTTTATCATATGTTCCAGAGAGGAAGTGGTTAGATACACCATTGCTAAATCTTGGTTGTGAAGGGCAAGCCAATGAGCACAACTGTATGACTTATGGCAAACATGGGACAAGTACTTTGTCAAGCACAAGGCATACATTCTGATGTCTACATTTTTTATGAAGAAAACAGGCTGAAAAACACATAACTAGAACTCAGCCTTGTAGTCCAGTATGATACCAATGGTTGAACTTTTGCCGTATCAACTGCTATCAAAACAGCCCTCTGGAAATAAAAACAGCTCTGAATAATTTCTATGTGCAAACCTCATCAGTTAATGACAAAATGAGTGTGTGTGTGTGTGTGTGTGTGTGTGTAATTCAAGTTTATTTTTGTTTATTTTTTGACAATGACAATGGCAATATTTTATTGTGTTAAGCTTTCAAGCCCATTAACAAGGGGACAGTAGGAAGGGGACTGGGCGCAAAACACACATTTTCAGACATAAAAAGGTGTATCATTCCTACTGCCCAAATGGTCGGCATGGCATGGAATCCACGACATGGTGAAGTGATTTACATTCAGATTCAATAAACTGTTGCGTAACACTTTATCCCATTAGAAATGGGGGCAGAGGGACACAACAATCATAAACATCTCATAAGCATCAAGTCTGTGACAAGGCTTCCATATCGATACATTCTGTGTAATCGGCTAGCTCGTGCCCTTTCCAACACGTAAAAAACCTAGCTGGCAAGAAGCGTATCTCTCTCTCTCTCTCTCTCCTCTCTCTCTCTCTCTCTCTCTCTCTCTCTCTCTCTCTCTCTCTCTCTCTCTCTCTCTCTCTCTCTCTCTCTCTCTTTTTTTATATTTTTATTGGCAGTATCTCCCCCCCCCCTCCAATAAGGATATTAGTTTTTAAAAAAAAATTTCCCCCTTTTATCCAAATGTATGATTTATGTCACATGTATAATTTTTGACAGATGGTGGTGGATTGATGTTTTCAGTTGTTTATTCTCTTCTCTTGTTTGCTCTTTACCTATTAACACTTTTCTATTCTTTCATTATCAAAATCTTTTATTGTGACTTCTGATTTTTGTCTTCTGATCGAGTGCATTTTTATTACCTTATCATATATAGTGTCCTTATTCTTGTATGTTGTCTGGTTTGCATAAAGCTTTATTGTTTAGTATTTTTTCAACTTGATGTATCCCTGAAAAGGGCGGGGACTGGATGTAAAAAAGCACACAAGTGCTTATCTATTATCCTCGAATAAAATATTTTGCCTTGCCTTTGCCTTGCCTTGCCTTGCCTTGTCTCTCTCTCTCTCTCTCTCTCTCTCTCTCTCTCTCTCTCTCTCCTCTCTCTCTCTCTCTCTCTCTCTCTCTCTCCCCTCTCTCTCTCCTCTCTCTCTCTCTCTCTCACACACACACACACGCGCACGCATACACACAAACACACATACTCACAGGGGTGCGCATGCACGCAGGCACTCTATCACACGCACACACATTATATTATGATAATGATGATGACGATGACGGTGATGATGATGATGATGATGATGATGATGATGACGATGACGATGACGATGATGATGATGATGATGTTTGTTGTTGTTGTTGTTCTTAGTAGTAGTAGTAGTAGTAGTAGTAGTAGTAGTAGTAGTAGTAGTAGTAGTAGTAGTAGTAGTAGTAGTAGTAGTATTTCATTACTCTTTTTATTATTGTTCTCATCATCATCATCATCATCATCATCATCATCATCATCATCATCATCATCATCATCATCATCATCATTCTTTTTGTTATAGTCATCAGTAGTAGTAGTAGTAGTAGTAGTAGTAGTAGTAGTAGTAGTAGTAGTAGTAGTAGTAGTAGTATCATCGTCATCGTCATCGTCATCATCATCATCATCATCATCATCATCATCATCATCATCATTACTACTACTACTACTACTACTACTACTACTACTACTACTACTACTACTACTACTACTACTACTACTACTACTACTGTTGACATGTTCTTACTATCCCTGCTCTTTCGGTTGTTAGTATTCTTTTCATTATTTTGTACTGCTAGCTTTTCTTATCCTATGATGTATTCTTTAAAGTTAGGCTTATCCTATGGTGTACATTATATATTCTCTAAAGTTTGACTTTTTTTCTTCAAAAGCATATTTAGAATGGCAAAAGTTAGCATGTATAGAGTATTTTGAACCCAAACTATTGTTCACAGTTCTGGTTACCGATAAACTTGTTTTGAGTTTACTGCTTTCCAATATGTCACAACGTGTTTTCTAAACTGATTTGTTATTTATCATCTAGTGAAAATATGTGACAGTAAGCTTAATTTTGATCAGGGTGTTTTGTAGTTTATGATTTTGTCAGCAAGAAGACAGTGGTAATGCTATGAGATTATTTGTCTTAATAACATGGTCGATCAATGGTCTAGAGGTAACGGGCCTGTCTAGAAAGCGAAAAGTCCAAGTAGGAGTGTGGTGGTTTGAATCCCGTATGGGCCCGAAACTTTACCCCCATCCATTAGACCATGAGTGGTGGTCTGGGTGCTAGTCTTTCCGATTAGACGATAAACCGAGGTCCTGAGTGTTACACATCATATATACACATATTACACATATATGCTACACATATATAGCGTAACGTTAAAGAACCCACTGCAACAAGAGGGTTGTCCTTGGCAAATTCTGTAGGAAAAAGTCACTCTGATAGGGAAACAAAATACAGTTGCAGACAGGAAAAAAAAGGGTGGCGCTGCACTTGTGGCGACGCGCACTCCCGGGGGAGAGCAGTCAGAATTTCACGCAGAAAAATCTGCTGTGCCATGAAGTGGTAATAAATAAATAAATAACAAACAAATAAACAATAAACATACCGATGGAGAGATGTGGGTAAATTGGGTTGAATCGTTTTTATCCTAGCTTGTTGTTCGTTTATTTATGCGATATTACATGTTCGTTTTTCATTGCAAAAAAAAATGTTTGGTTTTACATGTTTTTTAGGGTGTAAATTGCGCTTTTTTAAAATCGAGATTTTCAGCATTATCTAGTCTGTAGTGTAAATGCACAAACCCTAGTGCAGGTGTCACTCCATACCCTAATAAAGCTATCGCCGGGCGCGCTGTAGCGTGGCGACACGTTGTTATTCTTCAGGGATCTTGGGTTCGAATCTTGTTGACCCAGTGATAGGCAACGGGCTTAACTCTAGGTCCGGATGTCATGACCTGTAGGCTTGCTACTTTGTGGATGTAGCCTCTTGTTACCTCACAGGTGAGAGATGGATAGTAGAAGATGGATAGCAAAGACAGACAGCACAGTACTGACAGTAGACAGCAAACCGTGGAACAGGCTAGTTTAGAGAGTGAGAGCATAGACGAGGCAGAGACGGAGGCAGATCACACAAACAGCATTCAGACTGCATGCAGTGAGGGTATCCAAACAAATATTAATGCATGGCTTATATCTATTATTTAAACCCCCAGTGATGCAAATAAAGAACATGCAAAACAGAAAAAGTATTTCTTACCTGGACTTCCCAGAGTTCAGTCTGAATAACCCCTTCACACACACACACCATCTTTGTTCGGGGTTTGAATTTCTGGCTCTCCCTTCTCTTGGGTTTAAATCCCTCAGTTTTACTAGCTAACCCTACTAGCACCACCTTGGTTTGATTCGCTCTACGCGGGCTGCTTATCTATGTAAATATAACACCTCTATCAGTCTATCTAATCTGGACACTCTCTCCCTATCTCCCTATCCAACAATGCCCTCTCTCTCACTTTCAGTGCTCTCTCTTTTGCTTGCAGGGCCCTGTCTTTCGGATCAGTGGCTCTCTCCTTCTTTCTTGTCTGGGTCTCTCTCTTTTCTGCCACATCCAGGTATGCTATTTGTATGTTTGGTGGCTTGACCACTGTTGAAACCATACGTTTGATTGGAGGTTCGGCAATGCCGGCATTCCTCGCCTTTTTAGTCGGGGGGGTGCTGATGGCCAGGCTTATGGTTCTTACAAATAACCCACCTATCCCTTCGTGTGTGAGCTACAAGGCTGCAAGGCTTATTTCTGACCACTGCGCCAGCCTCCTTCTTCCATGCTGTGATAGTTGCCATGTGCATGCTGTGTGCAAATATGCAATCGGCTAAGGACTGCAGCGCCTGGGCATTGTGCTACCATGTCCAAACAGCTATCTGCCAAGCTTAGCACTCAGTGGTCAAAGATAGGGTTATAATGAAATCTGCCCCGGTCATATACTTGGGTGCGTGCATGCGTGTCTGTGTGTGCATAAGTGCGTGCGTGCGTGTTTGCCAGCGTGCGTAGGTGTGTTGTGTGTGTGTGTGTGTGTGTGTGTGTGTGTGTGTGTGTGTGTGTGTGTGTGTGTGTGTGTGTGTGTGTGTGTGTGTGTGTGTGTGAATGGAGAGCCCAGCTGTAGGATAATAGCAGATGCCTTTATTACAAAAATCATAAAATCGATTTCTGTATGGAAAAATGTATAACTTATAACTTGACATGAAAAATGTATAAAATGTCTACCGGATGTATATGTTTACACTCTTACGAAATTTTGTTGGAGTTGTCATAAGCTTCTTACTGAAGTTGGACATTTCTATAACATACCACAGGAAGAAAGAGTATGCTTTAAGTGCACTAGGTCTGTTATAGGGGATGAATTTCATTTTATCATGGAATATCCCCACTTTACACATTTATTGCAAGATTTTAGTCCTCAGCATTTTCTGTCAGCCCATGTCCAGTTATAATTTTTGCAGGCTGATGCAATTTAAATCTGGAAAAGTTCTCCAGTCTCTCTCAAAATTAATAAGATCTGCAGGTATTTCTTGAAATTTCATTTGATGCATTTCATAAGTGTACTTTGTGTCTTTTACAGAAATTGACATACCTTGAAAAATGTCTTGAGTCTTTGATATATATATATATATATATATATATATATATATATATATATATATATACATATATCTTTTTGCGGTGAATTCTTGCTTTTCAACTATTGTTAGTATTGACACTTTTGGGTGCGCTGCTGTAAGGTTTCTTTTCTCCTGTTAAACTTGTTTGTTTTTTTTTATTCTCCATGCCCCACGACATGGTGAAGTGATTTACATTCAGATTCAATAAATTGTTGCGTAACACTTTATTCAATTAGTGATAGGATAAGGGGTGATAGGAATTAAATCTTGAACTTGAATATTGTGCCTCTGTGTGTGTGATTCTGTCCAATATTTGTGAATATGGACCTCTGAATGACTCACTCATTTGTGACCAAATTGTATGCGGAGTGTTGTCAGACACTTTGAGAAGGCAGCTACTGAAAGAAAGAGACCTAACCCTCCACAAAACTAACCAGATGTGCCAAATTCACGAAATTGCTGATACACACATCACACACATGTCACAACAAGCACACAACACACAGGTGGAAGCACAAGCTGAAGTAAGTGCAGTTTGAAACTCACCACTCCAAAAAGACAAATCCTGCATTACTGTGGACACTTACACCCAAGAAGGAAAGAACTTTGCCCCAGCATTTGGAAAGATATGTTCTGCATCCTCTAAACCATACCATTTTACCAAGATCTGCAAATCGACAGGCAGAGAGACATCAGGAAGAATCAATGTTGTTGATATCAAGAACCCTGAGTCAGTTTTTTTTAAATCAAGGCCCTTACGCAGAGCTTCCAGTGCCATGAAATACACTGTACAGAACACATCAACACACATGATGTTAAGTTGAAGATTGACACTGGTGCCAAGTGCAATGTGTTGCCAGCTAAGATCTACAAGAGAGTGAAGGCAAATGAGCGTATCAACATTCACAATAAAGTAAATCTGGTAGCCTATGGTGGTGACCGATTTTCCACACTAGGTACTGTAAATTTTTGCTGCAAGATTGGGAATGCTACTGAGAACATTGAGACCCAGTGAACTTGTACGTTTGTGAACTGAAAAGGGTTTCAAGAAACTAGCTATTGTAAAATCACAGCATGATACTCCAAGGTCCTACATAGTCATGTCTGAGGGAGCTGACCATATCCGCAACTGGCAGCACTTTCTTCCAGTGAATAAGCCAAGACCTCAGTGGAACGCACCAGACTACAGCCCACAGAATTTGATACCAGCTCTGATGGCCAGCTCTCCACCCCAGCCACCTAACAGCAGATCCCTCAGACTGCTTTGCATGCCCCTGTTGCAGTTTCCCCACCCATATACACTATCCAGAGACCCAGACCCTCAGCCAGTGGGCACCCTGACTACTCTACCTCCCAGCGCTTGCTGACTCCATACTCAATCACTGCTTCCAGCTATCCTCCTGCAGTATCCCGCCTAGTGTCCATGCCAGCTTGGAAACCAGGCCCAGATCAGCACCAACCTGTGGTGACATGCTCCGGGAGAGTTTCTAAGCCCAACCCCAGATATTTTGACCCTTAATTATTTGCATTGAAATTCGGGGGAGGCGCCACCGTAGCCTAGTGGTTAGGGCGTTGGATTCGTAATCTAAAGGTTGCGGGTTCGATCCCAGCTTTCGGCTATGACGCTGTGCCCTTGGAAAAGGCACTTTACGGCTATTTTCTCACCCCACCCAGGTGTAAAAGGGGTACCAACTTTGTGTTTGGGGTTAATCCTGCGATAGACTGGCGTCCTATCCAGGGGGAGTCTATGACTCTCAGTCGCTTAACGCCACAGAAACCGGGATAAGCACCGGCCTGATGAGCCTTAGGCTCGGGACAGAAATTCGGGGGGGGGGGGGGGAGGGGTTCTTTCTTCAGGAAAAGGCAGGAAGAAAACAGACTCATAAATTTTGATGTCTTTGTTTCATTCAAAAGAGTAATGACATTTTATTGTATGACAGATTGAACAATTGCTGTATAGTTCATACTTGTAATGCATGGAAGATGCATTAAAAAATTGCAATTTATTTTTATAGCATTATTTTCTAACTTCATTTGTTTCCATGGGAAGGGAGATGTAGAACAAATGTGTTCAATCTATGACGTCACAAGAAAGTGGATCACGTGACTTCTGCATGCGCTTGTGAGATGAAGCTGCCAATTAAAACTACTGGCTCAAATTCATTCTGGAGTCCCAGACTTTGATCTTGAATGGAAGTGCATTGTACACAAAGAAACACAATACTGGTACTTCATGAACATCTTCATTGGGAAAACCACAACAGCTGCTGAATACAGATACATGCAATCTTAATCCTGGAGACTAATAAATTTTAATTGTTCACATTGTCAATGAAGTTCAGTCTGAGTCTAAATGCAGCTAAAAGGAATTTTGCATGAGTTACTAGTGATGCCTGTGAATTGCAACCTAGCACAATGACAGGCACATTGTCTATATTTATGCCAGTATTCACATTGAATTTGTACTACTGTCTAACATCCTTGTATAAAGGACATTTAAACAGAAAATATGCTTCATCTTCTCTCATGTCAGTACATGCAGGGCATGCCGTATTCTCTTTTATAGGTGAAAAGCGAAATTTGTGCACATTTAGTTGTGAAACGACCATCCTGAATTGTGTCAGGATATTTCTACATCCTTTAATGTACACAATTTCAACATACTGTTCTATAACAAATAGCTGTTTGATTTAACATATAGTGAAAATCGTACATTTGAATCCTTGCAGTTTCGCCAATTGTAAAAGAAAAATGCTATGTAATCTCTCTCTCAGCTCTTTCATAAAAGCATTTTCAAAGCCACATCTAAAAAAGCCACACTTGTTCGAAACCATTCTCATAAAGAATATTCTTTAGGTGGTTACCCATGTCACATGGCCTTTCTCATGCATAGCTTATAACATTCTATATGGTTGTTTTTTTATAATACCACTCTTCGGTTTGTTTTAACAGTCTTAGCCAGTATTTCACACATCTAGTAATGACTGTAATCCATAGTGGAAAACCGCCTAGTTCGCCATATACAACATCACTGGCTGTTTTGTTTCTCACATGCAGGAATCTTTTACATGCGTAAAGATGTACTTGTTCAACTTGGTGAAAAGCCTTATGTCCCCACACCTCAGAGGCATACAGAACCAATGGGACAACGAGCATTAAAAAGCTTGAAGAACACGTCAGGAGAATGACTACCAACTTTTTTCAAAGTACACATGATATCGTTCACAAAATTTTTACCTTTAAGTTTTACTTCTTCCATAGCAGCTGTGAAACTATTTCTAGTAGAGAAGGTAAGTTCCAAATACTTATATGTATTCACAAATTCCAATGGACTTCCATTCAAAAACCATTTTTCTCTGACACCAAGAAAGCCACCTTTCCTGAAAACAATAATTTTAGATTTGTCTGTGTTTGTCCATTAACTTTAATCTCTCTGTTTCCTTCTGAAGGTTATTCAGCTGATGCTGTAGCCCCACTGTAGTTGAGGCTAACAAGGTCAAATCATCAGCAAATAACATTAGATATAGTTCAATGTCGCTTGATTCAAGTGTCACACCATGTCTACCATTTAGTATTACTTCATTCGCCAGCTCATTGATCAGTAGTGAATATAACACAGGGCTTACAATACACCCTGCCTCAACCCCTGCAAACAATCAAAGAAGCTTGAATAGCCTGTCTTGCTCTGGCACATTACAATGCTCTAACAGTAGAATACATAGCCTGAAGCATCTTGAACATTCTACCCTAAATGCCTGCACGAAGCAGTACAGACCATAAAACATTACGATTAACAGTGTAATATGCTTTTTTTCAATCAATGAATGTCACATACAATTTCCTAAGTTTAAGCAAAGAGTTTTGTACCAGTGCATTCAAAGTAAATATGTGGTCTATTGTTGACCGGCCTTTTCTAAATCCAGCCTGGGCTTCACAAGTAGACCCATTTTGCTCTACCCACAGGGTAAGTCTCCTATTGATGAGAATCGTAAGTACTTTACTCATAATACTTAAAAGAGATAAACCCCTATAATTATCTGGGCTATTAGTGTCACTTTTCTTGTGTAGTGGATATATTGCTGCTCCAGTCCATTTTGAAGGGGGAAAAACCCTAGAAGATATGGTATTGAAATATTTAGACAAAAATGGCATGATTACTTGTTCAGCATTGTTCGGCATTTCTGCTAGAATACCATTTAAGCCAGCTGCCTTTCTGTGTTTCATGTGATTACTGGCATTCCCAATTTCTCCTTCAGATAATATTTCAATGTCCAACATATTATCAGGTGCGATTTCATCTGCTTCATCCTGAAAGAAGTTTTCATCATCAATAACAACTCCATCATTGAATACAGATTCAAAGTAACGTACCCACTCTTCCTCTGAAATGTCATTATTACTAATGAAACGTCCTCTGTGTTTGTGGATTTCACCCCAGAACTTGTTTGGATCATTCATAGAAGCAAGTATGTTGTTGAGATCAGAGTTTTTATGTGGCCACGCTTTCTTTCAAATTAAGTTTTATAGTCTTTTCTTACTTCTGCATATTTCTTGTAATCTTCATAAAATTTTGCTTTTGTTTTTCCTTTACTTTCTGAGATGAGTTCTTACCTCCCTATCCAGTGGGGAGTCTATGACTCTCAGTCGCTTAACGCCACAGAAACCGGGATAAGCATCGGCCTGATGAGTCTTAGGCTCGGGACAGACTTTAACTTAACTTTTTTTTTTCACAAGGCACTCCCTATCAATTCACCCTGGCCAGTTGTCTTGTTGGTTTACCAAGCACAAACTTCCTTTTCATTGACTCTGCTGCTTCATTTAATGCTCCAGTGAAAACAGACATTGAATCCTCTAAACTACCATTAATTAAGGTGATTGCTTTTTCTAACTTAACCTTGAAGTTTTCAGACTGCACTTTATTTCTAAAATTTGCAGTTTGGTCTTCTGACCAAACTACTTTTTCCATGGTGAAATGGGAATCAACAGAAACATGAGTGCATGAATCACTTACAATGCAATATAATTCCACTGGCATGTGACCTGATTCAATTCTATCATACACAAACATTCTATCAAATATTCCACAGATATCAAAACTATTCAAAACATAATCTACAACACTATGCCCTTAATCAGACAAATAAGTAAAGTTGCCTGAATTATCAAGACCTGGACAACCATTAAGCAGCTTTAAGTTAAAACAGGCACACACATCAAGCAGGGTTGTTGTTTTTTTTACCAAAATCATTGACAACAAATCTTTAGATAATCTGCTAATCTGAAAGGTTATTTATTGATTTATATAAAAAAAATGTCTAAGTAATCACCTGAAGAATACCTGAGGTTCTGGACTTGCAGGTTACCAGTGCGAGCATTAAAGTTGCCATTACACAGAAGGTGGACATTGTCATCATTTGATAGAAGATCACCAATTTGTCTTTCAGTGTCCATTATATGACATTCAGATTCAGCCTGATCATAAAACGGGCAACATATGGAGGTATGTAGGTGCATAAGTATAAAATGTCTTTTGAGCTACCAAGAAGCTGCCTTGACAATTTCAGAATAACACAGTTTTCAACATCACTCTGTAATTCAGTAACATATTTTTCCAAATGCCTTTTTAACATTACCAAGATACCACCTGATCTCCTACCATGATGAGACAGCTTCACTGCTGGACAAACGTACTTAATAAAACTTTGAAAACTATGTGACAAATCAGAATTATTGTCAATATTTTTTCTACTTGACAGACAGCATCAAAGTTTGAAACATAATTCATCCACTCAAAATCTTTCAGCTTGCTGACAAGACCTGCTACACTGAACAAAAGGAAAGACCATGACTGGGGCCAGCCACTGTCCTAGCTGTTGGCATCACCAGGAGGCACACCAGAGTGACTGTCTTCAGGGTCCACATCCCACCCATTTATATATATATATATATATATATATATATATATATATATATATATATATATATATATATATATATATATATATATATATATATATATATATAAACAAGAGAATTGTATCAGCCATATTTTAGATATTCATGCCGAAATAAGTGCTATTTATGTTGTTTATAATCAACAATGTTTTGAATGTAATATTCATCCAAAGAATCAGCTCTTAAAAATGGTCTAATTTCCTGTTTGTTAAAAGGAATATAAATCCTCATAGACTATATCTGGCAGCAGAGAGACAGAGAGAGAGAACACTGAACACTGAACACTGAAATGATTTAATGTACATTGGCCTTGGACCACAATACATTTGTTGGGCTTGGGGTTCGGCAATGGATTCATTCATATTATTAGCAATGCAAATGCATAAACAAGTAACTATTATCAACGATTAAAGAGAAAAAAAAAAAAGAAAAAAAACACAATTATTCCAATTCATGATTGAAACCTGAAATCAACCATGATACAGCTACAAAAGAACAAAAAAATGATGTCTAATAAAACATGCATATTAAGTATATATCTGATCATAACAGCTAGTCAAGAAAGCATTTGGGTCAACAATATTTTCCTTTTGTTAATAGAATGAAAAATATATCTAGACAAACTGTGCCTGTACTCGTTATTTGTTGCTTTGAGCAGATCTGGTAATGGCACATTGACGCACTTGCTTAAGAACTTTTCCCTCAAGTCTGTGTACATGCAACATTCCATAAGAAAGTGGGCTTCATTTTCAACTATTGTTTTACAAAAAGGACACATTTTTTCTTGAGCATTTTCATTATACCTGTATACATTATTATTAAGAGGTAGAACGTTGCATTCTTATCCACCAGTAGGAGTCTTGGAGAGGAGATGGGCGCCACCAAGCTTCCTCAAGCCCACTGCAAGGACATGATGAGAAAAACAAAACAGAAAGACATGCCGGATCGGTCGAGGCCCGGATCAACAACGACCGCGCTACCCACTGCAAGCCTCCAGGGTGGGAGCGACAATTGTGCTACTGGGGCAGAACCAAGTCTAAAGCTTCCAGCTAAAGGGGCAACCATTGGTACATGGAATGTAAGGACTCTGTACCAAACAGGAAGAGTACAGGAACTTACACATGAATTACAGAGGTATAAATGGGACATCATAGGGCTTGCGGAAGTCAGATGGATTGGCTTCGGAGAAACAACCACGCAAGACGGCCACAAAATATAGTACAGCGGAGAAGAGAAACTACATCAACATGGAGTAGGCTTTATTGTCAGGAAAGAGATTGTGTCAAGCATCATCAGCTGCACACCAGTATCCAGCAGACTCATCTCAATCAGAGTTTCTGCAAAACCCCAGAATCTCACCATCATCCAAGTGTATGCTCCAACATCTGACTACGATGATGATCAGATAGAAGAATTCTATGAAGAACTTGAAAACGTCATCTCCAAAACGCCCCAAAAAGACATCCTTATTGTGGAAGGCGACTGGAATGCTAAGGTGGGACCTGATGCCTATGACACCTGGGCAGGAACCACAGGACGATTTGGACTGGGAGAAACAAATGACAGAGGACAGCGGCTGCTGGAATTCGCAAAGAAGCACAAACTTATTTTGGCTAACACACTCCACCCTCACAAGCCATCCAGAACATCAACCTGGCACTCACCAAATGGTCTGATTCATAATCAAATTGATTACATTCTGTCACCCCAAAGATTCAAATCCAGCATAAACAAGGCAAACACAAGAACATTCCCAGGAGCTGACATTGGCAGTGACCACGACCTTGTACTTACCACCATCAGACTGAAACTGAAAGCAAAACAACAGCCGAAAAGCCCACGCATAAGATTCGACCTGGAAAAACTCAAAGACCCAACAGTGGTTGAGATCTTCCAAGCCAACATAGGAGGAAAGTTCGCCGCACTCACAGCCATCGACAATGATGTGGACACATTGGCCAACAACATCAAAGAAGTGCTAACGACAGCAGCAGAAGAAACATTAGGAAGAAGCAGAACAAAGAAACAACCCTGGGTGACAAATGAGGTTCTTGACCTCTGCGACAAAAGAAGAGAACTTAAGAAACAAAAGTTCACAAGTCAAGAAGCTTACAAGAAGTACATGGATAGCCACAGAGAAGTGAGGAAAAAGATGAGAGAAGCCAAAGAAGGGTGGATAGAAGAACAATGCAACAACATCGAAGCTGGAATGACCAAGGGAAACAGCAAAACAGCTTACGACACTTTGAAAGCACTAACGAAAACCACACAGCCTAAAGCCTCTGTTATTGAAGACAAAGAAGGAAATCTTTTAACGGAAAACAATGCCATCCTCCAACGCTGGACAGAATACTGTGAGGGATTGTACAACTACCCACTACGCCCAGATACCAATATAGTTTCTGACAAACCCCCTGAACGCCAAGATAAAGACCCACCAATACTAAGGTGTGAAGTAGATGCAGCTATTAAACAATTGAAGAAGGGGAAGTCCCCTGGAATTGATAACATCCCAGCTGAACTCATAAAAAATGGAGGGAATGAAACAGCAAGGCGATTCACAGAACTTTGTCAGAAGATCCACGACACCAAAGAATGGCCAAAAGAATGGACACAGTCTCTTGTAATACCCCTGCCAAAGAAAGGAAACCTCAAGAAATGCCAGAACTACAGAACCATCAGTCTCATAAGTCATCCTAGCAAGATCATGCTGCAGGTAGTCCTCAACAGACTGAAAAACCAAGCAGAAAAACTCCTGGCAGAAGAACAAGCGGGCTTTAGACCAAAACGCAGCACAATGGAACAAATTTTCAATCTGAGAATTCTGATAGAGAAGCATCTCCAACACCAAAAAGACTTGTACCACAATTTCATAGACTTCAAAAAGGCCTTTGACAGGGTATGGCATGACGGCCTCTGGCAAGTACTCAGGCACTTCAACATTGACAGCTGCCTAATTGAAGTCATCAAGGCTCTGTACGAGAACGCAAAAAGTGCAGTTTTCATGAACAACCACGTGGGCGAGTTCGTCAAGACCACGGTTGGGGTTCGCCAGGGCTGCCTTCTCTCACCTGTACTCTTCAACCTCTTCCTCGAAAACATCATGACAGAGACACTGCAAAACCACCACACTTCCATCTCCATTGGTGGAAGACCCCTTTGCAACCTCAGATTTGCAGATGACATTGACCTCATGGGCAGCAGCAAACAAGAACTGCAAATCCTCACAGACAATTTAACAGATCGAGCGAGCGCATACGGCATGGAGGTCAGTACAGAGAAATCAAAGATCATGGTCAACAGCGCAAGTAATGACATCACGGAAATAAAGATGAATGGAGAAACACTAGAAGAGGTGAGCCAATTCAAATACTTAGGCTCCATCCTAACAAAAGATGGCACATCAAACAATGAAGTGAAAGCTCGCATTGCAACAGCAACATCTGCTCTAGTCAGACTCGAGAAGATCATCAGAAGCAACAACATCAGCTTCGGCACCAAATACCACCTTTACAAATCCCTCGTGATATCTATCCTCCTATATGGCTGTGAATCATGGACTCTGACAGCAGAGTTAGAGAGGAGAATCCAAGCATTCGAGAACAAGTGCCACAGAAGACTTCTCAAAATATCATACAAAGAACACAAGACCAATAACTATGTGAAAGAAGAAATCAAAAAGCGTGTGGGCCCCCAAGAGCCTTTGCTCTCCACCATAAAGAGGAGAAAGCTGATGTGGTTTGGTCACACCACAAGACATAACACCCTAGCAAAAACCATCTTGCAAGGAACAGTCGAGGGCAAGAGAAGAAGAGGCCGCCAAAAGAAATCATGGGTTGACAACATCAAAGACTGGACCGCCCAACCCCTACAACACCTCCTACTAGCCACACAGGATCGTGAAGCATGGAAAAAGATCTCTGTTGCGTCTTCTCTCATGTCCCCCCTACGTCATTTGGGACATGGGACTGAGTGAGTGAGTGTGAGAGTGAGAACGTTACATCTTGCTTGTGTAATTGCTACTCGAAAGCAGTAGACATCAATAGAGTTTATATATTGCTCTTTTTCAAAAATACTTTTAAACGATCTGTAATTGTCATACCTCTCTTTATCTCGTATAGTCCCATCCCATTCTTGAATGAACAGATCCACTAATCTTTGTTTAAACATACCTAAGAAAGCTTTTACATCTCCCACACTTTGCTGCATCCAAACAATGTTAAAACCCGTTTCACACAAAATTTTGACAGAGAGAGAGAGAGAGAGAGAGAGAGAGAGAGAGAGAGAGAGAGAGAGAGAGACAGACAGACAGACAGACAGACAGACAGACAGACAGACAGACAGACAGACAGAGACATACAGAGACAGACAGTCAGACAGACAGACAGACAGATAGAGAGAGAGAGAGAGACAAAGTGAGGTTAGACGCAGAAGCAGTTTGGTCTCTACTTCAAAGAAAAAACTAAATCCTAAAAGGGCTAGTCCAGAACTGGAGAGAGTCTTACAATTTGTTCTCTGTAATGTCTTATGTCACTCTCCAAATTCTTGCCAAGGGCGACAAATCTGGCACTGGCAACAAATCTAGAACCCAGCAATCACAATTGTGGCTGGTGACAATTTGGGTTGGTAACTATTCAGAGCAACTTTTTTTATTTAATGAGATGGTAAAGGAATACTTAAAGTTCCATTTCCAAAACTGCCTATTAGTGAAATATGCATGTGTCATGGTAGCAATACTGTGTATGTCTCTGGCAGCCATAGGCAAGAAAAGATAAGGGGTACTATGATCTGGATTGACAGGTCAGTTGTATTTTAAGAATTTATGTACTTACATTACTAATTAACCACACACTTTATGGTATGTATACATTATAAATTAGCTTTGGGGACCAGAAAGAAAATTCTGACCACAGATGCACCCCATAACTGCTAAACTGGTCACAAAAAATCTCTCGACCCACAAGAGGGAAAGGCTTCAAAATTGGTACAACTCAACCTGTCTTTTCCAGTCAAGGATTTGGACCATTTGAAGAAAAAAATCTTTGGATTTTGGAGAAATTTTGGGACGCTCCACCACATAAGGAGTCGCATTGCACCAGAGGTCAATTTTTCGTTATTGACAAGTTATTAATCTGCAATAAAAAGGCTATTCATTACAAAAAACAGATTGAAAATCGGAATATTCTGTGCAAAGTTCTTACAAATTGAAATGATAGACTGCAGAATGTGACAAAATGAGAAACCGGCAGGTTTATTTTTGCAACAGGTTGTCGGAATGAGGGCTTGGGTATATTCAAAACACATTTAAAAGCTAAGGGAATAAAAATGATGCCTTGGTATTTTATTACAAGGTAGAATAACGGATATAGTTTAATTGTCGACCAAAATATCAAAATTGACAACTTCACCTCCACCTGCCTTTAATGGCTCCTTGCACAAAATTGAGTAATGTGCTCAGCGACTCATTTTGTGGTGGAGCGTCACATTTGTCAGAGGGGCTTGTGCAGAGGCAAATTTCACCAATAGAAAATAAAGAAAATAATAGTGAATAGAAGATTGCAACTCGTCACACTGACATAATTTGAGACAGGAAGGCGATTCCTTGAATAAAGAACACCAAATTCATGTTCAAGAAATAGAAATAGAAGAATATATGAAAGACCAGAAGGACATCTTCTAAAACAGGAGGACAAAGTGTTTGAAACCCCCCAAATCAAAATCAGTATCAGTTTAAAGATACTTTCAAACAAATGGAACAGGAGTATAAATCAGAAGAGCAGACAGGGACCTCTATTTTTGAAAAAACTGGTGAGTACTATGGAGAGTATGAGAAAGATAAAAATGACCGAAGAAAAAATATTTTAAAAATTGAGACACACAAGAGGCAAAAAACATGCAGTTCATGTGGCCAATTTCAACCCAGAAATCTGAGGGATAATGGATCATGCAGCATCAGAACTTGGATGAGGTGGTAGAAAAATCACTTTATGAATAGGCACTGGAAATATCTCCTGTATTTATGATTCCAAAACCTGACAGTTCTTACAAAGTGATTTTGAATCTAAAAAGCTTTAATGAATATGTAGAAAATCGGCATTTTAAAGTGGAAAATTTGCATTTATCCACAAAAAATGATTAGGGAAGTATATTATATGGTATCAATGGACTTGAGACTTGCTTTCTATTCAGTATCACAAGCTGAAACAAAAGTCTTTGAGAGGTCAAATTTATCAATTTACTTATTCCACAAATTGGATGTCTTCTTGACCTAGACTAGAAGGGTTATGTTTTGACATTCTAATTCTCTTTGGTTTCTTAGAAACAAAATAACATCACTACCCTTAACTCTCTCCATAACAAGTAATAAATTATAGCATACTTTTTACTATTGCACTTATGAGGGAATTCCTTAAGCTTGTTAGTGATGATAAGTCCTAGTTAGTGACGGCACTGCCATGAATATTACGACTTGGCAAATCCTACAGGATTTTTAAAGCACTGGTTGTTTCATCAGCGAAAGTTATTACGCATCCTTCATCTACAGGTGCCTTCCTGACAGGTCTTTTGAGTGAGTGCTCTCATAAGAGATTGTGGATGTGTCACCCCAAGTTTCCTGCCAGAACACTGGTGCCTCCACCTGAAGGGTGAATGCTCTAATGAATCTTTTACTGTAGACAGTCATGTTCTCATAAAATAATAAAGGAACTCATCAGAAAAGTGAATATTACATTGCTGATTTTGTCCACTTTTAGGCTTTGGTCATGTAAAAAAATAAAGAATTAGATACCTGAGCATTACATTGCTGATATTGTCCACTGTAAGGTTTTTTTGAGAAAATGATAAAAGGGTTAACTGTAAACTAAGATAATTGTGGGACAATCTTGTTTGGGAATAAGACACCTCCACCACAAAATGAGTCAGGCTGCCACTTGGCCACTTTTCCTCTAGGAGTGATTGTATGCTGGTGGGCGCCAGGGTGTTGATTTTGATAGTTGATTGTTAAAACTTTACGATTTCTTTTACCTAGCACTGAATAATTATGGCGTAGTTTTGCTTCCTTTGCTTTAAAGATGCATTTTAATATATACAACCTTCATCCTGACACCATTATAGGATGTGACAGTCATCTTTTATTTTGTCAATTTCTGGAATCTGAGATTTCAATTTGTAATAACCTCTTATAGAATTGTATGATTTTTTTGTGAACAACTTGAAAATGATATGCACATTAGTAACATGTTAACAGTTGAAATTTGACCTATAGTACAATGTAACTCATTATATTGTGGAAGGTCAAACCTTTGTAACACAGTAATCAGGAAAGAATCAGTAAACGTCTGTTGGTCTTCAGACAGAAAATAACATAGACAGCATTTCAAACTTCAACATGAGTGTCACTTTCTGAAACCACTGGGAAGACACTTCCATCATTGCACCAGGGCAACAGCTAGTGTGTGCATATTCTCTGCTAGTGCGGAAACAGCAATGTTGCTAGTAACAGATGGCTGGCAGTTATCTAGAGTTGGAGATGTTTGCAATGGGGTGCTGGGGGGGACGTCAGAAGGTAATGGAGATGAAGTGATCTCAGGAGATAATTGAAGTGAAAAGGTAAAGGGTGGTGATGAGGGTGGTGGAGGGTGGATGACTACTGGAACACCAAAGTGAGATAAACACCAAGTGACATGTTTCTTAGGGGAATGGTGAACAATTAAGAGAGGAAAGCTGCCTACATTTTTTCCAGCTTGTGGTCTGGTGGCCTCCCACATGTTTAAAAAGCAGCTGCAGTAATGACATCTGGCTGATTGAAGTTTGTAACAGCATGGTGGTTAGAAGACAGAGCACATAAAGCCAATGTGTGTGCTCTGCTTTATTATCATCATTTTTTTTAAAGTGAATTTAAGGTCAATGCATTATCTACTAATTTCATCATGCACAAAAATCTTTTTGCAAAGTTCTGCATATATACATTTTTGATACGCCTCCCCCTTGCCCCTCCATAATATGACAGGGTAGGTAAAGGGAGACTGATAAAAGGATGGAGATAGTGGTGAGGTATACTTTGTGGCACAGTCATGACACAATACCTTAACCCTCTTAGTCCGGATTTGCCTGGATTGAATAATTACCCCCCCCCCCCCCAAAGTCCCGATCCGGATTTGGTGGGATTTACACATAGTAGATTTCCATCATGCTGTGGCCATCACTAAATGCTACCACATATCAAACCTCTATCAGGCCAGAAGGAGAAACCCTGTAGAGTATCTGGAAGTAATTATAGCTGCTGGTATGTACTTAGACGGAGGAAAAGGCCAGCCAGCATGTGTGCCTGACCTGATTTCGTGATGGAATGTGAAATCCAAAGGCAGTTTGTGTTCAGAGACACCAAATGCAAGAGGGTTGAGAAAGACATTGTTCTTTATCTATGTGCTGTGTAGATACCTTGGCACAGTCTTACCAATACACTAGTGGTATAATACATATTGACAGCAAAATTACTGTTTGACACATAGAATGGCTTTTGAATGGGATCCAAAACGTGAGATATTTTGGCAAGGTTCTCAACCATCAAATTGTATATGCATTTCAATCAATCATCATGATCACTTTAATTATGGTGCTCATTATCCAATTCTAAATGGGAAGTCAGACATTTCAGAAAATTGGCTTCATTAGTTTTCCTTCTCTTTTCAGCAAGAGTATTGAAGGTGTACATGAAAGGGTTGATAGCAGAGTTTAAAGGTAAAACAAAAATAGCCAGACCCACATTGACTTCTCCAGGAATAGAAACACCTGCCAATGCCAGCATTCCACACAGACCAATAGGAAACCAACACATGAAGTCTGTTACAGCAATGGTGATCAGTCTTCGTGCTATTGTCATGTCCTGTGACAATTTGGTGGAATCTCTTGTCATTGCATTGCTTTGTATTGACCAAAATATGAAAACCTGACCTGCCGAGATCAGTAGAAAGATAATGAAATTCATAACAATTAAAACACTAAAAGAATACTCTCTTCCACTAAAATCCTGCCTAGTAACTGGCAAGGGAATGCAAATACCTGTCTGGCTGTAAAATTCCCAATGTGATGTCATTGGAAGTAAAGGAATTGTGGCCAAACAGCAGCCAACAAACCAGATCAGCAGAGAAACCATTGCTGCTGATGTTCTGTCAAATTTTCTAACGCTGAAAGGATAGCGAAGTACAATGAAACGGTCCAGTGTAATAACGCCAATGAAAAGAGCTGATGCCTCACTGGATAAGAGTGACAGAAAACCAGCCACCTTACAAGCAACACTGTTTTTCCATTCATCATCAAAGTAAAGATATTGCCCTCGGAACACATCATCAGCCACTCCAATAATTGTAATGTACATCCCATCAGAAGATCAGCCAAGGAGAGGCTTGTCACAAACACACTGAAGCCACTGGAAGATGCCAGACTCTTGGCAAACACACGTGCACAGCAGCAGAAGACGTTACCAGTCAGGGACATACAGCCAATCAGCCACAGAAAGCCACGGTATGACCAGGACTGCAACAGATCTTCACAGGAAGAAACTTCATCTCTGGGGCTTGGCAGTCAGAGGCATGAAAATGCGGAGGAAGTAGTTCACTGCAACAAAGCTTATAGTTATCTGTAGATATGAACTCTAGCTTTGATAGACTTTTAAATAGGTCAGGTGGAAAAGTTTTGATGAAAGTACGATGTAGATAGAGTTTGGCTAAATGGGGTGTGAACTGAAATCCAGCAGCAGTGATGGTGTGAATGGACGTTTCAGTCATATTCAGTTTCTGCAGACTAGGAAACAGTGACAGTGCTGTGGTGTCCAACACTGTCAATGTGCTGTGGGACAAATCTAACATTGTGAGGGCATTTTGCTGATCCCCCACTGTTGGACCAGTCTGGAGTGAGTTCAGAGGATTGTCAGATAAAAACAGTGTCTGTAGATTTTCTAAACTGACAAATGAAGTCATATTAACGTATTGCAAATAATTATTACTGAGGTCAGCGATTTTTAAGTTTACTAAATGGATTATCGGTATGTTTGTTATAAAACAGTGTGTGAAGATGACAACAATGAGCAGCATGTTTTCTGGTATATCAGACAGTGTCATACCTGAACCTGAAGCATCCAGAAAGCGAAGCTGGGGAAAGAGTGAAGCACTGAAAGGCTGTGAACACAGGAACATGTGACCTTGACAAAAGCAGTGGGCAGGACAGGTGGTGCCACACAACAGCTCATCATCATTCAAGGGACAGTGAGACCAGCCGTCACAAAGGTGGTCACTGTGTAAACACTGTTTGGACACTCTGCACCGAAAAAATCCTGGACATTTCCTGTCCTCACATCCGTCTTCATCCTGGTGATCCATGCAATCATACAGTCCGTTACACAGTGTGTAGACAGGCAGGCAGTCATTGAAGTCCCCAGGACAACGATAGTGACTGTCAGGACAGGTCTCATTGGCTTTCATTGGGGCGGCAAAGAACTCTCTGATGCCATCAAACTTTACCACAGCAGGAGGCAGAGACCCTGTTAACCGAGAATTGACTCTGTATCTGAATTGAATACATGAGCTTTCATCTGACCTGTCTTTACAATGGAAGACATAATCACAGACGTTGTCAAAGGACAAACACTGACCATCAGTACATATGAACTGGTTCACACAGGGAGGGTAGGTACAGAAGGACTCATCACTGTCATCCTGGCAGTCAGAAATAAAGTCACACACCAGGGTATATGACATTGTTGTTGCATCATCACAGGAAAATAAAGAGGAAGTTGTAGATATGGGATGGTTTATCAAGTCAAGTTTATGGTTTTGTGTTATTTCACCAGAAACAGTGCATGGAGACATGTGCACCGAACTACATACTTTGTACTTGTTGAAGCCACACAGAAGAAAGGTGTATGTCACGTGACCAGCAGGACATTGTGTGAACAGAGCTGGTCCTGAGGACAGTGATAACTCAGTTCTGACTAAAAAATTGTCATTGGGTTGGAAATGGGACCATGCGTCTTGTTCTCTTGAAATTCACAAAGTGCACCATTCCATAACATTATGGGATGTGGATTATTACAAGTGTGGCTAAGAAATAATGCTTTTTGTAAATCGTACGCATGTGTACAAAAACATATCTTTGAACTAAATTGTTACGCCAATATCAGAAAAAATGGATCGATGAAGGACTGTTTTATCTTCATGGACCACACTGTGCACATACATAACTGGTAATGACCTCTCATTGGTGTACAAACCTGTCCAGAGGTGTTTTAGCCTCATAGGATGTATTTTTGTTTTGCTTTGAAGTTACTATCAGGGTTATGCACACATTTTGGAAAGTTTAGTTGACCTCCTATGGAATGACAATACTCATTAGCCCTCCTGTTCAGATTGCTTTTCTCTGTACTGTTAAACCCTTTCAGACTGTAACAATGGTGTAGCAGCGGTCACAGAGAGCTATCCTTCCCTGGCACTGAGGACTGCTGTAGGGACAGTCACCTGTCTCATCACGTCCATCTTCACACTCTGTCTTCAGGTTACAGGCCAGGAGGTGATGAAAGCTGGAGTAATGCTCCACTGAACAGTTCCACAAACCACTGTGTGACCTGACAGGTTCTTTGTTCTTGGGAAGAAAAGCAAAGTACAGTCTGAAGCAAGAAGAGTTTGTGCAATCACTACCGTGCATTTTAATTTTGAGCTGTGTTGAATTGCAAATGTGAGCAAAGTCAGATTCAGCATCTGCATGTCTGTATAAAATACTGTAGCATGGTCTACATTCTGGCAAGTATCTGCATACAAAACAACATATGGTAACTTTTGTTGCTCTTCCTTGAATCGAATTATGACAACACTCCTCTTTGGCACATGAATGGTTTTAATTGGAAACGTAATATCATCCTCGGTTAAATTGTTTCTGGTCATAATGAATCCCACTGAAGATGAGGTCATAACAAGCACAAACGGCCCTGTTTGTCACATTGATGTCATAATCAGTTCAAAATATCATTAATTAAGTAGGAAGACATGTTAAAACTGAATGGAGACAAACACAACACATTATGGAAGGAATCCTAACTGGGAAAGGTAGTCAACACTGACAGAAAGATAGAAGACCAGCCAGATAACTCCAAACTCTAAAATGATGTGATGCACCTTGGCCTTGGACCACAACACATATGATAGCGCCTGGGGAGGAAACAGTAACTTTATTTATATTAAGAGCAAAACAAACACACAACAAAATAAGAAATTGACAAAGAAGAAAATGCAGACTATTTTAACATATATGAGCACGATCATTTGCAACTAACATTAACAAAATCAGCAGCAGTGGATGATCTCTGGAACAAAGTTGTTGCTGATAAGCTATACAGTCCATATAACAGGCAATACAATGTACAAAAGAACTTGAAGCAATATCATTGGCATTGTAACCACAGTAATGTATTTCTTTTTGTTATTGTTGTTTTTTCTCAGAAATCGAGACAAGTGTCTGAGGTATTTTTTCATGTCATCTGGTCAGACGACACTATCAGGACCCCAGGCAAAGCTGCTGCACCAAGTCCTTAAGTGTATTTAGGTTTTGTGCAGGGGACGGACAGGATAGCCTAGTGGTCAGAACATTGCGCTCGGAATTTGACGACCTGGATTCGATTCCCGGTTGAGGGGATTTTCCCCCTGCAGTTAACATCAGTGCTGACTCCACTCCTCCCAAAAGTCCTTCAGATGAAACTATAAACCGAGGCCTGTGTGCAAACACATGCAGAACATCTTGCTCACACATTAAATCCTGTTACGCTTTTCGTAAAAGTAGGCCATTGTGTGCCGGTGGGAACAGATGACAAGATTTACAAAACTGCATACACATGGGGACTAATGTAAAACAGCACATGTGTGCTTATTCTATTATCCTCGATATAAACAAATAATAATAAACGTGCTTCCATTTCTCTGTATGTTGTATTGTAAATTCACTTTCCTTTCTGCAGGTTTGGCAGTTTGATATTTTCTTCATGTAGCATAAATATTGTTGTTTTGCCTCACATACCAAAATGTGCAGTCGTCTTCCAAGCCAGAATCTAAGGAATGTTCCATCACTATGTTGGAAGGTGTGTGTGGGTGGGGGGACGGGATGGGGGGGGACAACACTCTTAGAAAGAATGAGAGTGAAGCAGGGTTGTTATGGCTAACAATTCTTAAATTGCTTTATCTATCAAACAACACACCTTAAACGAACATTAAATTCAGGTAACTAACTACTCTTCCCATATTTAACCAGGTAATATATGAATGGCATCCACAACAAATGGCTATATTGTCGTATGACCGAATTCAAGAATAGTGTACTACTTTTATCAGTATCAGTTTTATGCTCATTTAATCAAAGGAAAAAACAGATAGCATACAATTGTAAATCAAATAACCAAAAACTACAATTAAAAAGGATGACCTTTCCTCAGAACTGTCAACTGACATTATTGTAATAATGCCAACAGAACTAAGTCTATATTAAGATCCCTTTCACAACATTGGGCTCTTATACCTCGTCAAATATAAAACTCAAATTTAAAATGTGCAATCATATACAGATTTAAAAAAAAAGTATAAAACCAACTTTACTGTCCTTGCTAATTTCAATGCCCTTGTCAAGCATAAGGGTCAACGCAGGACTGGCACTGCATTGTGTGAAAAAACACATGTTTCACACATAACATGAGATAAAACCAAACAATCCACATTCTTAAAAAACACTCTTAGAGACTGAATATACCATTTTCACTCATATTAGACAGAAAAAGCCCGATTCTGTCACGAACTTTAAAATGGTGTTCGGGGGAACATCCATAGAAAGGATCTTTAGGGAGTCTGCTGTAAAATGCTTCTGCCTAATATCCTAAACATCTCGACACTCCAAGACCAGATGCTTGATGCTTACCCGCACATCATAAGTCACACACCATGGGGTTCCTTTGCCTTTCAGCAAATGAACGTGAGTGATATGAGAATGACCTGTGTGCATCCTGGTGAGCACTGTTGCTTCCTTTTGGTTTTTGACAGACAGAGAGAATATCTCTTTCATATTAGGACGAATCTGAAAACGGTTATTGTCTGTCTGAGAATTTCATTCCTCTTACCAGAGGGACTGGCTATATTTTAGGTTTTAGATCTGTGAATGGCACCTTGGACCCAGAAATCTGCTCCAAGGCACAACTGGCAAGTCGGTCAACCATTTCATTGCCCCAAATGCCCACGTGCCCTGGGATCCACACCAAAACAATAGCACACCCGTCCCGTTTCAAGTAAGTATACAGTTTGAAGAACATCTGAAGCTTAGAGTGATTTATGTTCCTACAAGTGATTGCCTCCAGAGCCAAGAAAAAATCCACACAAACTAAGAAGTATTTCTTTCCCGATTGCAGAATCAGTTTTAGGTACAAGAAAAGAGTGCTAAATTCGGCAGTGTACACTAAGGCATCGGAAGGCAGGTGCTCAGAAAGCACTGATTCCTTGATGGTGGGACTACAGGTAGCGCAGGCCACCCCCTCCTCAGACTTGGAACCATCTGTGAAAACACTTGTGTAGGACGGTCAAGACATACATAGTTCTTGGAAAAGACCTTTGACTCTGTCAAACTGGTGACATCTTTCCTATGAGCAGCAAGATCGAAACAGAAAGCTGGGGTGTCCACCATCCACATCGGCATCTCAGGGACCTTGGAGAAGTTGCAGATATCACCCAAGTCAATACCCACCCCTCAGAGATGAGGAAGGATCCAAATGCCCAGAGGAGGGGTGGCAGAGAGAGATTTCTCAAACTTGGCCTGAAACCAGGGATTAGAAACACAATCATAAGCAGGGTTATTATACTCTGAATAGAGCTTAAAATAATAGTTTAAACTAAGCTTTAGACAGTTTCTCGAAGAGGGTTCTCTCGCTTCTGTATACAGACTATACACCAGCGTCATTTGGAATGCTCTGAGACAGATTCTGAGACCCTGGAGGAGGATGGGATTCGGAACTTTAAGGTAGGAAGGCTTCGCTTATCTGACACCCATAGTCCAGTTTGGAGCACACCAGCACCCTGTATATATGCAGCAGTATTCTCCGATCCGCTCCCCAATCAGTATCGGCAACAACCCACAGGAGGTTCAGAGCTTTCTGACAGGACATTCTTAGGTGATTGATGTTGACTTCTGAAATTCAGTCTCCAGTCAAAAGCAATCCCTAGGGATCTGGCCTCTGTCACTGCCAGGATGGTCAATTTTCCCAGGTGAATGACGGGATCCGGGAAGTGTTTGCTGATGTTGTCCTCCCATCTCTTCCTTGGTCTGCTTCTTTTTCTTCCTCCTTGGACAGTACCTTACAATTTTGTTTCTGCAAGTCCTTTTGATCTCGTGACATGCCTGTACCATTTAAATTGACGCTTCTTTAAGATTTATAGAAGGCTTCCCTAGAGACCAATCAATCGTTTGCTTGATTCTGTAATGCACTTCTTTGTTGCTTATGTAGTCTCCATAGGAGATGCCAAGGAGTCTGCGGAAGCATCTCATCTCTACTACCTGTACTTTTCTCTCCAAATCAGCAGTCAGGGTCCACAATTCAGAGGCATACAGCAATATGGATATGACAAGGGGGCGCATTAGTCTGATCTTGGAGTTAAGTGAGATCTTTTTTATCTTTCCAGATGGTGTTCAGTTTTGACAATGCTGTTATTGTCTGTGCAATCCTGCATACTCCACTTGCCTGTCATACAACAACTCCAAAGTACTTGAAGCTTTGAACTGTTTCCAGATTCTGGTTGTTGACCCTTATATCAGTGCTGATGGCCTTGCCGTTATTTGTTATTAGTTTGGTCTTCTCTGCACTGATTTCCATGCCGTATGTTTTAGAGGTAGTGTTCAGATGTTCTTTTAGGATGGCAAGCTCCTGTTCTAATCCTGCTAGTCCATCAATGTCATCTGTAAAGTGGAGGTTTATGATCATTCTGCCACCAATGCTGATTGATCCTTTATGGTGTTCGTGTATCAGCCATAAATCTGTCAATGAAGATGTTCAAAAGAATGTGTGAGAGTAAACAGCACTGCCTTACTCCAACTGTTGTTTGGAGCCACTCTCCAATGTTGCTGGTGTAGTACACTGTACTGGTGGCCTTGTTGTACAGCTCTTTGATAACTCTGATCAGGTTTGCATTAATGCTGTACAAATTTATGGTTGCCCACAAAGCTGCATGCCACACCCTGTCAAATCCCTTTTTAAAATCAATAAACATGTGGTAAAAGCATTGTTGGTGTTGAAGGTACCGCTCACAGAGTATTCTGAGGTTGAATATCTGTTCAGTTGTGCTACACCCTGCCCTGAAACCTGCTTGTTCCTCAGCAATGATGGTCTCTGCTTGTGGCTTCAGTCTGTTCAATATAGTCTCCAAAATGACCTTGCTTAGGTGGCAATTGATGCTGACTGTGCGGTAATTCTGGCACTGCTGAAGGTTTCCTTTTTTGGAGAGGGTGATGATAAGTGACTCTGTCCATGGTGTTGGCCATTTCTCTGTCTGCCAGTCTATCAATAGTAAAGAGACATAAACTTAAATGGTACGGGCATGTCACAGATCAAAAGTACTTGTAAAAACAATATTGCAAGACACTGTCCAAGGAGGAAGAAAAAGAGGAAGGTTAAGGAAGAGATGGGAGGACAACATCAGCGATTGGACAGGCATAAAAAGATGAAGACTAAGGAAGAGATGGGAGGACAACATCAGCGAATGGACAGGCCTAGAACTCTACAAAATTTTGAGAAAAGCAGAACAGAGAGAGGAATTGAGGGAACTGGTTGTCAAGTCTTCAGAGATGCCCCCACGGTCACCAGACTAAGGTAGATAGATAGATAGATAGATAGATAGATATAGATAGATAGATAGATAGATAGATAGATAGATAGATAGATAATAGATAATACATACATACATACATACATACATACATACATACATACATACATACATACATACATACATACATACATACATACATACATACATACATACGTCGGTAGATATATCAAAAGATCAATCGATCGATCGATCGATCGATCGATAGATAGAGAGAGAGAGAGAGAGAGGAGAGAGAGAGAGAGAGAGAGAGAGATAGATAGATAGATAGATAGATAGATAGATAGATAGATAGATAGATAGATAGATAGATAGATAGATAGATAGATAGATAGATAGATAGATAAAGACAGAAATGGCATACCTCAACATTTTTCTTTGATGATTCCTTGCTTATTGATATGACAAAGGCACAGTGCCAGGATAATATCAAGGATACACAGGACAAATTACATAAGCTGGGGTTTATTGTACATTGCAAAACGTCTTTCAGCCCACCACTTAAATACAGTATCTTGGAGTCATTATTGACTGGGTCTCAATGACTGTCACTTTAACCCCTAAAAGGAGAGAAAATACTTAATCTCCTAAGCTGAAAGTGACTGATCAAAGCACTCAATATTTCTGTTAGAAAGTTAGCGTATGCATCTGAGGCTGGGGGATTGTGTGGAGAAGGTAAGCTAATTGGAAAAGTTCACACATTTGCTACAAAGAGATTTCTATCTGTGCCCTGACATGCATCAAATGATTCAGTCTATGGGGAAAGGAAGATATCCATTATACATAAGAACATTTAAAAAAAAAACATTAAATACTAATAAAAAATTTGTTAAATTACCAGAACCAGGGTTGGGGTTCGCCAGGGCTGTCTTCTCTCACCTGTTCTCTTCAACCTCTTCCTCGAAAACATCATGACAGAGACACTGCAAAACCCCCACACTTCCATCTCCATTGGTGGAAGACCCCTTTGCAACCTCAGATTTGCAGATGACATTGACCTCATGGGCAGCAGCAAACAAGAACTGCAAATCCTCACAGACAATTTAACAGATCGAGTGAGCGCATACGGCATGGAGGTCAGTACAGAGAAATCAAAGATCATGGTCAACAGCGCGAGTAATGACATCACGGACATAAAGATGAATGGAGAAATACTAGAAGAGGTGAGCCAATTCAAATACTTAGGCTCCATCCTAACAAAAGATGGCACATCAAACAATGAAGTGAAAGCTCGCATTGCAACAGCAACATCTGCTCTAGTCAGACTCCAGAGGATCATCAGAAGCAACAACATCAGCTTCTGCACCAAATACCACCTCTACAAATCCCTCGTGATATCTATCCTCCTATATGGCTGTGAATCATGGGCTCTGACAGCAGAGTTAGAGAGGAGAATCCAAACATTCGAGAACAAGTGCCACAGAAGACTCCTCAAAATAGCATACAAAGAACACAAGACCAATAACTATGTAAAAGAAGAAATCAAAAAGCGTGTGGGCCCCCAAGAGCCTTTGCTCTCCACCATAAAGAGGAGAAAGCTGATGTGGTATGGTCACACCACAAGACACAACACCCTAGCAAAAACCATCATGCAAGGAACAGTCGAGGGCAAGAGAAGAAGAGGCCGCCAAAAGAAATCATGGGTTGACAACATCAAAGACTGGACCGCCCAACCCCTGCAACACCTCCTACTAGCCACACAGGATCGTGACGCATGGAAAAAGATCTCTGTTGCGTCTTCTCTCATGTCCCCCCTACGTCCTTTGGGACATGGGACTGAGTGAGTGAGTGAGTGAAATTACCAGCCTCTAGAATATGTAGACAGGCTTATGAAATGCTGGTCTTACAACATGAAACTGGTCGACACAATCGTGTGTCGGATGTACAGAAAACTTTATGTCAGAATGGATTTGGTATTGTATGGCTGAGTCAATGTGTAGGATGTGAAATTAGTTTCATAAATGAATTTAAAGATACAATTATTTCATGCTATAAACAGAATTGGCATTTGGAAATAGAGAATAATGACAAATACAGGTTGTACAGATCATTTAAGTGCGTATTCCAACAAATGGTACAAGATCAGCCTCAGTAGATTTCGGCTGAGAGTTAGTGGCCTTAAAAATTGTAAGCTATGGTTTTCAAGTGAAGCTAACCCTAATGATAGTATGTGCACTTCATGCCAATGTGCCACAGAAGATGAAGTTAACTTTCTCTTGGACTGTGTGGCGTAATCTGAAAAACGTAGAAACTGTGAAACTCTAAATGCCCTTACAGGCACCACTTACATGAATTCCGTTTTAATTATACTTTCTAACTGCAATGAAGCGAGAATTTTAAAAAAATAACACTTAGCCAATTGTTTTTAAGCAATGAATATGAGAAAAAAGATAATGGAACAGAGTCATTAGTTCCCAGTTGGTCCATCATAGATTCTATATGTGTGTGCGAGCGCACGTGCATGCGCGAGCTCGTGAGAGAGAGAGAGAGAGAGAGAACACTGAACACTGAAATGATTTAATGTACATTGGCCTTGGACCACAATACATTGGCTGGGCTTGGGGTGTGCCAATACGTTCTTCCATATCATTTATGAATCAAATGCACAAATAAGACATGATTTATCACTGATGAAAAAAGAAGAGAAAAACACACATTTACTCTTTTTCCTGATTACAAATCTCAAATCAACCATAACCTAATCACATAAAGACTATTGTGTTTGGGAAAATTCATGTATATTGAATACATATAAAAATAACAGTAATTCAATAAACTGCCTGAGACAACATTGTTTTCCTTTTGTTAATAGAATGAAAGATATATCTGGACAAACCATGCATGTACTCATCATTTGCTACTCTGAGCAGATCTGGTAATGGTACATTTATACAATTGCTTAAAAACTTTTCCCTCAAGCTTGTGTACATGCAACATTCTAGTAGAAAGTGGGCTTCATTTTCAATTTTCGTTTTACAAAATGGACACAATCTGTCTCGAATATTATCACTGTATCTATACACATTATTAGAGAGAGAGAGAGAGAGGAGAGAGAGAGAGAGAGAGAGGAGAGAGAGAGAGAGAGAGGAGAGGAGAGAGGAGAGGAGAGAGGAGAGGAGAGAGAGAGAGAGGAGAGAGAGAGAGAGAGAGAGAGAGAGAGAGAGGAGAGAGAGAGAGAGAGAGAGTTTTGATTTGATTTGATTTGATTTGATTTGATTTATTCTTTTATATCGAGGATAATAGAATAAGTACTCTTGAGATTTTTCACATCAGTCCCCGTGTGTATGCAGTTTTGTAAATGTCATCTGTTCCCACCGGCACACGATGGCCTACTCTTACGAAAAGCGGAATAGGATTTAACGTGTGCGCCAGATGTTCTGCGTGCGTTCGCACACGGGGCCTCGGTTTAAAGTCTCATCGGAAGGACGAGTGAGAGAGAGAGAGAGAGAGAGAGAGAGAGAGAGAGAGAGAGAGGAGAGAGAGAGGAGAGTGAGAGAGAGAGAGAGAGAGAGAGGAGAGAGAGAGAGAGACGTGTGAATGGAAAAGGAACTTATTTTGTTGTACATGAAGTGCAGAGCGAGAGGAACATTTGAAGACTTAATATTATGTTACACAAAACTGAACTTGTTATCTCCCCTTGTCTACAGGGCTGTAATGTTGAAGGACAAAAAAGCTGTGTCAGTGTCAGTGTTAGAGAGTTAGCCAATATTATTGGACTGATTGCGTCCAGTTTTTCTGCTGTAAAATTTGCATCCTGGCATTATAGTCAGTTGGAAAAAGATCAATGCAGGGCACTGAAGGTTATTTTTATATTGAGGATAATAGAATAAGTAATCGAGTGCATTTTACATCCAGTCCCCGTGTGTATGCAGTTTTGTAAATCTTGTCATCCGTTCCCACATGATGGCCTCTCTTACGAAAAGCGGAACAGGAGTTAACGTGTACGAGAGATTTTCTGCATGCATTGCACACAGGGCCTTGATTTATAGTCTCATCGTAACGACCTGTGGGGGGAGTGGAGTCAGCACTGATGTTAACTCCAGGGGAAAAATCCCCTTGAAGGGGAATCAACCCCAGGTCGTCAAATTGCGAGGCAATGTTCTGACCACTAGGCTATCCCGTTCCCACATGCTTGTCATCAGCGCAGATGTGACAGCAATGGGTACACCCCTGATGCTGCAAGATTTTGTACTTTCTGTCATGCCATGTGTCCCTGCCTGACCCATTAACTGCTTAAGAGCCTACCAGGGTAAAGTTGTTGCATGATGACAAAAGTTCTGCACTGTTTTGTGTTTGTGTACATGGAGGAGAGCTATAGAAGAAGAAATGGAAATAATGGGCAAAACATGGAATGAAATCAGCTGGCTTGCCCAAGACAGAGATGGCTGGAGGAGACTTGTTGGCGCCTTTTGCTCCACCCGGAGCGAGGAGGATTAATCTAATACATGTGCTGTGACACTTCAGCACTCATGTACTATAATACAGTTTTTCCACATAACAAGCATGTGGTTAACACATACAGGTATAAACTGCTGTGCAAAGGTCAGAAAATGGTTGAAAACCACTTGTTTTCAAAGGAAAAGCAAGTAAACAATGGTTCTGTTTCCTCAAGACTTAGTGTAAAACAACAGATGCCATGGTGACAGTCTGTGACACATTCTTGAAGTACCATTGAGCATAATCCCTGGTAAACACTTCAGGAAGGCATCATTTCATTGTTTGACATTAACACACATAAAATGCTGTCATATCCATGCATATTGTGCTAGTCTAGCATACACAAAATATGTTTCTGTGATTGATGAATAATTAGGTGACAGTTACAATACATATGGTGACCTGACATGCAAACGTTCTCTGCAATGCACTTTCAAAGATGTATCTAGGTTGTGATAAATTTCAGATGAATAGTTTGTCCTGCACATACACATGCAATTGTATTATGAGTAAAGTAAGTTAGGATGGGGTAGAAACCCTTGAAAGAATTGAAAATCTTCAGAAAGTTTAGCTCTGAATAACTCAGCAACTAGAGGGTTAAATGGTGACATTCATTTCTTTTCAGCTGCTGTAGCACAGTTGTTGGTGTATTGCATTCCTGTCTTGAAGATTGTAGATTCACATTTCATAAGAGTCCCTTTTTTATATAATCTGAGACAATATCAAAAGAGGCAGTTTACCTAACCTGCAGTGAAAAAAATCATAATGCTTCTCACAAAATTCCAGTTACTGGAAAAGGCTCTGACCAGCTGCTGACAGCAAAAAGGATTAACAAGTGGGTCAATATCCAGAGAAAGTGACGTTAGTATTCATGTTTAGGATGAAGCCTGTCCAAAAATGTTGTTGTTGTCTTCAATTTTACGTCTGTTCACTTTTAGTGATATTAGACGAAAAAAAAAAAAAAAAAAACCCACCCACCTCACCCTCCACCCACCACACAAAGAAACTTGATAATGGAACAGGAATAATAAAAACATGAAAAAAAAACAACTCACTAACATTAATGCAACTATAACAAATGTCCTAAGGGACTGTAACAGAGACCTTTCACAATTTCAAATGCCAATTTTAAATTATTGAAAATACTGGTAAGGGAGTTTTCAGAAAAATGGGGCATGAAAGACTTTACACTCTTGCAGTCAAACAGTATATGAGTATTAGTGATATTCTCACCACACAAACATTTACCATTTTTGCTGAATTTGGTTGTCAATGCATTTAGTTTCATTCTATAAAATAATGTATTAATTCTTCTTGACATGAAAACATTTACACAAGTCTTTGAATGGTTCACAACTGTTAAATTATCGGTATTGATCGCGGTCCTAGTTAACAATCTCCCATTTCGCTGATTTGTTTCAATGACCTTTCTCCATGATTTCTGTTCTAGTAAGCTGTACCCCTCTTGCAAGGATAAAGGCACATGCAATTCTATTGAATCCAATTCATGTTTTGCACCTCTCTTAGCAGCTCTATCTGCCCACTCATTTGGAAAGAATCCAGAGTGTGAAGGCACCCAACAAAAATTTACATTTATCCCCTTTAAGGTCAAGAGATGTATGACATGCTTAATCTCCAATATAATTTTTGAAGTTTTCTTGTAACATGGAGATTTTAAAGCATACAATACCGACTTAGAATCCACACAAAAAAGAATTTGAAATATACATAATGGCAAATCAAGAATATAAGTAAGACCCATTAATATTGCTACAAGTTCTGCTGTAAATATCGAGTGATGTTTACCAACATGATATGATTTTTCAATTTTTAACGCTGGTATAACAAAAGCAGATCCCGTTTCTTGATTATCTAGACGTGATCCGTCTGTATAAATTTGTAAATGGTCAAAATATTTATGATGGATGTGGGATCGGACATCAGAAACCATTATGTTCAGATTGTCATTCTTTTTTTCATTAGACACCTCAATATCGAAGTGTGCTTTATTCATCTCCCAAGATGGGCAAGGTAATATTGCCTCTCTTGTGTCCATGCTGTGTTGATTGACTTCAGAGTTTTGTACAAGATCAGACACGTATGTACTTATAGGCATTAAAGAGGATATAGATTTTGCTCTTTTAGGAAAACTAAATTCTGATTTTACTTCTATTTCTTCTGAAATAAAGTTTTCAGTTGTTCTGTTTCTGAGCACATATTTAGCACATGCTAGTTGACGGTAATCATCTAAAGGTAATATGCCGACTTCGTTATACGTTCCCATGGCTGAGGCGTGATAAGGCACACCAAGAGCAAGCCTGTATGCTTTGCAGTCTATACTTTGTAACTTTTTAAGTAAATACCTAGGAGCACTGAAAAAGACCTCTTGGCCATACGATAATTTTGAACGAATAAGAGATGTAGCTAAACTTTTCAAATTTAATGTATCTTGGCCCCAGAACTGTTTGCTGACCATCTTCAGTAAGTTCAAGCATTTTTTTGCTTTAGTTAAATTGTGTTCAATATGTGCATTCCAAGTTAGCTTAGAAGTAAGAAAAACACCTAAGAACTTTATGGTATTTTTATACTCAATCATGTCGGCCCCAATTTTAAATGCTGGTAGCTCATCTGGATTACTGCTATTGTTAAAAAGCACAGTGTAAGTTTTTTCTGTGGATAAAGTAAATCCATTTTCAAACATATACTTATCGACATTGTTTAGCTGGTTCTGATATACCTTTTTAATGTAGTTTAATACTCTTTTTGGTGTGTTTCTTTTCATAGAAACATTCATCCACATACATATGTCATCTGCATATTGCACTATGACGACTTCGTTTGACAATGTCATAGGGAGATCATGCAGCAAAACATTAAACAGTAGAGGTGATATAACAGATCCTTGGGGTAGTCCCATATGAAGAGATCTAAAACCTGAATATGATTTTGCTACCCTAACTTGTATACTTCTATTAGTCAAAAAACTTTTAATATAATAATAGAAATGCCCAGAAAAACCTAGATTCTTTAGTTTACACAGCAACTTAGCATGCCAAACTTGATCATACGCCTTTTTTATATAAAAAAAAGTTGCAAGAACGTTCTTTCTTCTTGCAAACTGAATTTTTATATGCGTTGACAGTTTAACCAAGTTATCAATAGCAGACCTATGTTTTTGAAAACCCGTTTGATTGACCGGGATTATCTTATTTTTATCACAGAAATACATCAGCCTTTTCAGAATAATTCTCTCCATTAGCTTGCCAGTGTGTGAGGTCAACGCAATTGGTCTGTAGCTAGTTTTGTCTGTTTTGGGCTTTCCCTGTTTATGAATTGGAATGACAATTGACTGTTTCCAAATTACTGGCATAACACCTTCAACCCAACGTTTATTGAACAGTTTATGAAGTAGAAAAATAAAGTTTACTGGTATATGTTTTAGCATGTCGTTAGAAACTGCATCTAATCCAACAGATGTTTTCTTAGTAGAAAGAGATGTTAAAGCATCTCTAACTTCTTCCACTGAAATTGCCACATTAATATATGAACTGTTGTCAGGGACTGGGTCGGTATACTCTGTTTTATACTCCTCTTCTGTTCTATAATTCTTGCTATTAAGTGACAAGCCTTCAAGACGCATCGATTTTGAAAACATGTCTGCAAACGCTTCAGCTTTTTCTAAATTTGATGGAAATTCTTTGCTCTCTAGTCTCACTGGACAAGCTGGTAAACTAACACCTCTTTTCATTTCATGAAATTTTTCCCAAACCTTTTTAAGGTCTTTATGGTTTGAAATTTCGGTTGTACAAAAAGATGTCTAAAATTGTCTCTTAGCCTGAGCTACAACAAGGTTACAGTGATTTTTTGCTTGTTTTTGTTTTAAATTATTTTCTGATGTTTTATCTTTTAGATACATTTTATACATTAAGCGCTTATATTTAACTGCTTCCTCACAAGCTGGTGTCCACCAGATATTTCCCTGATGTTTATTTGTTTTTAGCATATTAATTTTAGGGATAGACAAAGTGGCAGCATGAAGAATAGTCTCAGTAAATTTGGAATAAAAGCAGTCAATATTGTCAGTGTTAAAGCTGTCAGTGTTGTAAACTGCGAGGATGTCTTCAAACTTCTTCCAGTCAGCTTTTTTGTAGTTAAATTTGGGAATTTTGTCTTCCTGAGTGTCACAGAAAGTTGTTGTTTTACCAAAAGTTGTGATAACAGGCAGGTGATCGCTGCCAAGTGTGTCTTTATACGTTGACCACTCACACTCTGGAGCTAATGCAGGAGACACAAACGACAAATCTAAGGCTGATGCTTTGTGACTAGCAATGTCTGGAATTCTTGTGACACTGCCATCATTTAGCAAGCATAGACAGGAATCAACTATATTTTCTACGAATCGATTATGGGATACTTTTTGACATTCTTTATCCCAGAAAGGAGCATGTGCATTAAAATCTCCTGCTATGAACCACTTTTCATTATCTTGAAGGTTGTGTATCCACTCAGTATTCAGATCATTTGGTCCCTTAGGCAGATACACAGACACAACATTTATCATTAGATTTTTTCTTAAACTTACTCGTGCTGCACATGAATGTATATCTAAGGTCTGGTTAGGCACTGGTGAAGGACATATGCAGTAATCCACCCCTTCTTGAATGTATATGGCTGCACTGACTTTAGTTACATCATCGACTTGTTGATGGACAGGTGGATAGTAATAGCCAGGCAGCTTGGGCAGTTTATTTCTATTTACTTTGAGTGATTGAAGCATCAAAACTTGATAACAATTTTCAGCAAGGTGCTGGATTAAATAGGACAGATTAGTGGAAATAGATCTAGCATTCCACTGCATGATGGAAAATGCGCTTTGTTTTTTGAAAGGCATAATAAAGTACAATGTTATTAACTAACTAATTAAAAACTAAACAAACCCAACCCAGAAAAATATTTTACGAAAAAAAAAAAAAAAAAAAAAAAAAAAAAAAAAAACAATAACAACAAACCCCAAAACAAAAACAAAAACCAATTTTAACTGACTAAAGAATCGTTTATAGTTTAAGACAAACTACTCATTCAAAGAATGTTCACACTGGATTAAGTAAGACAGTTTCTATAGATGTGATCAAAACTGAATAATACTACAGTTAGTGCACCGCAAGTTAATGTACATGAATTACCAGTCCGTGTTCCTAAACACATTAAAATAATAATCATGCTGTTTCTGCTGTCTCCACCATGGAAACTGGACATCGTGAAAACTGAGAGGCCACTGGTTAGATCTGTACCCTGGCTGCTGAAGGTAGTCTTCACAGGCAGATCTGTAGGTTGGTACCTGGCGTGAAGTGTCGTACAACCAGCGTCTGCGTTTCCTCTTCTGCTTTTCCCAGAACAAGGCATGCACGTCCAAAAATGTTTAAATATGTGGGTGATCTAATAGGCAACCACTTTACACAGGTACAATGCAGAAAAAAACTCAATTTCCAGAGACCTTGTAACCAGAGGAGAGCAAGACAGAATCAATGACAGTTTGATTAATTAAGTTGGTAATCTGGGTGACATTGAAATAAATGTCAACAACTATATGCGACTGGCACACAGTGATCATGTAGATTATTTAACACAGCCAACACTGCTGAAAAGCAATGCACCACACGTGCATGTCAATTGCAATGATGACCATTTCATTGAGGAAGAAACTAGACAGGGCATGTTCAGTGTGCTGATAGCTTAGGCTGTCCATAAGTTTGATATGGACACTGGTTCTGCTGTTAATGGTGTGGTGGTTGATTACCATTTTAATTCTACATTAGTATTGTACTGTACCCTGATGGTGGTTAATTGTACATTACAGGTGATGCTCTTGTTTGTAGTTTTACATTATTTATATATCTATATTTGGATCATGCAGTTTCATAACTCACACACATGTCTGTCAAAACTGTATACTTACCATAATGAATGTTCTAGTCATACACACAAGTGACCTTCAGTCTCGAAAGACTATGGACATATGCTTTTGGTGTTTGCTCTTGTACAACATTGATTGTGGCTGGTCGGTCCGATATTGGAATGACAGTCCCTGTGGCAGAAGGCACAGATGAAGTCTGATGCTGGTCTATCTGCTTGATCTGCAGCCTGACTTCTCATTCTCTTTGCCTTGGGCTGCTGAGCAAGTGTCTCTTTGAACTTGGAGAAACCTTTCTGCACAGTCGTCTCCAAGATGACCGCTCAAGGGTTGTTACTTCCCAGTTGTTCTGGTCGATATTCAGGGTTTTTAGTTCCCTCTTGCACAAGTCTTTAGATTGCTGCTGCAGTCTGCCTGTGGAACGTTTTCCCTGCACAACTTCTCCATAGAGGAGGTCTTTAGGGATCCATACATTGTCCATGAACATGATATGGCTGAGCCAGTGCATCATCTCTGTTTCAGCAGCATGTACATGCTGGTGCACACAGCTCTTTCCAGAACAGTGTTGTTTGGGACCTTGTCCTGACGGGTGATGTTCAGGATGCATCAGGGGCAAGGTGTTTGTAAAGCATTGAGCTTTTGCTCTTGTTTGACACGCAAATCCAAGGGCTGACTGCATACTCACCATAATAAATGCTCTACTCATACAATGCAGAATCATTCTGTAATGCAATTACTTTTCAGATATTGGTATGCCTGTTTGGTACCTAAAGCATTGTTGACAGGAAAGACAGACCATAAAAATATAAATAAAGCAAGGCAAAAGTATATGCTTTGTAAAGTGATATGTCTTGTGCAACTGATAAAACATTTTTTTAAAGTTGCTACAATGGCTTGGATTAACACAGTGTACAAAACCAATTAGCATTGAAGTCTCATCAATTACGTTATTTCAGAAAACTTTGAGAAAAATAATTAGAAAATTATGAGTATATACCTTGGGAGATTGATGTCTGTGTTGAATTCCATGATGAACTTGACTGGAATGGATGACAGTTGTCCTACTCTGCAACTCTGAATCCCTCCTAGACACAAACCTCGATTGGCTTAAGATTGTGTCGGAAAAATTGAACTCAATACATACAAGATCATTCCAAAGGAGATTGCTGTGTACACAGTGAGTGTTTGAGATAAGACTGGTAATTTTGGAACTGATATTACAGGACATTGCATTTTGCAGTGTGCATTATTGTCTTATGATGACAATTGAAATATGTTTGCTATGACATATACATAAACTTTGCCTTTCCAAGAAAAAGTAATCCTTTAAGTTTTAATTCAAAATTTTATCTGTTGTTACAGGGAAGGTAAGTTCTAACTCGCAATCTTCACATAGTTGCTAGGTAATGGCCTGACCTGAACAAAATCAGGTGAGCATATGAATGAGGGATTATTAAAAAGTAGATTTTAGGGATAGCCTTGGTGGCTAATACAAATGGGAGTTTTTGCCAAGGTCTAGTTCATCTTGATAGTATAATACAGGACCTAGTGGTCTGATTTTGATGGTGATCTGGGTAGTTTGTTTTAGCATTTGTATTTGTGTTGTAGTGATATATCCTGATGACAGTCTTTCTTTTTCTTCATTCTTCTCTTTTGTGTAGTCTCTAGGCTCTAGTCTCTAGCTTTAAATGATCCATATTGTAAGTTATACCTGTCAATCTAGGTTGGAGTTGCAGATGCGATGCTTTCTCAAACTTTTTGGTATGTTATACAAGGATTATGTGACCATCGAGGAAGAATAAACTAGGCCCATATAAAAAGCTCCTGCGTTCAGTGAAAAAGCAGAAACTGAAGTGATACAGGCTTGTGAAGACTGTCTTACATGGAACAGTACAAAGACGGAGGCAAACAAGCAGACAGAGAAAAGGATGGGAAGACATCATTAGAGATTGAACTGGCCTCGAGTGGAACTACGGAAAGCTGAAAACCATAAGGAATGGAGGAAGCTGGCCGCAAATTCTTTATAGGTCTTCCAAAAGTCTACAATACTACTGACTATGTGAGAGAGGTGAGAGAGTGTGGCTAGTTTGTTATATTATAGCTGTACATTCCGGACATAAAGAGTTGATGATGACAAAAAATCAAATCAATTAAAGTGTGAGTTTTTTAAGGGGCTTTTCAGGTGCAGCTGGATGGACAGAAGACCAAATGAAAGCATATTTCAGGACTGGTCCAACAAGAAAACCTTTAACATTAATAACAAGGAAACTGTCTTCTTTTTCTTGTCATTGGTTTAATGTTCATTAACTACAAGATGATTTAGACAAAACCTGGACGTAAAATTAAGATATATGGGCCATGCACTATAAAACAAAAATACAAACCTTGTGGATACAGTTTTTCAAGGCAAGACCAAGACAAAGAGAATACAAAGGCAGACTACTAGCTTCTCTACTCATCAACATTACTGAATCTTGTGGGATGAAAATCCATGAAGTCAGCTGGGCCAGTGAAAACCTGAACAAATGGAGAAAGAGAATCATCATTAATTTTCAGTGTCATGTGATGCAGCAGCAAAAAATTGTTCACCTAAAAGTGAAAGATAAAAGAGCAAATTTATTTTATGAAATTTCAAACACTCTTGGGCAATGTTTGAATGCGATAAGGCATATCGTCAAAAGAGGAGAGGGGACAAGGTCCTGTTTCTCAATGAAGAAAAGGTGAGACGGCCCAGATTAGAAGTATGATGACCACTTCTACTGATCACATGATGTGCAGTGAATTGAAAAAGAAATGCAACCAGATATTAAAGTAAGTTTATACGTAACAATATGAACAAACAGATGCCCATCAATCCTCTAGGGTGTGCATATTATCAGCAGGCTTATTGTTTCTGATTCGGGGGAAAATCTCCCTTCTCATGCTTCTTGAGTTGACTGTGGCCTTTGACACTATAGACCAGCTCAATACTTCTCTTTCAAAATAAAAAAAGAATTATTTGGCATTCAATTCCCCTTCACCGCCTTGATTTCCATTAATATGAGAAAATAGGCCTTAGGATCAAAGTCCATTCTTTTGACGACTTTGGATCGTGTTGATCATGACCAGATGGGTGTCTTATATTGCATTTGTATATATTCCATAACTTCTTGCTGGCCCATAGTTGTTGTTGTTTTTCTGTTAATGTTATGTCAGACCAAAAAAAAAGTTTTGTTCTCAAATAGTGTATCTAATCTTTGCACAATGAACACATTTTTCTGCTTCATTTGATTGAAATTCTTGATAGAAAAGAGTATACGTTCAGGTACGTTGGTTTTTCCATGAGGGCACAGGTATTTCAAGCAACCCATCTTCATCCACCTAAACAGCTTCTGAACGAACTGGTTTTTCACCAGTTGCCATCTTTTCAAGTTCTAGAAGATAATATTGAACAGACTGAAGCCACAAGCAGAGACCATTATTGCTGAGGAACAAGCAGGTTTCAGAGCAGGGTGTATCACACCTGAACACATATTCAATCTCAGAATACTCTGAGCGGAACCTCAAACACCAACATACCTCTATCACGTCCTTATTGATTTTAAGAAGGCATTTGACAGGGTGTGGCATGCAGCTTTGTAGGCAACCATAAACTTGTACAGCATCAATGTGAACCTGATCAGAGTCATCAAAGAGCTGTACAACAAGGCCACCAGTGCAGTGTAAATACAACAGCAACTTTGGAGAGTGGTTTCAAACAACAGTTGGAGTAAGGCAGGGCTGTCTACTCTCACTCACTCTTTTCAACAACTCCATGAGAGAATCATGGCTGATGCACTGGAACACTATAAAGGATCAGTCAGCATTGGTGGCAGAATGATCACAAACCTTTGCCTCTGCAGATGACACTGACGGACTAGCAGGATCAAAACAGGAGATTGCCAGCTTAACAGAATACCCGAACAAGGCCTCTAAAACATATGGCATGGAAATCAGTGCAGAGCAGACCAACCTGATGACCTGTAACACCAAGGGCATCAGCACTGATACCAGGGTCAATTACCAGAAGCTGGAAACAGTTCACAGCTTCAAGTACTTAGGAGCCGTTGTATCAGACAAGGGGTCCAAGCCTGAGGTAGTATGCAGGATTGCACAGACAGTAACAACACTGTCAAAACTGAACACCATCTGGATAGATAGATAGATAGATAGATAGATAGATAGATAGATAGATAGATAGATAGACAGACAGACAGACAGACAGACAGACAGACAGACAGACAGACAGACAGACAGACAGACAGACAGACAGACAGACAGACAGACAGACAGACAGATAGATAGATAGATAGATAGATAGATAGATAGATAGATAGATAAACATCAGAGTGATAAATTACCTCTCTCACAAGACGAGAATCAGATACCAAGGAAAGACTGGATTACCAAATAATCCTGGATAGCAATGCTCTTTGAACCAGGAATGTATTTTTTTTGAGAGGTGAAAGGAATTGACATGGTGGGCTGCCATAGATATTTCTGATATGGTTTGCTATGCATGTGCACATCTTGTCTAAAACGTACCTCCTATGACAACTATTGGAAATTAAAAATTGGCTTGGAAAGACTCCAGATGAGGAGTAAAAGATCTGTATTGTAAAACGTTTGTTTGCAAGACTGGTGGGATATTTGAAAAAAGAACAACTAAATGCCACAAATGATTCAATGCACTGCCATCCTCTTTAGCTATCCAAGATGCAGCCAAATACAATCGCAAATATGTTGATGTGTACTCAACTTTATCGACTAATGAAGTTCGTATAGAAGACAACACTTATTATACCACAAGACCATTTAGCTCCTGACTGAAAGAGAATCCTGACATGGAAACAGTACCCAGTATACATTACATCCGTGACAAAACATTGCATTAACACTAGACATAATTCACACTGCTCAGATGATGGCTTCTGAATTGAAATGCTTCTGTTCAAAAGAGAAACCAGAGCAGCACATTTCAGAGACCATGGCGGCAGGGCCATCTTTGATTCTCAACTGTCAACTCAACTGTCTATCACTGCTGCCATTAGTAGGAGCTCTACACAATGCAATCAGGGCTTGCCATCTCTCCCTGTCTAAGGTGGGTTCTACTGTCTTTCATAGATCTTCCAGACCACTGATCTAAGTGATGCTGGTATCATAAGATATGGTGAACTGCCTCTTTTCCCTCTACCCTCAACCTTACTTTAGAGAACTGTCTTCGTCAGATTTGCATGTGTGTGTTTCTCTTTGCATGACCAATGTATCACAGTATACACCTATCAGTTTCAAATTGTCTTTGCACTGAAAGTTCATCAAGAATGTTTTTATTTGTTTAGTCTGACCATTGCCTCTTAGAAATTATCTGTTGAACCACATTTCAGCTGTGTCTATTTTTTTATATTTTGTACCACTTTATGTCACAGAAGATTTCTCTGCGTGAAATTTGGGCTGCTTTCCCCGGGGAGAGCCCATTGCCACAAGTATAGCGCCTACCCATTTTTTTTTCTTTTTCCTGCATGCAATTGTATTTGTTTCCCTATCGGAGTGACTTTTTTCTACAGACTTTTGCCAGGGTCACCCTTGGCAAAAAATTTTCTCTGTCCATCATCCCTAGTGTCCAGGCTTCTGACTCTTACAGCAATACAAGCCAAATTAGTAGACATGAGCTGTTGTTCTCTTCTACAGAGCCTACGTATTTGAAATTGTTCACGTATTCTAGATCTATTTCGATATTCCAAAAGTGATTGTACCATTATTGTGCATCACTTTCGTCTTTTGGGCTTTTAACTTAAGACTATTAATGTTGCTTTCTGCATCAACTCTGTAGAGAATTTGTCTCATGCTTGTGATATCATTGGCCACGGGTGTTGTATCTGCAGTGTACGGGAGCTTATTGATAATGTGTCTGGCTCATATTTCAGTGTATATGTCATCTATGTCAGCCTCTATTCATGATCGTTTTTGTATATGTACTGAAAAAAGCCCCTGACAAAAAACCCTGGTCCTCCAAGTCTGGGGGTTGGGCAGAAGGCCAACTACCTCCTCCCGTAAAAAAAACCAAGTTACAGAAACTATGGACATAAATTTACAAAGAAACCAGGGGGGAGCAGGGATCGCCAACTCTGGCAACATGACGACGATGGGTGAAAGCCTCCGGGAAGCCCAGCGTCCGACGAGGTCCTTCGCAAGCCCCACCACTAAACTTAACATCGGACACTGGAATGTCAGAACAATGTATAGCATAGGAACAGCAGCTCAAATTGCAAGAGAAATGGAGGACTATAAACTAGATATATTAGGGATTAGCGAAAGTAGATGGACGGGAGCTGGCAAAGTAAAACTAGCATCAGGGCAGACTGTAATCTACAGCGGGGAGGATGAAATACATGAGAGAGGGGTTGCGCTCATGATCAGCCAAGCAGCAGCAAAGTCACTAATGGAGTGGACGCCTGTCAACCAAAGGATATTAACTGCCAGATTCTATTCAAGATTCAGGAGAGCAACAGTCATACAAGTATATGCCCCCCACAACGGAAAGGAAGCCACGGAAAAGGAACAGTTTTATCAAGAACTGCAAGAAACAGTAGATGGATGCAACAAAAACGACATCATCATCATCATGGGTGACTTCAATGCCAAAGTAGGAAGCGACAACACTGGATATGAAAGGACGATGGGGGTGCATGGCCTTGGAGAGCAGAACGACAATGGAGAGAGGCTGTGTGAGTTCAGTCAGATGAATGGCCTCGTCATAACAGGTACACTGTTTCCACACAAGGACATACACAAAGCCACATGGGTCTCACCTGACGGGATGAGTAGGAACCAGATAGATCACCTGCTGATTAGCGGACAATGGAGATCATCTGTAATAGACTCGAGAGTACAGAGGGGAGCAGATGCCAACAGCGACCACTACCTGGTGAGGACCAGCTTCAAACTACGGCTCAGCACACACAGGAACAAGAACAGGGTGAAACCAAAGATAAACGTGGATAGACTGAAGGACGAAGAAGCAAAGAAAAGATACTGTGAGGCAGTGAAGAACAAGCTGGAGGAAAACAGGACAGAGAGTGAAGACATAGAGACGATATGGGAGCAGCAGAGCAGTGCTTATGTCAATGCTGCAGAGGAAGTACTTGGATTCAGAAAAGGAAAAAGCAAACCATGGATCAGTGACAACACATGGAAGATGATAGACGAGAGGAAGGAAATCAAGACCAAGATAAATAGCGTCCGGTCAGAAAGGATTCGGAGCAGGATGAAGGAAAGGTACAAAGAAAAGGACAAGGAAGTGAAAAGGAGCGCAAGAGAAGACAAGAGAAAATGGATAGCAGAGAAAGCACAGAGAGCACAGGCTGCGGCGGAGAATGGACAACAGAAAGAAGTTTACAACATAGTGAAACAGCTGACAGGACAAGGTACAAGACAAGCGGCAGCAGTGAAGAACAAGAATGGAGACCTGCTGAAGAGTAAGGAGGCCAGACTAGAAAGGTGGAAGGAACACTTTCAGGAGGTACTCAACAGGGATACACCAGATGACCCACCACAAGAAGACGACGAGGAGAGAGAAGAACTAGATATTTCAATAGAAACCCCTACACTGCAAGAGATAAGAAATGCACTATGCACCCTCAACAATGGAAAAGCACCGGGAATAGACCAAGTTACAGCAGAGATGCTGAAAGCGGACCCAGAGAATACCAGCAAAGAACTGAAAAGAATATTTGACGTCATATGGGAGAAAGAAACTGTTCCCACGCAATGGACAAAAGGACTCATCTGCAAGATACCAAAGAAAGGCAATCTCCAAGACTGTGGAAACTGGAGGGGAGTCACACTACTGCCACTGGCCAGCAAGGTGCTGAGCAGGATCCTGGTCAGCAGGATACAAGCAGGAGTGGATCCATCACTAAGAAAGGAACAAGCCGGCTTTAGGAAAGGGAGAAGAACCACAGAACAGATATTCATCATCAGGAACATCTTAGAACAAGTCAACGAATGGAATGCAACAATGTACATCCACTTTGTAGATTTTGAAAAGGCCTTCGACTCCATACACAGAAACAGTCTTTGGATCATCATGCGCCAGTATGGAATCCCTGGGAAATTGATCAGGATGGTTAAGTCCCTTTATGAGGACTTTCAGTGCGCTGTCATAGATGA
>CM060338.1:27608367-27620867 GCA_030674155.1 Stramonita haemastoma | reverse complement strand
AAAAATGGATTATAGGTCATGTGTTTCACCAGCACCATCTCAAATATCAAATTTTAAATTCCCATGTAGGAAATGTGAAAGTCAACAATTATCTTATCATGAATGTTATTTGTGTCCATTTCTCTTATTGGCCATATGAAGAAAATACTGAGTGGATTCATACAATGCAAGATTTTTTAAAAAGTGGTTAGTTGTGGTTGACTTTCATACACATTCTTTTGGCGATAACAAAAATAAACACAACAATAACCTGTAAAAGACTTGTTGAAAAGTTTCCTTTAGGCCTACTTGTTAAATTATTGTGGTGTAACCAGAATCCCAGATATCGGTAGTCATAGGGTAAGTGCCATTAACTTATCTTTCATTCTGCCTTTGTTTGCTCAAAATTGTAAATAGGAAACTCGCACAACACTTTCGGGATTTACCACTTACCAATTATAATTTTATAATTAAACTAAGCTTACACTGGGAAGGTGGAGTTTACTTAGGATTGCTTCAAATCTATTGGAGGAAAGAGAAATTACCGGAAAGGTGCAGCAGCAGAGTACTCGCCAAGGGAGTCAGTATTTAGTATTGAAATCCACTAGGCTTAGAGTAGGAAGGTGTGTTCATCAGAAATATCTCAAATCATTGGGGAGGGCGCATAAATTCTCTTCTCTGCAATGGATGAAACAGTTTAACAGTCTATGTAACATTACATAGGCAGTCCACCTCATTTCTTTCTGTCAACAGTCTTCAAATTAGGAAAATGAAACATGACCTTTCTCCCTCAACCAAGTAAAAAGTGGTTTCAACATTTTTGTGAATATTTTTGGTGCCATATCTATACCATTTGGCAAACAATTGAATTCCCACAAAAATCGTTTTTTCCAGCTGAACCTAAGCAGCTTTCTGTGTTCTGGTCATTATTGGAATAGAGAAGTACACATCCTTTAAATCTACTGATGCCATGAAACAATCTTTTGTAATAAGCTTGAGGGCATACTGTAAATTATCCATTTTGAAATGGTGGTAGGTGATTTCTTTATTCAACTGTTCTAAATTCAAGATCACTCTGTGTTCCATCCTTAATAGGGTGAGTAAAGATGGGTGATAAATATTGGCCTTCCTCAAACACACTTGGAAATGACACTTTTTCTGGTCTTTTTTAAGTCTCCTTATCAATGGTATTATTTCTGTTTTTGTTAAGCTTGGTTGAGGAGGGAAACTCTGTGTCAGACCATCAAGTTCACAGTCAAGTTCTATCCTATTCTATTCAATCCAATAGATTAACGGTGCTATCAATGTCTTGGTGATATTACTCTCTTGTAGCTTCTTGAAAATAAGAATTGGTAGTGAAAGAAACGTACAAACCTTTTATCAGAGCTGCATAGACTGGCTTCAATATTGTTCAAAAGAATCTGGGACTAGAAGACAAGCCATTGTATGAAGCAAGCTAACTTTCCTAGTAAAATGTAGAAACCTGAAACTATCAAAACACTTGGGATACTGGTATAGAATAGTAAGCATGTCGTAGGGAAAAAGACGCCATGCTATGGCCATCTTGCATCAGTTTTGTGGTTAAATGTGACTTTTTTCATTTTGAAATGTTGGTATTAAATATATTTATTTGACTTTTCAAATTCAAGATCATTTTCTATTATCAATCTGATTTTGGTTTCATAAATATGGATGTTATTGCCTTTCCTACTTAGTTGAGTAATTTTTCTACCCCTGCCATCCTAAGAAGTTGTGAAGTTTCTTTGTCCATCTTCCCGAACAAAATGTTCTGAAGCTGCTTTTTCATTCTTTAACAAGTAATTACCTTGGCATCTCCTCCAATACCCATTATACATTGATCTGATGCCAGATTGTTTCATTCCAACAAGAAGTAACTTAATCTTCCAGCAAAAATAGTTTGTAATATTCTATGTAATCTGTCACCTCGTCTATATTTCAGCACTAATTTTGGCATTCTATCAAAAATGTTAATCTTGTTTTGTTACCATTACTGTGGGCAATGAGTATTTGTGCAGCCATGAACCCTGTGGTCCATTGGCATCCTGCCCCTTTTCCAACCCAAGCCTCCTCAATGCAAGCTCATCCTTTCCTTGTTTTGTTTTTGATGGGTGTCTGAAGACAAATGTCATACTCTTAAAGGATTAACCTATTGTGTGCTTCATTTTACTGACTAAATCAACACTGCAGATATTGGATTTTATGTTACCCACCAAAAAGAGTCTAATGACCTCAGTATCCCTGGAGACTTGTTTGCTTTACTTTTGATTTATGCTTGTTAAATTTACCATTTTATTATTCCCATCCACAGAGGGTTCACGAAAGTTTCTACATAGACATTGCATCTGTTACATTTTTCGAGTGTTCTGTAATGTCCTTTTTGTTGTTTTACAAATCTATGAAACACTTCCGCAAGTTCTGTGCTATCTACTGCGTTTCCGGCATGATTGATTTATCCCCAGATTTCTGGGTACATGTACTGCACAGCTTTTGGGCCTCACTTGTGTATCCATATTCTCTTTCATTCAGTGATTACTGATTTTTTTGCCTGTGCCTTATTTTGTATGACGCTTGCAAGCATGACCCCCATCTCCTCTTCTGGTTTGTAGCCCTGTCCAGTCTTGTTCAAATCAGTACCATCGTCCTCACACCAGGCCCTTTGTCACCAAAATCCAACAGGTTTCTATCTATCTACATCCTCTTTTATCTCTGTGTCTGGCTTAGTTTTGCACAGCATCCAGGACTGTACTCTTCAAACTTTACACAAAAGGCTGTATTGTGGCGATCATCACTTTCCTCCTAATCCTTATCAGATTGGTGCTTTCTTTTCCTGTCTTGGTGTTTTCTTTTCTTTTTGGCAGAGAGCCTGTACAATATGCTGATTCTCTGATGTCATATTCTTCCTATCATTGATTGGAATAGATACTAGTATAGGTGAAGATCTGGTTTTAGTAGTTTGACCTTCAATCTCCAAGTTGGTTTTTCTGCCACTAATTCAGCCTTCGACCTTGATCTGTTATCTGATTTTGATAGCCAGTAAAACAGAATAGATATCGGTGAAAAGTGAGTTTAAATAACTCATTAATACTTATCATTAGTGATATTATTCCTAATGTTGTTATACCCATGACCCGAGAGTCCAAATAACGTAGATTGTAGCACATATTTTGGGGACACATGGAACTATACACCTATGGCCACCAGGCATATGCACAAGATGACTATCGCGACGCATAGGTATCTCACTGATTATGTGGGTTCTATGATAATACTAGAAAAGGAAGAAGTTGGCTAGGTATTTGTTTAAATGGTTGCTTGATTTCTTTCCTTGTGTGGAGAAATTCTAGTTGACGAAATGATTCATCCATTAAAATCACCACAGTTTCATTTCTTTGCAATGATAGTTTCTTGCCAAACAAAATGTGCTTGTATCACCCAAAGTGCTTACAAGAAAATAAAAACTCCTAAATATTTCTCCACCTGGGTTTCAGTCTTTTGTGGACTGCAGATTTGGCAATCTTTTGTCTATGCTGATGCAACTTCACACAACAATATCACTGCTGGTCCACTGGAGATGAAGAGCATATGTCCAGGTGTAGACTACATCATGAACCAAACCAGAGTAGAAAACACAGTCACACAAGTCAACGTGTCAGACTGTGAGAACAATTTACCTGGGTACACAGCACGTCAGGGTGTGGTTTATGGGGTATGTGACAGTTTTACCAGTTTCTGTAAACTGTCAATAAGAGATCATAGATACTACATGAAAGTGCGAGCTTTAGTCCAGCGTCACGAGTACTGGTGTGGTCAAGGCAATGGTCAACTAAATATCCAAACTCTACTGGGATGACTTTGCCCCAAATGTTGATTTCTCTATGAGATGCAATGTTCATAGTCTAGACCAAATATTCATTGGAATGAACGTGAACTTGTTGAGGATAGAACACAGAAACAACCCTTCAACTAGTGTTCTGATTGAGACAGTTAAATATGAAAACTTCATTGTAAGCCATGTCAAAAAGTATTGCAGAATCATAACAACGCCTTACTTAGGAATCCATGGATTTACACTGCCCTTTCATAAGGAATGGAGACTACCCATAACAAGTAGCATTATAATTAGTGTTCAACAAATGTCAAATAATGGTGAATACTGCAGCCACAGTGTTCTTTCTGCTATGTCTGGCATGTGTAAGATACTTTTCATCACTTCAAATCCAAATGCAACTCATCAAAGCATCAAAGCAATGCCCATTTATACCCAGGCAGCTATCATTGTCTACACGTCTTACCTGAGAATTAAATTTGAGTATGGCTATGATCGTGACTACCACAGTGGCCTAAAAATCTACCTGTCTTCTCTGTCCATTAATATTCAACACATACAGCTTACTGATGGTCTGTTTAACTGCTCTGTCGATCATTATTCTGCTTTACGACAACATCTGGACTGTAACCTAAAGCCACAGTGTGATGATGGACGAGATGAAACAGAGCACTGTCCATATAGCAGTCCTCACTGTCAGGGTCTGGTGGCTTCACGACACAAGTGTTTTCAGGAGACTTTTCCAGCATGTGCCGCTTCGTAAAACACTGTCAGATTATGAATGCCAGAAAATAGGTGGAAGATTAGCAACAATGAAAACAAGAAAGGAAGAGACAGACTTCGTACATATTTTTGAGAATCATTTTGAATTTATTGCTGTTGTTGGCATTAAGGGAGGATGGTGGATATCAGTACCATTTACACTGAGCAAATTTTATAGATGGTCGATGACACATTGATCTACAGTATGAAATGCTATTTGTATAAAGATCCTGAAATTTTGTCTCTGAGATCAATGAAGGTGTATCAAATCCATGGTGACGTATCTTCAGTTGTGTGTGAGGTAAAACTACAACCAGAGAGTATCTTTAGTTCAGGTATTACATTGAACATATGAATTTGTCCAGATATGTCCATACTCTTACACATCAGGCTTTCTTTGTCTGTCATGACAGTTCTATCACACACACATTTTTATCATACGAAACCAGCTGCAGTGAACCAAAATATTCTAAAACTTATGCCTTTGTAAATGTGAGCAGTGCACTAATTCAAAACACATTCTTCCTTGAAAGGAGGGTCATGTACACAGACACAATGTTCACCTGTGATGATGACATAACAGTTGTGCCCCACAGCCTTGTGTGTGACTTGAGATCAGACTGTTCAGATAGAACTGATGAGTCATTCTGTGAGCATCCCTCCTGCCCAGGATTTCTTGCTCCAATGGTCAGTGTGTACCACTGAGCCAACATGTAACCAGCATTCTGATTGCCTAGATGATTCAGATGAGAGAGACTGCGATAGGTATTTTCGCTATATTGATGGGTACAGGAAAAAGGAGAAGACGGGGATGCTTTATATCAACCTGGATGGGTCAGGCTTCTTTACTCAGCAAACCATGGAAGAAGATGTAGCTTGTCCCACTAGCCATTATCATTGTCAGTCTGAATCGCTGTATTGTCTGCCTGTCTACACACGGTGTAATGGATTTTCTGACTGCATATATGGAGAAGATGAGCAGGGCTGTGAAACAACAACGTGTCCAGGTTTCTACCGCTGCCATTCTTCCAAAGTCTGTGTGCACCTGGGAACACCTGTGTGATGGCTGGGGTCAGTGTCCACAACGAGATGATGAATGGCTGTGTGACATGACCTGTCCTGAAGGCTGTCTGTGTCAGGGCCATGTTTTCCTATGTCACAGACCATTTGGGTCTCATCAATTCCCTCAGCTGCGATATGTGGATGCTACAAGTTCACAAATGTCACTGACAGATTTCGGTAGAAATGAATATCTTATCCATCTGAGTTTATCCCACTGCTCTCTATATAATATTTCAAACATAAAGCTTCTAAACCTAAGGTATATCAATTTTGGTAATAATTATTTTAAAATATATAAATTTAGCACTTTTCCTTGGTCTACAAAACTTAAAAATGTTACACTTGAATAATAATCCTCTTAGCGCAATATCTTGGGTGAAAAGAAAACACGTCCACTTTGAACTTAGACAAGTGGATCTATCTGAAACGCATCTGAGTTTTATTTTTAACAATATATCCTTATTTTTACCTCGAGGCAGTTTTTGAACGTTTCATTCTCTGGTATTAAGTCCATTGGGCAGATAGGTTTTAAAAACATTCCACTCTTGAGAGATGTGGATCTATCAGGAAATGCAGTTATAGATTTTCCATTTGATTTACTGTTAACATTGAATAAGATAGAACAGCATATTTCCTCAAACTTCAGGTTTTGTTGTAGGAATGTTCTCCCTAAGCTCTCCAGTGAAGTAAGATGTTCCACACCTCACACTGCTCTGCCATCATGCACGATGCTGATACCTACTGAATTGTACACGGTTTTCTTTTGGCTTATTTCTGCTCTCGCCATCATTGGCAATTTGCTTTGCTTCATGTTGTCAACAACAACCATGGAAGAGTTACCAAGGACTTTCGTAACATTAGCCGCTCATTATCAGTGCACTAGTGTTTTGATGGGATGCCATGTCAGCATTGCAGTGATAGCAAATCAGATCTTTTACGGAAACTACCTCCAATTTGAAAAAGCTTGGACTAACAGTGTGGCTTGCAAAGCCTCTGGGTTTCTTTCTTTATTGTCCAGCACACTGTGTCAGTGACGATAATTTGCTTTATGGGAATGTATCATATTACTGCTCTCTGTTTTCCTAGTCAGTCATGGCGAATCAACTATTATTTGTCAGCAACCATATGTTCAGCCATGTGGGCTGCTGGATTTGTAATGGCATCGATTCCTTTTCTTCCTGGGCTGTCACATGGGGCCTGCAGGGCCAGTCTGGTCTTTGCCGTCTGGCTCTGTTTCAGCACTATAATTCTTGGAGAGAGTTCAAGTGGTTCACAGTCATTGTGACAGTCAACTGTATTTGGAGTGTGATGATAATCGCTGAACAAGCTGTCATCTACAGACGGACACCAAAGTACAGAATAGCTCTGAGTCCCACTCAGCGGTCAGTGTATTCTTCAGTTCACATGATGGGCAATGTGATGGTAACAACCGCTGTGTGTTGGATTGCATTTGGATTGGTGATGGTGATGAGATCAGGTGAAGTGGCATGGGGGAAAGGACTTCAGGACAGCATGGTGGTGTTGGTGTTACCCTTCAATTCAGCCCTCCATCCACTGCTGTTCCTGTGGGCCACACACCATCAGGGGAGACAACAACGCAGAGAGAGACACTGACACAGCTGATGAGGTCCAGGCTGGCTCAAACTGGGAAACACTGAGTTCTCAATATACTACCTACCTACCTATACCTATACCTAACCTAACCTATCAAATACACAAACCTTGTTAGACATGTAGCCAGCCTAGTATGTAAACTATGGTTGGTCTTTTGCTATATCTATGCCCCAGTAATAGAAATCAAAATGACTCTCTGGAAATGAAAAAGAAAAAAAAACTGTCAGTAATTTTTATGAGAAATCTTCATCACATAATGAAAAGGTGTGTGTGTATGTATAATTCAAGTATGTCTGGCCAGCTCACGTGGCCACTTTCACTAATGCAAACAGTAACTGGTAAATGCCGCTAAACATGGGTGTTTCCTAGGTTTGAGAAAGAAGGTATTTAGTTATAACTGACTGTGTACTGTATCTTGGTCACAAGGGAGAAGCTACCCAGTAATTGCTGAAGTGATGCTGGATATGTAGCTTATAATGATTCAATGCTGCTGTTCAAACACTGTGTGCGCACTGCAGCTATGACTCATTTCAAACCAGTGTACTGCATGTTGCAAGATGAAATTGTTTTCAACCAAGGATGTGTCATGGTGTAATGTAATTCAAACCTTGGGGTTGTTGCCAGCTGATTTTCTCTAATGATAGGAAAAGCACACTCTTTTGTGTGTCAGATACCGGTAAGGGTTCGGTGTATTCAGGTGGAAACAAAGGGAAAGTGTGAATGTAGCCATTCCTTTTTCCAGCGACAAACAGTTCACCATCATCCTCAAAAATAGCATACTAAGTGAAGGAAATTCCTTTATCCATAGAAGAATTGATTATATTGTTGGCATGTGGCTGTGGCTGACATAGGTGTTTCAGTTACAATACACATTCCTCATAATTATTGTTGGTACTTCATACGTCCTTAACAGATATCTACCTAAGTAAAGAGTATTAAATTGTGGAGTGATGTCATTGGGGGCAAGATGTATGCCCAATAAAATTTCTACTATGTCATGAGATTCATTGTAACAGGTAGGTAATGGTAAGGTAAAGGTGTCCCATAACCTGTGTATCGTAATATAGTTGCCCTTCCCAAGGGCCTCAGCAGCCCAGGTGATACTCTTTGGTACCCGTGTTACAACTGTGAGGAAGAGGCAGGGAAAGACATTATTTTTTAACTTTGCTCCACACCTTTTGGGAAAATGGGGAGGTGGGTATAGGTTATAGGATATGAGATATGGTATAAGGTGTAAAGTTAAGAGTGTGTGTCTAAAGTGATTTGCTTTTGATTTTTATTGTAAAAAGGGAACATATAAGTCTGGAACTTTTCCCTGTGTTCTGCATTTGTTGTCGGTAAGATAGTTAGAGAGGGAATGGGTGAAGGTTTATGCACACTCCCCTAAGGCACACAATACCATATTACCCCATTTACATTTTTTTAAAATATATATTTTGTATATAACTACTCATGAAAAGCCCGAAAAAATCTTTCTCTTGCTGACTGATCCTTTATGTTCAGCATTGGCGGCAAAACTATCACAATTCTCTCCTTTGCAGATAACATTGTCGGACTATCAGGATCAGAACAGGAACTTGCTAGCCTAACAGAACATCTGACCAAGGCCTCTAAACATAGTGCTTGGAAATCAGTGCAGAGAAGACCAAACTGATGACAAATAACGCCTAGGGCATCTGCACTGTTATCAGGGTCAATCACCAGAAGCTGAAAACTGTTCAAATCTTCAAGTACTTGGGAGTCATCGTATCAGACAAGGGGTCCAAGCAAGAGGTAGTATACAGGATTGCACAGGCAACGCCAGCACTGTCAAAACTGGACACCATCTGAAAAGATAAAAATATCTCACTCAACCCCAAGATCAGACTAATGTGCTGCTTTGTCATATCCACATTTCTGTATGTCTGTGAATCATGGACCATGACTGCTTATTTGGAGAGAAGAGTACAGGCAGTACAGATGAGATACTTCCGGAGACACCTTGGCATCTCCTATGGAGACCACATAAGCAATGAAGACGTGTATAACATAATCCAGCAAACCATTGGTCTCTATGAAAATCCTCTATCAATCATAAGGAAGCGTAAACTTAAATGGTATCAGCATGTCAACAGATCAAAAGGACTTGCAAAAACAATCCTACGAGGTACTGTCCAAGGAGGAAGAAAAAGAGGCAGACCAAGGAAGAGATGGGAGGACAACATCAGCAAATGGACAGTCCTAAAGAGAGAGAGAGAGAGAGAGAGAGAGAGAGAGAGAGAGAGAGAGAGAGAGAGAGAGAGAGAGAGAGAGAGAGAGAGAGAGAGAGAGAGAGATTTTTATAGCCGGGTAAGTCTCACTAATTGTTTGTATTTCTTATTCAGACGCTGTAGCCCACTACTACCATTTGCACATCTCTTGAGAGCCACAGTGACCGCCATGGAACTGTCAATGTTAGTAGATATACGCTTTGTAGTTTATGTTATTTCGATGCTCAAAATGTGAACAAAATCCATGTTGTTCCTACTGAGGTAGTTGTCTTCTTCAGCCTGGCAAAAGATGATTAAACTTTTTCACTTTCCATCACCTAGTGCTCATATGTTTTGTAAGAGGCTTTGTTTGTCCAGCCTGCCAGCTTCATTACAGTGACCACATAATTATGTCTGTGAATCATTGACCACAGCAGCGCTGGCTGGTAAGGTCCTATGTGCTGTGTATTCCAAAGTGTTGATGACCACATGCGCATGTGATTGTCCAACTCAGCCAGTGCAGAGTATCTTTACTTGCATTTCTTTTGTTCTCTTCAGTCTTACCTCTCTTGATGCATTATGCCTCTTTTCTGCAATAGCTGATTTCAACAGGCTGTAGATGAGCATCTCTTCTAGATTGTTTCAACAGTGTTTACAGTAAAAGTAGTCTTTTCCTTACTCAGCAGCATACTTTGTTGGCTGATTCTCAGTGACTGTGATGTTTGGAATCTTTGTGCTAATAATACTGTTAACAGACAAGGTTACATATTGTTGTTGTTTGGCATTTCCCACCTTAACACCTTCAAGATCATCTAGAATAATGTGCTCTTGTCTTATTCATCACACCAGGGAATTGCTTTGAGACTATGAGTACACAGGGCATGAGAAACTTATGTGTAGGACTGTTCTTAAGTATTTCACATTGTAGGCAGTCATACTCTGACTTAAGATGATTTTATCTCCTTTAATGGAGACTGATTATGCTGTATTCTAAGATCTTATCAAGACTGGCTACAGTTGTAACATAAACATGTTAAAGCATAACTTTTGCACTGAGGTCTTTCAGTGTAAGCTTGTCAGTTGTGGTCAAACTTACCCATTGGTAGAAACAATCTTTCACATTCCATGATGTGCAGTATTTGCGAAGGGCAGGGCTTTGTTCATGCACCCCCTTCATAGTCCCGAGAACAGACCGTGATTTGTAAAGTGTGTATCAGGGAATGAAGGTGGCAGCGAGTGCTGAGCACACAGTAGACACTGCCTTGTGTGAGTGGTCTTCTTCATCCAGGCAAGCAAGTAGGTCGACAGTTTCCATTAGCACAGGGAAACATCTGTGTCTTCTCTCTTTGTTGTACAAGCTGTACGTTTACCTGGAGGAATTTTGCCATAAGGCCATGGGAAAGCTAGTGCTGTTTCTGAGCAAACCTTTCTATTGGTATCATTTGATAATACCAGCAGAGTCAGATTTTTCCGTAGTGGGTTTGTTTTCCTTGTGGTTGTATGGCTGTGAGAGTGGTGTCTCATGACAGCTAGCAGGATTGGCCTGGTCATCACAACGTTCATCACTATAAGCCGACTTCTGTTGACACAATGTTCATCAGTATAGGCTGACTGCTGTTGTCTACAATGTTCATCAGTATAGGCTGACTACTGTTGTCACAATGTTCATCAGTATAGAATGACTGCGGTTGTCAGACAGTGTTATGTTCAGTCATCTGGATGTGTTGTGTTCGAGCTTTCTCAGCAGTTTTTCAGCAGGCTGAGAGAAGGAAATGCTGGACAATGGATTTTCCTCTACAGGGCAGAAAGAAAACCATCCAGCTCTAATCAAATAGAAAGGCTGTATTTAATCTGAACTGGACGTTTAAAACAAATCTAAGTGTGAACAGGGAAGTGGCACCAATTGTGTTTTATGTACATGGTCATGGGGCGCACAGTCTGTGAGCAAGACTGAAAAGAAATTGATGTCTGCACTTGTTCTGCAAAACTGGTTGAGTAAAGTCAAAGTGACATTTGAAAATTCCTCTCATTGTGGACCAACACAACTCTAGGCTTCTGATTAAATGGTTTAAGGTCAAAGGTATAGGGGAAACTGGCATCACAATTAAGGTGTCATAGGGTTCCTGCTTTGTAGATAGATTTTAAGGACTTTGAAGTTTTTTGTTTTATTTTGGTCTGTGAGTTTGTTTTCAAGACCTTGTAATAGCTTTTCTTGTAGCTTGTTTCATGGAGACCATGAAACAAGGGTTAACCTCCAACACAAGGTTGGTACCCCCTTTACACCTGGGTGGGGTGAGAAAATAGCCGTAAAGTGCCTTTTCCAAGGGCACAACGCCATAGCCGAAAGCTGGGATCGAACCCGCAACCTTTAGATTACGAGTCCAACGCCCTAACCACTAGACTACCGCGGCGGCATTAAAATGTATGCAGTAATGTAAATGCACAAACCCTGGTACAACGTGTTACTCTGATACCCTAATAAAGTTACAAGAATGTAAAGTTTTCATCTGCTTTCTATTTTAAAGTGAACGATTTTTTGTGTGTCTGTCTGTCAGTCTCTGATTTTTGTTTGCTTGTTTGTGTGTCTGTAAATCTGCCTGTCTGTCTGTATGTTTGTCAATCTGCCTGTCTGTCTGTCTTTCTGTTTACTTGCCTGTCTGTAAGCCTGACTAACTCTGTCTCTGTCTATCTTTCTGTCTATCTGTCTATCTGTCTGTCTGTCTCTGTCTCTGTCTCTCTCTCTGTCTCTGTCTCTGTCTCTCTCTCTCTCTCTCTCTCTCTCTCTCTTCTTCTCTGTCTCTGTCTCTGTCTCTGTGTGTTCCTCTCTCTCTCTCTCTCTCTCTCTCTCTCTCTCTCTCTCTCTCTCTCTCTCTCTCTCTCTCTCTCTCTCTCTCTCTCTCTCTCTCTCTCTCCTCTCTCTCTCTCTCTCTCTCTCCCACACACACACACACACACACACACACACACACAACAACACCCCACACACACACACACACACACACACACAC
>CM060338.1:27590867-27593367 GCA_030674155.1 Stramonita haemastoma | reverse complement strand
GCAAACTGTTCAAGAAAGTGTTTTAAAAATGTAAAGCATTTTCATTATGATTTACAACAAATAAAATAACGAAGCATGAGAGAACACATTTCAACATAGTACAGCATTCTCATGCTATTGTTTGCATACAAACCACGGCCTGCTGACATTAAACAATCATAACCGAATGAATCAACTGGTTCATTGGTAGATATGTCATTGAATGATAACAAGTGCTTTGTGCCTGTAGAAAAAAAATATCCATCAAAAATACTTAATTCATTATAACAATAACAAACACTTTCAATAACATCAACTACTTACAACAACTGTGATGATGATGATGATGATGATGATGATGATGATGATGATGATGATGATGATGATGATGATGAAGATGAGAGATGAATGAAGAAGAAGAAGAAGAAGAAGAAGAAGAAGAAGAAGAAGAAGAAGAAGAAGAAGAAGAAGAGAAGAAGAAGAAGAAGAAGAGATGATGATGTTCTGTAGTAATAAAGATAATAAAGATGATGAGAAACAAAATAATGACAATAGAGATAATAACAAAGAAAATAAAATACTACTACTACTACTACTACTTAACTACTACTACTACTACTACTACTACTACTCACTACTACTACTACTGACTCTGCTGCTGCTGCTGCTGCTGCTGCTGCTGCTGCTATCACTTTTACTACAACAACAGCAACTACTACTACTACTACTACTACTACTACTACTACTACTACTACTACCTACTACTAACTACTACTACTACTACTACTACTACTACTACTACTACTACTATATAAAATAGAAGAAGAAGAAGAAGAAGAAGAAGAAGAAGAAGAAGAAGAAGAAGAAGAAGAAGAAGAAGAAGTTGCTGATGATGATCATGATGACAACGATGACGACACGACGACAACGACGATGACGATGCTGAAAATAGGAATGCTTCTGCTGGTGGTAGGCTAATATAATGGCGACGATTTAGGATACAATAAATCTGCTTGCCGAGTACTTTCCTCTCAGTTCGCTGTTGGGTTGTCGTCACACCATGGGAAAATGGGAAAATACCCAATGCCGAAAATAAAAACACTCCAAAACTTGCCTCAACAGCACAAATGAACAACCATCTATCCCTTCCCCCAAACCCCAAAAATGCAAGACGACTTGCAAGCAATTTTTTGACCGCCATGACTCCTTATAGTTTAGGAACCGGCTTCCTAAAATTTCCAAACCACAGACAAAAAAATAATAAAACGAACAAACAAACAAAAAAAACAGGGGGAGGGGGGGGGGAGGAGGATATGGCGAAAATGGAAACGGAACGAGAAAGAAAGAACAAAAGAAAGAAAGAAAGAATGAACAAAGAGCTTGGAAAAGCGTGGGAACCAACGCTCAATGGAATGGGAGATAAGTCTTGATGATGTTTCCACCCCCTTCCCTCCCTTTTTCTCCATCCCCCTACCTCTACCTCCCCCCCCCCCCCTACCCCCTTCCAAGCTCCCCCCTCCACCCCAATCCTGCAAACTTTCTCGTGCTTGCTACTCTAGGATCAGCGACCCCCCACCCCCCCTTTCACCCTACTCTGTGTGTGTGTGTGTGTGTGTGTGTGTGTGTGTCGTCTGTCTGTCTGTCTGTCTCTCTCTCTCTCTCTCTCTCTCTCTCTCTCTCTCTCTCTCTCTCTCTCTCTCTCTCTCTCAGGAATTTCCTTCTGTCCTCCTAGCTCGGAAATTGTCGCCAGCAAAGCAACAGCTGTTATGCGTAGTCCGGTGCTAAGGGTCTTTCTTCCCTTTCCGTTTCCTATTTCAACTCTATCCACCCCCTACCCCCACCTATCAACCCCCCCCACCCCACCCCAACACACACACATACACACACGCACGCACACTCACACACGCACACACATACACACACATACACACACATACGCACGCACGCACACACACACATACACACACATATACACACACCACACACAAACACATACACACACACACATACACACACACACACACACACACACACACACAAACACACAACACACACACACACACACACACACACACACACACACACACACACACACACACACACACATACACACATACACACATACACACATGTATGTAAAACAAAATTAAAAGAAAGAAAGAAAGAAAATAAGAAAGAAAAAAAAGGAAAGAAAAATTTTTAGAAATGGAAGCAAGCCTGAGGTGGCATGTCTGGCACCGACATGCATGCAGTCTTCTCCACTTCAGACATGGAAAGAAAAATAACAGCCACTCCCCCAACCCCTCACTCCTCATCCCTCCCACCCCTCCCACCGTCACCCCCACCCCCCTACACCGCCACCCCCACCCCAACTCTCCCCCTTCGATGTACATCACTTCACTCACCTGTTACTATTAATTTTCTTCTGAGGTCTCTACTCTGTGTATGTGTGTACATAAATATGTATGTATGTATAATATATATATATATAATATATTTATATTTGTGTGTGTGTGTGTGT
>CM060338.1:27575867-27583367 GCA_030674155.1 Stramonita haemastoma | reverse complement strand
AAATATAATAGAATGACATGAAAGCAAAGTTTAATGATTTTATTCTGTGAGAAATATGAACCTTGTTCTTTTCTGACAATGCGAGAAATCGGTGATCATTTCACACCGTTACTGTCTCGACCGTTGCAATTCCAAAACAAAGACACATCTGCGTGTGGCGGTAGAGCTCTTTTCGGCCTTTATGTACCCCTGTTGTGCCTTTAAAACGATTATAAATTTCAAATTTCAAAATTTTATTCAAGAAAAACCCCCAAGGGGTACATGAAATTTGACAAAACCAATGTTTGCAGATATGGGCGTGTGAAAAATACTCACAACAAAAATCCTAACACAATAGATGGCATAAAAAAGAAAAAAGAAAGAGTATTCACAATACATGCACTAGTATCATTTATGAAGAAATATCAAATTAGTGTTTTTTCATTATTTCTTTCAGAAACTGTGTAACTTGAATAAGCAAAGATTTCCTCCTAGAGCTAAACAGTTCATGGAACTTGATAACGTTTGGATTTTTTTGATAATATTTTGGGATAAATTTGTTTCTTAACTGCACAAAAAATTTACATTTGAACAAGCAATGAAACTCATCTCCTAACTCGCTATCTTCACATTTATCACAGACTCTCTCTACTCTGGGAATACTACTTATTCTGCCTGTTTGGATGGGAAGTCTATGATTTAACGTTCGAAAATGAATAAAAGTTAGTAATGAGGTACGAGGAAGAATGGATAAGTAATGTTCAAAGCAGAAACACTTTTTAAATAGTCTATAATTGAGGAAGATGTCGTCATTGTCCACATGAGAATACCATTGCTGTAAATACTGATCTTGCAAACTACGTGTAACTTTGGCTGTAAACCATTCTGATGATACTCGGAGATCGAACTGATTCTGCCATATACCACTTAATCCAATTTCGTTTAATGTACGTTCTACAGTAACTAAATAAGGTGATTTGTGGGAATTAGCCATATACATATCATGTAAAAGTCTGTATACAATATTTGAAAACTTGGACTCGCTTCCTGCATCCACTAGCTTAAACCAGTAACATAGCATCCTTACTTTTGCTGTTATTTCCACAGGAAACTGACCCAATTCTCCATAAATCATTTTACTTGGAGTAGATTTTCCAAGTTTAAGTATTATTTTAAAGAACTTAAGCTGTAATTTAGAAGCTAATTCACACATATACGTAACGCGAAAGCAAACATTCAACACTTATCACTGCATGGCACAACTGAAAAGCCTTGTGTCTGAAAGACTAGGTCTGCCTCCTGCTATGTCATTTTTACATAATCATATTTTGCATGTTTTTGCATGGCACCTCATCAGCTTGCCAGTAAAGCAGATGTCTGGGTACGAGGCAAGGGGAAGACCGAGGAAGACCTGGATCAAAGGTGTGAAAGATACACTGAAGACCCACAACAATCCCACCCACCCAGGCCTTCAAACGTGCTGCAGACAGAAAGCTCTTTCTCCCCTCGACACCCTAGATGATACAAGAGGAGAGATAAACTGAAGTTTAAAAAAAAAGTAATTATATTTTGAATGTTTTATTCATTTTAATATTGCTATCTTACTAGACTAGCAAAAACAATACTGCAAGGCACTGTCCAAGGAGGAAGAAAAAGAGGCAGACCAAAGAAGAGATGGGAGGACAACATCAGCGAATGGACAGGCCTAGAACTCAACAAAACCCTGAGAACGGCAGAACAGGGAGAGGAATGGAGGGAACTGGTTGTCAAGTCTTCATGGGTGCCCCCACGGTAGCCAGACTAAGGGATAGATAGATAGATAGATAGATAGATAGATAGATAGATAGATAGATAGATAGATAGATAGATAGATAGATAGATAGATAGAGAGAGAGAGATAGATAGAGAGATAGAGAGATAGAGAGATAGAGAAGATAGATAGATAGATAGATAGATAGATAGATAGATAGATAGATAGATAGATAGATAGATAGATAGATCTTCCTAGACGCGTTATTAGGCCCACACGTGCAAGCTCACTAAGAAGAAAAAGCAATCCTAAACTGATGATCCATTCCAAGCTGTTTCAGGAGTACCTGGCATCAGGCTATTTGTTTCATAGTTAAATACAATCACACATCATTTTTGTTTTACTCATCCATTGACAATAATGTAGAATGAAAATAGGATCCCCTGAACAACACCTTGTAAAAAGACTCTGTACTATTCCAAAGCAAACATGGGAAAGCTGCATAGATACACCGAGTAGAACCCATAGTGTGCTAAGTAAAATGTTTGCCCCCCCACCCCCCATAGTGCTCAATGCTGTAGTGTAGTGTAGTGTAGTGTAGTGTAGTGTAGTGTAGTGTAGTGTAGTGTAGTGTGTAGTGTAGTGTGTGTGTGTGTGTGGTGTGGTGTGGTGTGGTGTGGTGTGTGTGTGGTGTGGTGTGGTGTGGTGTAGTGTAGTGTAGTGTAGTGTAGTGTAGTGTAGTGTAGTTAGTGTAGTGTAGTGTAGTGTAGTGTAGTGTAATGCATTGTACTGTATTGTGTTTTGTGTTGTATTGTTATGTCTTGTGTTGTGATGTGTTTGTATTATGTTGTATTGTATTGTATTGTATTGTATTGTATTGTATTGTATTGTATTGTATTGTATTGTATTGTATTGTATTGTATTGTACTTTCAATCATGGCATAGATCCGAAAGAGAGAACACTTCACCTACTTTCCCCAATTTTTCTTTCGTCTGCTTGTGCATGTTTCTGGATCAGAGTGGCTTTTTTCTCTGCAGAGTTTTGTCAGGGACAATCTCTCTTGTTGCTATAGGGTGTTTTACACGCACTGAATCCATGTTGCACACAGGACCTGTTTTTTCATCTCATTAGAATGGCTAGCATCCAGACCACTTCTTAAGAACTAATGGATGGGGGAAAATCTGGGCACAAACAAGGATTGAATCCCCACCTCTCGCTTTATTGGTAGGATGCTTTACCTCTTTCTCCTTTTATTTTAGGAGAAAGGGGAGACACAGCAGCAGAGAATCAGATGGTTTGGACACCTGACACGCATGGCACCTCATCAGCTTGCCTGTAGAGCGTACAACATAAGGATGTCGGGTACAAAGGCAAGGGGAAGACCGAGGAAGACCTGGATCGAGGGTGTAAAAAGAAACACTGAAGACCCACAACATTCCACCCACCCAGGCCTTCAAACTTGCCTCAGACAGAAAGCTCTTTCTCCCCTCGACGCCCTGGATGGTACAAGAGGAGGGATAAAGTAAAATAAAGTAAGTAAGCTTTTACCTCTAGATCATCGATCAGATATAGAGTTTCCCATGGCGATGCTGGGATCCTGTGAGTATAAATAGCATCCCCACCTTCTGGAAATTATGTGCTAGGAATTCCCTCTTTTCTGTCCATATCTTTGTTTCTGCCTTGTTCTTTTACTTCCGGTCACCTCCTTCTTGTCTATTTTCTGTCTTCTTGGTCCATTTTCCTGCCTTTGTCTTCCAGAAAGACTTCAAAGATAACAATATGATGTACAAGGAAATGTAAAGCAACAGTCAGAGTAGACCTATGGATTGAATAAATATTGTCGTTTGTAATAAACACTAGAAGCAGAATAGGAAAAATGTGGGGAATTTTAAGAACGGAAGTACCTCTCTGTCTCTGTCTCTGTCTCTGTCTCTGTCTCTCTCTCTCTCTCTCTCTCTCTCTCTCTCTCTCTCTCTCTCTCTCTCTCTCTCTCTCTCTCTCTCTCTCTCTCACCACTCAAAAAACAAACAGACCATTAACTTTTTCACCTGCTGTGTGTGTGTGTGTGTAGTCTTTGGCATGCTCCCATTGACACACATTCACTCCAACCAAGAGGAAAGTAAGACAATACAGCTGCTAACGCTTTCAGAGCTAAGTTGTCAACAAGCAGCCACCTTTATTCGCACGTGCATGCAAATTTCTCACCCAGTTGTTTTCAAAGTCTCACAGTAATTCCCAGATGTGAGGATTGAGAAAACAAATAGCACGTTCTGATTGACCTCCACAGTGTTAATTTACAGGTATTGCAGGGCTATGTATACATAGAAGAGCAACAAAAAAAGCCTCTGTCGCACACGCAGATGTGTCTTGCTTTTCAAACTGCAATGATAAAGGCAATGGGGCTGTGAAATATTCACAGAAATAAGACTTGAAATATTCACAGAAAAAAAGGCTGTGAAATAATCACAGAAATAAGACTGTGAAATATTCACAGAAAAAAAGGCTGTGAAATAATCACAGAAATAAGGCTGTGTAGTATTCACAGAAATAAGGATGTGATGTATTCACAGAAATAAGGCTGTGAAGTATTCACAGAAGAAAAAAAGGCTGTGAAATATTCACAGAAATAAGGCTGTGTAGTATTCACAGAAATAAGGATGTGATGTATTCACAGAAATAAGGCTGTGAAGTATTCAAAGAAATAAGGCTGTGAAGTATTCACAGAAAAAAAGGCTGTGAAGTAATCACAGAAATAAGACTGTGAAGTATTTACAGAAATAAGACTGTGAAATAATCACAGGAAAAAAAGGCTGTGAACTATTCACAGAAATAAGACTGTGAAGTATTCACAGAAATAAGACTGTGAAGTATTCACAGAAATAAGACTGTGAAGTATTCACAGAAATAAGACTGTGTAGTATTCACAGAAATAAGGCTGTGAAGTATTCACAGAAATAAGGCTGTGGAATAAGCACAGAAATAAGGCTGTGAAGTATTCACAGAAATAAGACTGTGAAGTATTCACAGAAATAAGGCTGTGAAATAATCACAGAAATAAGACTGTGAAATAATCACAGAAATAAGACTGTGAAATATTCACAGAAATAAGACTGTGAAATAATCACAGAAATAAGACTGTGAAATATTCACAGAAATAAGACTGTGAAATAATCACAGAAATAAGGCTGTGAAATATTCACAGGAATAAAACTGTGGAGTATTCACAGAAATAAGGCGGTGAAGTATTCACAGAAATAAGGCTGTGGAATAAGCACAGAAATAAGGCTGTGAAGTATTCACAGAAATAAGACTGTGAAGTATTCACAGAAATAAGGCTGTGAAATAATCACAGAAATAAGACTGTGAAATAATCACAGAAATAAGACTGTGAAATATTCACAGAAATAAGACTGTGAAATAATCACAGAAATAAGACTGTGAAATATTCATAGAAATAAGACTGTGAAATAATCACAGAAATAAGGCTGTGAAATATTCACAGGAATAAAACTGTGGAGTATTCACAGAAATAAGGCTGTGAAGTATTCACAGAAATAAGGCTGTGGAATAAGCACAGAAATAAGGCTGTGAAGTATTCACAGAAATAAGACTGTGAAGTATTCACAGAAATAAGGCTGTGAAATAATCACAGAAATCAGACTATGAAATAATCACAGAAATCAGACTATGAAATAATCACAGAAATAAGACTGTGATATAATCACAGAAAATAAGGCTGTGAAATATTCACAGAAATAAGGCTGTGAAGTATTCACAGAAATAAGGTTGTGAAGTATTCACAGAAATAAGACTGTGAAGTATTCACAGAAATAAGACTGTGAAATAATCGCTGAAATAAGACTGAAAAAATCACAGAAATAAGACTGAATAATCACAGAAATAAGACTATGAAATAATCACAGAAATAAGACTGTGAAATAATCACAGAAATAAGGCTATGAAGTATTCACAGAAAGAAGACTGTGAAATAATCACAGAAAGAAGACTGTGAAATAATCACAGAAATAAGACTGTGAAATAATCACAGCAATAAGGCTGTGAAGTATTCACAGAAATAAGGTTGTGAAGTATTCACAGAAATAAGACTGTGAAGTATTCACAGAAATAAGACTGTGAAATAATCGCTGAAATAAGACTGAAAAAATCACAGAAATAAGACGTGAATATTCACAGAAATAAGACTATGAATAATCACAGAAAAAGACTGTGAAATATCAAGAAATAAGGCATGAAGTATTCACAGAAATAAGATGTGAATATCACAGAATAAGATGTGAATAGTCACAGAAATAAGACTGTGAAATAATCACAGAAATAAGACTGTGAAGTATTCACAGAAATAAGACTGTGAAGTATTCACAGAAATAAGGCTGTGAAGTAATTCACAGAAATAGGCTGTGAAATAATCACAGAAATAAGGCTGTGAAATAATCACAGAAATAAGACTGATGAAAGTAATCACAGAAATAAGACTGTGAAGTATTCCAGAAATAAAGCTGTGCAATAATTCACAGAAATAAGACTATGAAATAATCACAGAAATAAGACTGTGAAATAATCACAGAAATAAGGCTGTGCAATATTCACAGAAATAAGACTGTGAAGTATTCACAAAGCTGAATATACAGAAGACTGTGAAATAATCACAGAAATAAAGCTGTGAAATAATCACAGAAATAAGACTATGAAGTAATCACAGAAATAAGACTGTGAAATAGTCACAGAAATAAAGCTGTGAAATAATCACAGAAATAAGACTGTAAAATAATCACAGAAATAAGACTGTGAAATAATCACAGAAATAAAGCTGTGAAATAATCACAGAAATAAGACTGTGAAGTATTCACAGAAATAAGACTGTGAAATAATCACAGAAATAAAGCTGTGAATAATCACAAGAAATAAGGCTGCGAAATAACACAGATTTCTTGCATTGACCAACACATACACGGCTCGTATTTCTCACACAGAGAAAAAAATCACAAACATCGTCATCATTTTGATAACATGTTTTACATTTAAAAAAAAGTGTATTCCTCTGCTTTTAATAAGAAAAGAAAAACTGGAACTGACAGAGCAGAGGCACAGCTAACATCGCATCAACGACAAGCAGCACAATAAATTAAATGCAATGCGCAACATCTTTTCCTCTCACTCAGATTAGCCAGCCTGCCTACTCTTGCCTCCCTCACAGACCCGATCCCTGGAATCGGATGCTGTGGGTTTATAATAATTATTAAGCTGGGGAACACGCACTAACAAGAACAAAAAAGGTAGACACTAGTCTGATGAGGGCGACCGCAGCACGAACCCCCTTCTGCAAAACCTTACCTTACCTTAACCTTAATTCTCTCCGTGCCAGAAGGCACATAAGGCCTGGACATCATTAATTTTCTCCACTGGTTGCGATCTGTAGCTGCGCTGCGTGCTGCGCTCCAAGAGCTCCATCCAGCAGCATTCCGCTCCACCTCCACCATTCTTCGCCAGGTTGTTTTGGGCGGCCTCTCTTCCTTCTTCCCTCTGGTGTCCATCCGAGAGCAACAGCACAGTCATTCTTCTGATCTTTTCTCAGGACATGGCCAATCCAAAACACCATGTTTCTTTCTGCCTCTCTCTGTCTCTGCTTTCTTTCTGTTTCTTTTCGTCTGTCTCTCTGTCTGTCTGTCTTCTGTCTCTGTCTCTGTCGTCTGTCTGTCTGTCTGTCTGTTCTGTCTCTGTCTCTGTCTGTCTCTGTCTCTGTCTCTCTCTC
>CM060338.1:27553367-27563367 GCA_030674155.1 Stramonita haemastoma | reverse complement strand
AATGTATACATCTTCTGTTGTTCTTGTGACGTGATGCTTTCGTTTGGTCTTTCTTCTCCGATAATCCCCCCCTCCCTCTCATCCCCAGCCTCTTCTCTGTGTGTGTGTGTGTGTGCGCGCGCGCGCGCGCCTGTGAGTGGAGTGTGAATGTGACTTTGAGAGTGTGTAGGTGAGTAAGTAGGTGGGTGGGAGAAAGAGACATGGAGACACAGAGAGAATGTTTATTCCCACTTAAATAACAGAACTTTAATTTGATACTGGAAGAGCAGAAATGAATTAAAATTCCAATATGTTTGAAGTTGAAAAAAAACTTTCTGTCTGTCTCTCTTTTTCCTATGAAGCGTGATAGTTTTTTAAAATACGAAACAGGTTGTTTAAAAACGTAGACACTAAATCAAAAGCCAGTCTTGATCCTTACAATGGTATTAGTGGTTTGTGACCGAGTGTTTCAAATCGAAGTCAAGTCTGCGTCATTGTATATAAAAAAAGTGATTTTCACCTGAGAAAACGACATTGTGTATCACTAAACCTATTTATCCTGTAAGTTAAGGGGGAAATGCAGGAGAATGGACCAAGAAGGCAGAAAGATGATACGACAGAAATGAAAGACAGAAATGAAAGGAACACGGCAGAATGAAAGAGAGGGATACAAGAGGGAATTCACATTACAGATTTTCCAGAAAGGAGGGGCCCTAGTTATACTGACAGGGACCTGGCATCCCCACAGGTACTTGAGGACAATCAGGGTCTGTGCCAAGTCCATTAACTGTGCCTTTTTGTCATGATTTCAGTCCTGTTATGCCATGCGAAGTTGTCTTGGACTCCCGTGCAGGACTAGGGTGTGACCAGTCCAGTTCCAGTTCCACTGACCACTTCTGATCCGGTCTCTCTCTTCCTGCCGTGTCTGATTCTTTAGCAAAGCTTTTGATTTGTAATTCATTCTGTCTTGGATTCTGACTGGTAATTCATTTCATCTTGGATTCTGATTGCACAGCTGTCAGTTTTTCCACTGTCAGCTCCTCTCAGCTGCTAATTATTTCATCCCATCCCCGCCCAGATGGGGCCGTTGATGTTATTTATAGCACGAACTGACCACACTTAGACAATGTAAAAGGAAGGGTCGCGCTAAATTTAGCACTCTGGACTGAGTGATGTTGGATTTGTGCGCTGTGTGGTAATTCATTCCATCTTGGATTCTGATTGGTAATTCATTCCATCTTGGATTCTGATTGGTAATTCATTCCATCTTGCGTTTGATTGGTAATTCATTCCATCTTGCATTTGATTGGTAATTCATTCCATCTTGGATTCTGATTGGTAATTCATTCCATCTTGGATTCTGATTGCATTGGTAATTCATTCCATCTTGGATTTTGATTGGTAATTTATTCCCACTTGCATTTGATTGGTAATTCATTCCCTCTTGCATTTGATTGGTAATTTATTCCATCTTGCATAGATTTGATAGGTAATTCATTCCATCTTGCATTTGATAGGTAATTTATTCCATCTTGCATAGATTTGATTGGTAATTCATTCCCTCTTGCATTTGATTGGTAATTTATTCCATCTTGCATAGATTTGATAGGTAATTCATTCCCTCTTGCATAGATTTGATATGTAATTCATTCCATTTTGCATAGATTTGATAGGTAATTCATTCCATCTTGCATTTGATAGGTAATTCATTCTATCTTGCATACATCTGATAGGTAATTCATTTCATCTTGCGTACATTTGACAGGTAATTAATTCCATCTTGCGAACATTTGATAGGTAATTCATTCCATCTTGCATAGATTTGATAGGTAATCCATCCTAACTTGTTGGCAGTCTGGCATTCAGGTGTTAGTGAAGACCTACTGCCTGTACACCGTGAAGACCTACTGCCTGTATGTATACCTTAGGTCCAGTTGTTTTTAGATTTATGAGCTGCACACACAGAGACACAGACAGACAGACAGACAGACACACACACACACACACACACACACACACACACACACACACACACACACACACACCACACACACACCTAGGCATTGGTGCTGAAAGTCTGTGAGTTGTCCAGCAGGTAGGACATTGGTGTGGAACAGTTTGAACAGTCTCGAGTTTGTCTCGAGAGGTCACAGGCTCAGATCTGTGAGAGGTCACAGTCTCCACAAAGGTCACAGGCTCAGGTCTGCGAAGAAGTCACAGGCTCAGGTTTTTGGGAAGGCCACGTGGTCAGGTCTGTGGAAAGGTCACATGATTAGGTCTGTGGAAAGGTCACAGGCTCAGGTTTTTGGAAAGGTCACATGCTCAGGTCTGTGGAAAGTTCACAGGCTCAAGTTTTTGGAAAGGTCACAGGCTCAGGTGTGTGAAGAGGTTACAGGCGCAGGTTTTTGGAAAGGTCACAGGCTCAAGTGTGTGAAGAGGTTACAGGCGCAGGCTTTTGGAAAGGTCACAGGCTCAAGTGTGTGAAGAGGTTACAGGCGCAGGCTTTTGGAAAGGTCACAGGCTCAAGTGTGTGAAGAGGTTACAGGCGCAGGGTTTTGGAAAGGTCATAGACTCGGGTCTTTAGAGAAGTTACAGGCTCAGGTCTGTCGAAAGGTCACAGGTTCAGGTCAGTGGAAAGGTCACACAGGACCCTTACGCTTCTTCAAACTGGCGTGTCCATAGGAACAGATGACATTTTAAAATCTGTAAATGAATGCACTCTGGTGTCGAGTTAAGACAGTACCGGAAGTCGGAATGCAGCTACCTTAATGATAGGCAAAAATGGCTGCATACGCTACGCTAAATCTCAGCATTGGTGTGAATCTCGGCGCTCTAGTCGAGGGACGAAAAAAACAAAATTAAAAAAAACAGACAAAACAAAGAAAACAAACTCCAATTCTGTAGGTGTGACGAGGGAGACGTCAACTATGCTAACTTGAATTTGCTTATCTTATGTATAAAAAGGATAGAAACAAAGGCATTTTTAAAAGTAAATAAATATTGCAATGAAGAACAACTACTTTTTTGTGAAAGACTGACATCATTTAAGCCAGTAACATTGACTCAATACTTTGTTTTTGTGTTTGTTATTTGTTTTTTTCCGTTTGTTATTTGTTTTTTGCATTTGTAATTTGTTTTTGTTATTTTTTGTTTATTCAGGTTTCTTAAAGATTTTTTAACAGTTGAAGTTCTTCGCTTAAAATTTTCTGCGAATCTTAGAGTCAATAGAAGCTGACATAGTATGCGCCAGTTTTACTCCCCATTTTACTGTTCGCAGTCTGGACTGAATTTTTTTTATCCATAACACATTAAAAAAAAAAAATCATTATTTGGGCTCGTGTTTTCGTTTGTGTTTGATATTTTTAAAAAACTGATGTGCTAAGCAGTTTACAAACAATTCCCAGTAATGTTTGGACTGGGTTTGGGTAGTGGAGGCCATACTCCAGTTAGCGACAAAAAAACATTTAACGACACGACATCCATCATTTCCCCCCTCCCGTTCTCCCCCCCACCCCACCCCACCCCATACCCCCCCATACCCCCCTCCTCCAACCCCAACCCCCACCCAACCCCCCACCTACCTCTATCTTCCAAGGAGATAAGGCCTCCCTCCCTCCCTCCCTCCCTTTTTCCCAGCGTTCTCCATTTCTCTGCCTCCATCCCGTCTCCTGTTTCTTCCAGAACTGCTTCCACAACCCCACCCTCCTCCCTCCCCTCATCTACCCAACCATCTCTCCCCCCCTCTCTCTCTCTCTTTGACCCTTTCAACTGGATCAGGGCGACCTTGAGTGTGCACTTGAGATATGTTATATTGTGGGTTTTTCCTGTAGAAGTAAAACAAACCAACAAAAAGCAAATATGAGGGGCGGGGCTTGCAAGTGTCTGAGAAAGATAACGGGGTAAAAACTAAAGTGAATTATAGGAAAGGCCTATTCCCTCATTCTGACCCCTGTGTAGGCAAGCCCCTACCACCACCCCCTTTCAGCCCTTTCCTCTCCATAACACTCCTCTTCCTGGGGCCAACAGAAATCAGGACTTTATTTATTTATCTACTTATTTATTTTATATTTCGAGGATAATAGAATAAGCACTCGTCTGCTTTTTTTTTTTTTACACCCAATCCCCGTGTGTATGCAGTTTTGTAAATCTTGTCATCTGTGCCCACCAGCTACACAATGGCCTTTTGAGAGAGAGAGAGAGAGAGAGAGAGAGAGAGAGAGAGAGAGAGAGAGAGGAGAGAGAGAGAGAGAGAGAGGAGAGAGAGAGAGAGAGAGAGAAGCGCAGCGCGAGCAAGCACAGGAACCGTGATCGTTTTCTCCAGCCTGCTACAACTGCCACAGTCGACATCAATCTGCCTTGAGACTTTTCAGCCCTTTTCTTTTCCTCCCCTCTCTCTCTCTCTCTCTCTGTGTCTCTCTCTGTCTCTCTCTGTCTCTCTCTCTCTCTCTCTCTCTCTCTCTCTCTCTCTCTCTCTCTCTCTCTCTCTCTCTCTCTCTCTCTCTCTCTCTCTCTCGACTCCCCCAAGCCATCCATCCATCCATCCTTTCAGCCAGGTTTTTCCCTGAGCAGAATTCTGCAGAGGCAAGACGATGATAATAATGTCTGCCAGTGCTTTGCAAGGCACGCTTAGGCAGCGGTAGGCTAGGCCTAGCAGCCTAGGCTAGCCTAGGCCCTACCGGTACCTGCTTCAACTCAGCATAACAGCTCAGTAGACAGTAGAGTGCTGCTGCACAGCTAGTAGGCCTAACTCATGTAGCTTGCTAGGCTGCTAGCTACCCGGGTCTGTGAGAGGTTGCCGCCATCAAGGCGCCATGTGCGGAAGCAATCAGGTCACCCTGAGGAAATCCAACGCTCGGAGGGAGGGAGTAGGGAGGGAGGGGGCTCCAAAAAAAAAAAAAGAGTGGATTTGTATCATACGTGGCAAAGATGCTAGCGGGACACCACCACGCCACCGGCCATCTTTGTGCTGAGTTCACAGAAATTTTGGTGGGAGAAGAGTAACTTGGGTGTGGGGTGGGGTTGGGGGGGGGGAGAAGTGAGAGGAGTCAGGTTGTATATCTCGTTTCTTTGACGGCTCGTTGGCATTCATTACAAAAACACTGCTTGGAAACAAGGGCTAGACCTAGACACAGCTGGTCAATTTCTCATCGACACTTTTTTTCTCTTTTTTTTTTAGGGGTTAGTGGTCATGAATAATACTATAAAGCTGTTACAGCAGACAGAAGAAAAAACAAAAAGAGGAAAAGTAGGCCTAGCCTATACAATAAGCATAATTATTACCACCCCACCACAAGCCACGACATCAAGAATTAAAACAAAGGAAAATAATCAAAAATAAATAAAAGTGTGGTGATGGTAGATTTACATAAGCAAATAATAAGCAAACGAAAAGGATGGTTGTGGTAGATTCCTTATCATAAGCGAACTAAAATGTGGTAGTGGTAGATTTATATAAACAAAAGGGAGGTGGTGGTAGAACATATTATGCAAGTATATGGCAGTGGTGGTAGATTTATGTAAGCAAACATATGGCTGTGGTGGTAGATTTATATAAACAAAAGGGAGGTGGTGGTAGATATATGCAAGTATAATTATGGCAGTGGTGGTAGATTTATGTAAGCAAACATATGGCTGTGGTGGTAGATTTATATAACATACAACAGGTGACGGTTGTGAGGGCAGGATTTATGTAAGCAAACAAAAGGGTGATGGTGGTAGAGTTATAAAAGCAAAAATAATTGTATACAGTGGGTAGATTATTAAAGCAAACAAAAGGGTGTGGTGGTAGATTTATATAAAAGCAAAACAATAATTGGGGATGGTGGTAGATTTATATAAGCAAACAATAGGTGTGGTGGTATATTTTTTAAGCAACAAAAGGGATGGTGGTCATATTTATTAAAGCAAACATAATGTGATGGTGGGTAGATTTATAAAAGCAAACATAATGTGATGGTGGGTAGATTTATATAAAGCAAACTAATGTGATGGTGGTATATTTATAAAAGCAAACATAATGTGATGGTGGGTAGATTTATAAAGCAAACATAAATGTGTGGTGGGTAGATTTATATAAGCAAACAATAAGGTGATGTGGTAATTTATTATAAGCAAACATAAGTGATGGTGGGTAGATTTATATAAGCAAACATAATGTGATGGTGGGTAGATTTATATAAGCAAACAAAAGGGCGATGGTGGTATATTCATATAAAGCAAACATAATGTGATGGTGGGTAGATTTATATATGCAAACAAAAGGGTGGTGGTGGTGGTAGATTTATTTAAACAAACTAAAGGGTGATGGTGGTAGAGTTATATAGGCCTATGCAGAGAAAAGTATGGTGGTGGTAGATTTCCCCAATATCGTTTTCTTTTTTTCCCCAGGGTTGCTGTGCACCCAGCTCTCAGCAATGTTTCTTCCTCTGGCTTTTACCAGAGTGGTCAGACTTCTAAGTGATAATTATTAGAAGGTACACACCACACCAACATTGTTCTCTTGGTAACATTTGTGTGTGTGTGTGTGTGCGCGGCGTGCTGATGCTGTGTGTGTGTGCGCATGTACGTGTGATGCGCGCGCGTAGCATGCACAGTGTGTTGTGCGTTCGCGCGCCGCATGCAGGAAGGGGGAAGGGGTGGTTGCAAGTTATGGATGGATGGGAGATGTTGTGCTGATACGAAAGGACAGGGAGACAATGTTATCAGTGAATGATAGCAGAGACCTCTGATTAATTTCAGATTCTAAAGATAATTATAACTGTTTAGTTACTTTCAACTTGTAACAGTATGTGTTCCTCTGTTTCAGTTGCAAACGAGGCGTCACGGGTGAGTAGAATAAAGTTTCCCAAAACTAATTATTTATTTCTGATCTGTTAAAGTTATATTAAATTCTGTAAAATTACATCACGTTAAGGGCTTGGTCACTGGACCAAACATAATGTGTTTTTTTTAGCCACAAGTACAAAAAAACAACAACAAAAGCGCCATACAAACAAAATCCAGCCCAACAACCACCCACGCATGCACGTACGCACGCACTTACGCACGCACGCACACACACTCACACATTCACACACACACACACACCACCACACACCACACACACACTCACACACACACACACACACACACACACACACACACACACACACACACCACACACAACACATACACACACACCACACTAAGGCACACTCGCGCGCGCGCGCACCGATGACATTTACAAAACCGCATACACGCAAGTACTAGATGTTAAAAATAAAAGCACAGGAGTGCTTATTCCATAATCCTGGAAATAAAATCAAATCACACAAACACAATCGCGCGCGCGCGCACACACGCACACACACACACACACCACACGCACGCACACACACACACACACACACACACACACACACACACACACACACACACACACACACACACACACACACACACACACACAAATGGATGGGTGTCTCTGGGGACCGGATAGCCTAGTGGTCTGAACATCGTCCGAGGAGATTTTTCTCCTGGAGTTAACATCAGTGCCGACTCCACCCTCCCTAAGTCCTTCAGATGTGACTATAAACCGAGGCCCCGTGTGTGAACGCATGCAGAACATCTTGCATACACGTTAAATCCTGCCCTGCTTTCGTAAGAGTAGGCCATCATGTGCCGGCAGGAACAGATGACAAGATTTACAAAATTGCACACACACGGTACGGGGACTGGATGTAAAAAGCACAAGAGTGCTTATCCAATTATTCTCGATATAAAAGAATAAAACAAAATAAAATGAACTCATGCACAGAAGTAGTGATCATCACATTCATCATCCAGCTCAAGAACACTACTGTGTCCTTTGTTCATTGTAAGGTACTAAGGAAGATGAGGAGGCACACTGCCTGCCTCATGCTCAGTCCTCATCAACATGGAAAAAAAAAGGGGGACAATTTCAGATATAAAGAGGACTCTATCCTCATTTTACTTACTTTTTAGGGTGTCTCTGGAAAATGTTGATGAAGAGTGTGGCTGTGACATAGTCCATTTAATTAATTAAGAGTGTTGTGATTATGGTTGTGGTGGAGATGAAGACTGTGAAGAGGATGAAAGTGGACTGTGGTCGTGACCAAGACCAAGTTTGTTTGTTGTTGGTGTGTTTATGTTGTTGTAAGTAATGATGTGTGATATATATATATATATATATATATATATATATATATATATATATATATATATATATATATATATATATATATATATAGTGAGAGAGAGAGAGAGAGAGAGAGAGAGAGAGAGAGAGAGAGAGAGGAGAGAGAGAGGGGTTAATGTTGGACAGTGTGATTTATTTCTGTTTTTGTCTGACAGGGAGATGCAGCATCTGTGGCTCTAGAGGTACGTTTACATATGTCTGCCTGTCTGTCTGTGCGTGTCTGTCTGTCTCTCTATCTGTCTCTCTGTGTCTCCCTCCCTCTGTCTCTGTCTAGTTTTAATCAGCACTTTTGTGTTAGGCAAAGAGGGAGAAGAACATGTTCTATGTGCATTCTATATATCACTTTAGCTCATGCATGCACACACAGAGCTCAGGCATTCATCTGTGTGCATGCACAAAATATAATTATTAGAGCCCTTGCTCTCCTTATCTCTGAAAAATCTTTAGTGGTCACAAGCACAACCATGATAATGAATATTATGTATATATATACCATTCTCCTCACACAAAACACATAACTGCTAAGCATCCTTGTTGTGTGTTTTGGTCATTGTTTAACTATGTTTGATACAAAATCAAAGCAATTCCATGTATTTAAGGAAAAAAAGTAAAACAAAAAAATCCTGAACAATCATAATCATAGATGATGGTGGTGATAATTATGTTAATGGTGAGATGATAATTGTGATTGTTACTATCAGATGTTGCTAATAATGACCTTTTTTTTATCATTATTGTTGTAGGTGTCGTCATTGTTGTTTCTTCTTCTTCTTCTTCTTCTTCTTCTTCTTCTTCTTCTTCTTCTTCTTCTTCTTAACGTCTTTCCTTTTAAGTAATATTAGACATGTTGTTGTTGTTGTTGTTGTTGTTGTTGTTGTTGTTGTTGTTGTTGTTGTTGTTGTTATTATTATTGTTATTATTATCATCATCGTTGTTGTTGTTGTTGTTGTTGTTGTTGTTGTTGTTATTGTTGTTGTTATTATTATTATTATTATTATTATTATTTATTATTATCATTATCATTATTATTATTATTATTATTATTATTATTATTATTATTATTATTATTATCATTATTATTATTATTATGCACAGGATCAGATGCAAAACCAACAACCAGGTGGTGACAAGGCAGCTCCGGCATACTCCAATGGAGGATACTACTCCCCGGTAATCTTTATTCTTACCTGAGAGAGAGAGAGAGAGAGTGAGTGAGTGAGTGAGTGGCGAGAAACAGTTTGGACCTTTGTTTTTCTCTTTCCTTCTCCCTCCCTTAAATTCTTTCCTTTTTTTAGGGGGAGAGAGAGAGAGAGAGAGAGAGAGAGAGAGAGAGAGAGGAGAGAGAGAGAGAGAGAGAGAGGTGTGTGTGTGTGTGTGTGTGTGTGTGTGTGTGTGTGTGTGTGTGTGTGTGTGTGTGTTTGTACATAAACAGTTAAGACCTTTATTTTGTTTTTCTCTTTCCTTCTCTCTCCCTTAAATTCTTTCTTTTTAAAAGTCTTTTCTATACTTTCTTTCTCTCCTCTGCTTCAATGTAGCTGATCAGATAGAATAAAGAATTTGTAACAGTTGCTGTCATTACTGTGAGAAGGAAAATGTTTGTGATCATTCTGATGGTCATTGTAACCAGGTAAAAGGTAATGGTTTTGATGAAGATATGATGACAGGAGGCAAGATAGCTAAGTGGTCAGAGCACTCACTTTTCCCAAGTCAGGTTAAGCAGCGTCAAGCGTGGTTACCAGTTGGATGGGTGACCATGTGTGCACCTTGGCTTCAGTACAGCCCCCCCCAGTTCACCCAGCTCTAAAAGGGTACCTTCCCTCTTTA
>CM060338.1:27543367-27548367 GCA_030674155.1 Stramonita haemastoma | reverse complement strand
TTTCTTTTTAGATTCAGCTTTGTGGGTGCAGGGGGTGGGGGGTGAGTGATGGCCAATTTAAAGAAATGTTTTGGTTGGTTGGTTACTTGATTGGTCAATCTGGTTAGTTGATCGATTTTGCTTGGTTAAGAGGGATGGGGGTAAGGGAGTGGGGTGGCCAGTTGAGTGCATCTGTTCCATGAGTTAAAGCGACTGTTCCATGAGTTAAAGTGACGAGTAGTTTGCTTGACATGGATGGATGGGATGGAGTAATAATGTGTATTTTGGGGTATTATATTGGTCAGCATTTCTCTGGCCTGTTGATTGGCAGTATGTATTCTTGTGCTATTATTTTGGTCCATTTATGAAATAATGTGGACAATACATATTCTTGTGCTAGTATGTTGGTATGCGTAACCCTGGCCTTTTTTTTTTCCAGACAAACATAAGTTCATAGTTCCAGTATATCTGTTACATTTGTATTGTTCAGCATGCATTTATTTATAGATAAGGCCAACAGAGAAACATACATAAAGCAGTGTGTGATTGCGTGCATGTGTGTGTGTGTGTGTTGTGTGTGTGTGTGTGTGTGTGTGTGTGTGTGTGTGTGTGTGTGTGTGTGTGTGTGTGTGTGTGTGACAGGGCCCTGTAGGACCTGTGGGCCCCATGGGTCCAGTAGGATCTGCTGGCGTCAGAGGAGGACCTGGAGATAGAGGCCGTGATGGATCCTCTGGTTCACCCGTGAGTCCTTTTTATTTATCATTTATTTATTTTATTATTTTAAATTTTTATTTATTTATTTAATTTGTTTGTTTGTTTATATCAAGGCAAACGGATTAAGCACTCATGTGCTTTTTTTACATCCAGTCCACATGTGTATGCAGTTTTGTAAATCTTGTTGTCTGTTCCCACTGTGTGTGTGTGTGTGTGTGCCTATGCTTGTATGTGGGTGTGGGCATGCGGATGTGCATGCATGCGTGTGTTTGTGTGTGTGTTTGTGTATGTATATGTGTGTGTGTTTGTGCCTACACTGTGTGTGTGCCTACACTGTGTGAGTAAATCTGTCTCTGTGTGTTGAGGGGGGAGGGTTAGGGGAAGAAAGAAGTCTCTGTGTGTGTATGGATGCATATATGTGTGTCTGTGCACGTGTTGTTCAGTCTATGGAAAGAACCTGTCATTTAAAGATATTTTTAATTAATGAGCTGTGTAAGCAGGAAAGCCTGCAGCCCACAACTAAGGTTCAGCCTTTGCAGTGAGATGAGCAGCACAGGAAGGGAAGCATCTGAAAGCAAACTGCCTTGCTGATAACTTGTATTTATTATTTTTTTGTGTATATCAAGGATAATGGAATAAGCACTTATGTGCTTTATTATATCCAGTCCCCATGTGCATGAAGTTTTGTAAAATCTTGTCATCTGTTCCCACCGGCACACAGTGGCTTACTCTTATGAAAAGCGGAACAGGATTTAACATGTGCACAAGATTTCTACATGGGTTCGCACACAGGGCCTCAGATTATAGTCTCATCAGAAGGACTAGAAGATATAAGAGAGTCCGGTTGTGGATACATCATTTTGGGAGCAGAGGTGGGTTGGGGGGAGGGGAGGGGGGAGTGTAAGAAACCAGCAGTAAACTTAGACAGACCACAGCATAGTAACATCAAAAGATGCTGTACTTCACCAATTCCTCAATGGTTGTGGGGGTTGCTGCTCTGGCAGAAACAGCATCGATCTCTCCCAATGTCTGGCTGGAGGTTGTGTGCCAGTGCCTGGGTCTCTGAGAAGCTGAAAATTTGGATATATATTTATCTATCTATCATCTATCTATCTATCTATCTATCTATCTATCTATCTATCTATCTATCTATCTATCTATCTATCTACCCTTACTATCACTAATCTGACAACCATTCTCATTCTCTCTTCTGTCTCTTTCTAGTTAGTTCTAGTGCCGCAGTGGTGGCACCCACTCTTCACCATTCTCGTATCTTTTTGTTTTCCTTTCTGGAAGTTTTGTGTTTCTGACTGTGTTGCTTAAGTTGTCCTCCCATCTCTTCCTATTATCTGTATATTTTTTATTAAAAAACAAAATAGATGGGATATAACTTTGTTGTGACTGTGGTTGCAGGGTAAGAGCGGCAGTGACGGAGCCCCTGGCTCCACTGGGCCCCCCGGTCAGGCTGGTCCCCCTGGCACTCCTGGATTCCCTGGTGCCCCTGGTGCTAAGGTGAGAGAGATGGACAGAGATGGACATACAGAGAGAGAGAGAGAGGGAGACAGACAGACAGACAGACAAAGACAGACAGACAAAGACAGACAGACAGACAGACAGACAGAAGGGAGGGAAGGAAGGAAGACAGACAGACAGGAAGGAAGGAAGGAAGACAGACAGACAGACAGACAGACAGACAGACAGACAGACAGACAGACAGACAGACAGACAGACACCTCAAAAGCTCCTGAAATGGAGGGGAGGGAGGAGAGAGAGAGAGAGAGAGAAGAGAGGGAGAGAGAGAGAGAGAGGAGAGAGAGAGAGATTACCAATGGCTGTTCTTCTGTATCTCTTAGGAGATGCCTACCCATGCATTGATATGTCTGCCTTGTACTTTCAGTGTCTTTTCCCTGCCAAAACCCTGGATAGACTCTATGTTTGCCCTTAAGGTTTTAACTGCCTCAAACCCAGGTCCCTTTTGCATCAGAACATTATTCCTGACAAAGATCATTATTCCTCACAAAGATCATTATTTCCTACAAAGAACATTATTCCCACAAAGAACACTCCCACAAACAATATTTTTCTTCACAAAAAACATTATTCCCCTCAAAGAACATGATTCCCCAGAAAAAATATTATTCCCCCCTCCTCAAAGCATCATTCCCACAAAGAGCAGGATTCCTCAGAAAGAACATTACCCCCCCCCCCCAAAAAAAAAATATATTAACCCAAAAAACATCATTCCCACAAAGAACAGTATTCCTTTCTAAGAACAGTATTCCTTTCAAGGAACAGTATTCCTTTCAAAGAACAGTATTCCTCATTAAAAGAACATCATTCCCGAAAAGAAATCATTCCTTACCAAGTATCTTGGCATGTGTGGGTGTGAGTGAATGAGTGAGTAGGTTTATGTGTGTGTGTGTGTGTGTGTGTGTTTGCGTATGCATATGTGCATGCATCTGCGCATGCATGTATGTGTATATGTTTTATTCCATTATTTCGATGATAATAAAATAAGCAGTTATGTGATTTTCTTTACATCCTGTCCCATATGTATGCAGCATTGTAAATTTTATCATCTGTGTGTGTGTGTGTGTGTGCGTGTACGTGCATGTATGCGTTCATGCGTGCATGTCTTCATGCATTGTGCCGTGCATGTTACAGGGAGACCGTGGTCCTGGAGGCTCCCCAGGTAATGTAGGACCCCCAGGGCCGGCTGGTGCTGATGGTCTGCCTGGAGCTCCAGGTACTGTGGGACAGTCTGGTATTCGAGGAGAGGATGGCGTGCCTGGTTCCAAGGGTGCCCCTGTGAGTAGAGTGAAGGCGAGCGAGGGGAGGGAGGGAGGAGAGTGGAGCAGTGTAGTGTAGTGTGTGGGGAGAGGAGAGTGTGTGGGGGTTGGGAGGGTTGGGGTGGGGTGTGTGTTGCGGGGGGGGTGAGTGTGTGTGGGGGGTGAGTGTGTGTGTGTGGGGGGTGGGTATGTTGTGAGTGTGTGTGGTGTGTGGGAGGGAGGGAGGGAGGGGGACTGAGTGTGTGTGTGTGTGTGATTGTGTGTTGTGTGTGTGTGTGTGCATGCGTGTGTGTGAGTGAGTGAGTGAGTGACTGAGTGAGTGAGATAGTGAGATGAAAAACAGTGAGGTAGTTATCATCATCATCATCATTATCATCATCATCATCATGATAAGCAGTAGTTGTAGCAGTAGTTGAAGTAGAAGACATAGAAGTAGAAGTACTACAACTATTGCAGTATCACTATCATCATCCTCATCATCATCACCACCATTATTACTGTTACACATTCTTTATAGATAGCATCTAGAACCAAGGAACTTGAAGGTTAAATCAAATCTACTAATCAAAAGCTTCTTTCTGTACATGCTTCACATACTCTGACTGCCATGACTTGAATCCATTACCCACCATTTGAAGCTAAATGATTGTGCCTTTATGCTGTGTATTGTGAAATGAAAAGTTTATATGGACTCTATTATGACAATTTTAAATCTAATATTCATTTGATCATGACTCAAGTTAATCACCAGCTAGCTGTAGTTGATTGATTGGGCTTTTATTCTCTTAGTCGTGAACTGGGATTTGTCGGGATTGAATGATTGCCCCCCTTGAATCCTGAACCAGGGATTTGCCAGGATTTACACACAGTAGATTTCCATCACGTAGTAACCATCTTTAATTGCTACCATATGTTAAAGCTGTATCAGGCCAGAGGTACAAATCCTGCTGAGAGTCTGGAATTAAGTATAAGTATAGCTACTGGTATGTACTTAAAATGAGGAAGAGGTGAGCGAGCATGTGTGCCTGACCTGATTTCGTGATGGAATGCAAAATCTAGGGGCAGTTTGTATTCAGAGAGTCCGAATGCAAGAGGGTTAACCTGATAATCATTCCATTATGACACAAGTTAATCACCAGCTAGCTGTAGGTGATTGATTGGGCTTTAATGCTGTGTTGTGTGTGTGATGTGTCCTAGGGACCAACAGGACCACCCGGTGCTCCAGGTTTCCCTGGTCCCATGGGACCCTCTGGTCCTCTGGGAAATGGAGGACCACCTGGCTCCAAGGGCAATGATGTGAGTGTCTGTTGGCTTTATTTATCTAATTGTTTATTAATTGTTTCGGGGTTTTTTGTTGGCTTCTTTTCTGTGCCAGACCTAGCAGTGGAATGATAAAATGAACAAGGAAAGAGAAAAAAGTAAATGTGTGAGTATGTGACACAGAGAGAGAGAGAGAGAGAGAGAGAGAGAGAGAGAGAGAGAGAGAGAGAAGAGAGAGAGGGAGGGAGGGAGGCAGGG
>CM060338.1:27475867-27538367 GCA_030674155.1 Stramonita haemastoma | reverse complement strand
TGAACAATGTGCGCTTTGTTTTCTGAATAGTCTGAACAATGTGTGCTTTGTTTTCTGAATAGGGCAACAATAACTTCAGCGTTCTTTGTATTGTCAGAACAATGTGCGCTTTGTTTACTGAAAAGGGCAACAATAACTTCAGCGTTCTTTGTATTGTCTGAACAATGTGCGCTTTGTTTTCTGAATAGGGCAACAATGACTCCAGTGTTCTTTGTATTGCCTGAACAATGTGCGCTTTGTTTTCTGAAAAGGGCAACAATGACTTCAACGTTCTTTTTATTGTCTGAACAATGTGCTCTTTGTTTTCTGAATAGGGCAACAATGACTTCAGCATTCTTTGTTTTGTCTGATTGTCAGAACAGTGTGCTCTCTGTTGTCTGAATAGGGTAACATTGACTTCAGCGTTCTAAGTATTGTCTGAACAATGTGCGCTTTGTTTTCTGAATAGGGCAACAATAACTTCAGCGTTCTTTGTTTTGTCTGAACAATGTGCCTTTGTTTTCTGAAAGGGCAACAATGACTTCAGCATTCTTTGTTTTTGTCTCGAACAGTGTGCTCTCTGTTGTCTGAACTAGGGCAACAATGACTTCAGCTTTAAGTATTGTCTGAACAGTGCGCTTTGTTTTCTGAACAGGGCAACAATACTTCAGCGTTCTAAGTATTGTCTGAACAATGTGCGCTTTGTTTTCTGAATAGGGCAACAATGACTCAGGTTCATTGTTATTGTCTGACAATGTGTGCTTTGTTTTCTGAATAGGCAACAATGACTTCAACGTTCTTTTTATTGTCTGAACAATGTGCTCTTTGTTTTCTGAATAGGGCAACAATGACTTCAGCATTCTTTGTTTGTCTGATTGTCGAACATGTGCTTTGTTTCTGAATAGAGTAACAATGACTTCAGCGTTCTAAGTATTGTCTGAACAATGTGCGCTTTGTTTTCTGAATAGGGCAACAATGACTTCAGCATTCTTTGTTTGTCTCATTGTCAGAACAGTGTGCTCTTTTGTTGTCTGAATAGGGCAACAATTGACTTCAGCGTTCTAAGTATTGTCTGAACAATGTGCGCTTTTTTTCTGAAAGGGCACAATGACTTCAACGTTCTTTGTATTGTCTGAACAATGTGCGCTTTGTTTTCTGAACAGGGCAACAATGACTTCAGCTTCTTTGTATTGTCTGAACAATGTGCGCTTTGTTTTCTGAACAGAGCTAACAATGACTTCAGCGTTCATAGTATTGTCTGAACAATGTGCGCTTTGTTTTCTGAATAGGGCAACATGACTTCAGCGTTCTAAGTATTGTCGAACAATGTGCGCTTTGTTTTCTGAATAGGGCAACAATGACTTCAGCGTTCTTAGTTTTGTCTGAACAATGTGCGCTTTGTTTTCTGAATAGGGCAACAATGACTTCAGCGTTCTTTTTTTGTCTGGACAATGTGCTCTTTGTTGTCTGAATAGGGCAACAATGACTTCAGCATTCTTTGTTTTGTCTGATTGTCAGAACAGTGTGCTCTCTGTTGTCTGAAAGGGTAACAATGACTTCAGCATTCTTTGTTTTGTCTGATTGTCAGAACAGTGTGCTTTCTGTTTCTGAATAGGGTAACATTGACTTCAGCGTTCTTGTATTGTCTGAACAATGTGCGCTTTGTTTTCTGAATAGGGTAACATTGACTTCAGGTTCTTGTTTTGTCTGAATAGGGTGTGGTTTCATTGATCAGCGTTATGTATTGTCAGAACAGTGTGCTTTGTTGTCTGAACAGGGCAACAATGACCTCATGCATTCTTTGTTTGTCTGAACAATGCGCTTTGTTTTTTGAACAGGGCAACAATGGCCTGGACGGTGCTCCAGGAGAACAGGGTCCGCAAGGCCAACCTGGTCCCCCAGGTCTGACTGGAGGTCCTGGTAACCGTGGTGATGGCGTGAGTATTTAATTGACTTTGGGGGGGAAATGAATTATGAAGATATTCATCTATCCATGAATGAAAGCTGAGTGCTTCTTTGACTTCCTGACTTTGTTTAAACATGGGTGCTAGTACTCTTTGTAGGTGATGCAACTTTTAAAGAATTTTCAGTACTTTTTTTTTGTGTTGTTGAGTTTTGGGTTACTTTATTTCAAAATCATTGTTAACAAAATTCTTAGTGTGTAATATAACTTCTTTATTTCAAAGAACATCAACACCAAAGGTTTTTTTTAGCCATATGCATGATCATGCTATTTTTTTTCCGTTTCAGAATTTTCACTTGTATAAATCATATTGTTTAAAAGCGTGATCAAACTTGAAAGTCAGATTTGATAATCAACGTATCTTTATAAGTATTAAATCGTTTGTTATTTTTACCATTGTAAATCATAAATGTGTTGTCAAAATACTTAAAACCACACACGAAAATCCTTCATAATGCTCCAGTGAGTGTGAAATGTAAATGAACTTTGGTGTGTGTGTGTGTGTTTTTATTTATCTATTTATTTTTCCATTTATTTATTTATTCTTTTATTTTGAGGATAATGGAATAAGTACTCACATGCTTTTTTACATCCAGTCTCTGTGTGTATGCAGTTTTATAAATCTTGTGTGTGTGTGTGCGCACGAATGTGTGTGTGTGTGTGTGTGTGTGTGTGGGGTTGTGGTGTGTTGGTGCTGTGTGTGTGATTATAGGGTCAGCAGGACGCAGGCCTCAAGGAGTGTAGGACCACTGGTAACCGGTGATCGAGACCTGAGGACCTGGACTACAGGCAGACCTGGCAGCCCTGTCAGTATCTTCCTTCTGTCTGTCTGTCTGTCTGTCAGTCTGTCCGTCTTTCTTTTTTTCTTTCTTTCTTTATCTCTTTCCGTCTTTAAGGAGGTAGGGGGAGGGAGGGAAACAACCTTACAGTTAGAGGCCAAACACATGATCTGACCATCAGTACCTATGCATGCTTTCTTTTTTTCTTTCTTTCCTTCCTTCTTTCTTTCTTGTTTTCTTTTTTTCCTTTCTTTCTTTCTTTCTTTTTTTTCTTTTCTTTCTTTCTTTCTTTTTTTTCTTTTCTTTCTTTCTTTCTTTTTGTCTGTCTGTCTTCTTTCTTTCTGTCTGTCTTCCTTCCTTCCTTCCGACTCTCAACCCATTTGGATTGTGCACTTTGGCCACAGGTGTCATTTTAATGTGACCCTCTAAAATTTTGTACCCATTTTCCAGGAACAAAATTTGATAGGTTACATTTCTTTCTATCTGTCTTTCTTTCTTTTCTCTTTCCATTTTTAAGTGGGTATAGGTAGGGGGTGGGAGGGAAATACCATACAGTTAAAGGCCAAACTAATGATGTGACCATCAGTACCTGTGCATGCTGGTTTCAACCTCACCTGAAGTGCCGGAGGAGATTTTTCCTTTGAACATAACACTGGTACTGATTCTGCATCTGCAGGTCCATGCTATTAAAGTTGTTGGGGGGGTTTTTTGAAAAAAAAATACTGACACTAACGAATGGGCAGGATGTAGTAGAAAGCCAAGAGAAAAAAAAACATTGTGGAATGTCTCACACACTTATTCCCAATGGCATATTTCATCCATTAGTGATTGTTTTATCGAACTAGACTGCTGTAATTGATGAATGATTTATCAGATTGATTGGGTTTTTAACTGACCAGTGTACCTCCTTTGTATTGATGGTAGGTTGGTTTATCCGCTGGCTGGCTTTTAGTGATTCATTGGTTGATTGATAGTTGATTTGATGATTGATGATTGATTGATTGATTGATTGACTGTGCAGGGCAAACAAGGTCAAGCAGGTACTCCAGGTCCCTCTGGAGAGCCAGGATTCCAGGTAATGATTTAAGAGTATCTAGGTAATGATTTAACAGTTTCAGGTAATTATTTAACAGTATCCAGGTAATGATTTAAACAGTATCCAGGTAATGATTTAACTGTGTCCAGGTAATGATTTAACAGTATCCAGGTAATGATTTAACAGTATTCAGGTAATGATTTAACTGTGTCCAGGTAATGATTTAACTGTGTCCAGGTAATGATTTAACAGTATCCAGGTAATGATTTGACAGTATCCAGATAATGATTTGATAGTATCCAGGTAATGACTAATTAAACAGTATCATCTTAAATGGTATATCTTGAATGGTGTTGTGTCACATGTACGTGTGACATAACCTTAGCATGCACTTGTGACAAATCTCTCATCTTGAATGGTGTCGTGTCACAGGTATATGTGACAAAGCCTAAAGTTGCACTGGTAACAAACCTTTCATCCTGAGTGATGTTGTGTCACAGGTATACGTGACAAAGCCTAAAGTTGCACTGGTAACAAACCTTTCATCCTGAGTGATGTTGTGTCACAGGTATACGTAACATAGCCTAAAGTTGCACTAGTGACAAACCTTTCATCCTGAGCGGTGTTGTGTCACAGGGACTCCCTGGTCCCCCAGGCCCCTCTGGACCTAATGGAAACCCTGGAGCCAGAGGAGAGACCGGTCCTGGTGGAGAGGCTGGAGGTGCTGGAGAACAGGTGAGGTTTCGTCTGTTCAGGTGGGTGGGTGGGTGGCTAGTAGTTGTTGGTTGGTTGTGGTTGGTTGGTTGGTTGGTTGGTTGGTGCTGGTTGGTTGGCTGGTTGGTTTGATGGTTGGTTTGATGGTTGGTTGGCTGGTTGGTTGGTTGATTGGTTGGTTGGTTGGTTGGTTGGTTGGTTGGTTGGTTGGCTGGTTGGTTAGCTGGTTGATTGGTTGGCTGCTTGGTTGGTTGGATGGCTGCTTTGTTGGTTTGCTGGTTTTCTGTTAGTGGTCATGTCTTTTTGAATGAGGACACTGTGTCCTAGTGTTTATTCTCACTTTTTTTGTTGCCCGTTTTTATGTGTGATTGGATGTATGTATGTATGTTAGTATATTTCTGTGTGTGTACATCCACATATTGGCATGCCTGCTTGTTTGATGGGTGCATGTCTGTCTCTCTGAGAGATGTTAAGTTCTTCTCTGTGCACCCACATATTTTTTTCTTGTTTTTGTTTGTTTCGGTTGGGGTGGTTGTTGTTATTGCTTTTGTTCTTGGTGGGGGTTTGTGTGTGTGGGGGGGGATTGTAAATACTTTTAAGAAAAATCATATTGATGATAAAAGTAATGGTAATATACAATGTGTTTGTGTGATTGTGTGTGTGTTTGTGTGATTGTGTGTGTGATTGTGTTTTGTGTGTGTGTGTGTGTGTGTGTGTGTGTGTGTGTGTGTGTGTGTGTGTGTGTGTGTGTGACAGGGAGAGCGAGGTTTCCCTGGAGAGTCCGGTCCACAAGGTAGCCGTGGTATTCCTGGAGAGAGAGGACTGTCTGGCTCAGCTGGGCAACCTGGTAGAGAGGTACCTGTACTGCATTATATAATCTTAAATGCCAGCTTAATTTATTGTAGCTTTTTTATGATCATTGAGCAGCTTATTTTTCTTCTTTTTTTTCGTCAATTAATAATCAAAATCAGCTGTACTTTACTGTGACTTAAAATATTTTTTATTTGTTTCAATTTAATTGCTTAATTCATTGTAGCTATTTATGATCATTGAACTGCTTTTTATTTCTTGCTCTTTTTTCGTCAATGAATAATCAAAGTTAGCTGTACTTTACTGTGACTTAGAATATTTTTTATTTGTTTCAACTTATTTGCTTAAGTCATTGTAGCTTTTTATTATCCTCGAACTGCTTTTTTTTCTTGCTTTTTTTTGTCAATGAATAACCAAAGTCAGCTGTACTTTGCTGTGACTTAGAATATTTTTTGGGTTTGTTTCAACTTGTTTGCATTCCTCTAAATTTCTGAAAACTTTTCCTCATTGCACGTTTTCATGAAAAGCTGCCTGTTTAGGTGTACATGTTTCCATAGCATGACTATCACACCTCACCAAGGGTGATGCAACACACTGAGTGTGTGTCTATTGCAAGGCAGAGCTTGTTGCATAATAAAAGTACCATCCAGCCTCTGGGATGAGGGGGGGGGGGAGTTGGAGGAGGGTGCTGTGGCTAAATTGAATATATATAGAGAGGAATGTTTGCCTGCCAGAATTGGCTAAAATAAATGCAGAAGGGTTCATGTGTGACATTTCAATATTAAAAAGTTCTTTCTTGCATCATAGATTTTATGTCAAGACTGATTAAGTTTAAAGGGTTTTTATTGGAAAAAAATACATCTGTAAGTAAAACTGAAGATTTTTGTTATCTTAAAAAAAAACCCACAAAACCCAAAGCATTGCCCTTTATACCATCTGTTTATCATTTCTTTCACAATTAGATCATGCATGCTTCTGTCAGTCTAGTCTGTCTGTGTGTCTGTCCTTAGTGTCTCTATCTGTCTGTTCATTAGTCTGCCTGTTTCAGGGACCAAGTGGACCACCTGGACCTCGTGGACCACCTGGCGGCCCTGGTGAAGTGGTGAGTGTTTATCTACCCCTGGCAGTTTTACTTTTCTTCAATAGAGAAGATACACAGACCTTCTGGAGTGCCGAGATGTCCAGGATATTAGGCACAAGCACTTTACTGATGTGAATGTGTACCTGCCCTCTTTAAGGTCAGGGAAGGTAAAGCACGAGGGAGAGGAGATGGGCACTGCCCTCAATATGCTGGCCCTGGAGAAGCTAAGGTCTCTGATGCCTCACTTCTCTACGACTGCCTAGGTTATGGGACACCTTTTTTTTCTTTCTTTTTTACTTTACTGCAGACTTTCTAAAGATCCATATTTGCAATGTTCCACTGGTCAACATTTTTTAATTTCCTAACAGAGTCAGTCATTTTCCCTTTTGAAATGAGTGAGGGTGTCATAGTCGGTCACTAAGAACAAGGTTGTTTTTTGAAATATGTTGTTGGTTCTATTTCATTTTATGTGTGGTTGATGTGGTTGCTCCCACAATGCAGTGCCTATCCTGGGCTGACCCTTATGGTTGGCTAGTGCATTGACACTAGGAATGACTGTAGAGTTGATTTTATACCCTGTTTTAATCTGAATATTGTTGCGCAGATTTTTTCTAAGATTTTTAATTTTATCACATGACAGTTCTGAAGGTGAACTCTAACCAATGAACTGCAACCTATAAACTGTGATCATGACTTGTCTATAAGTGATCTGAACTGTAACCTACAAATTGTGATGATGACTTGTCACAGATGAACTCTAACCAATAAACTGTAATCTATAAACTGTGTCCATGACTTGTCGCAAGTGAATTGTGACCAATGAACTTTGACCTATGAACTCTGACCCCTGTTATCAGGGTCTGGCCGGTGAATCAGGAGTCCCTGGACGCCCTGGTGATCGTGGATCCCCGGTGAGTTTTACAGAATAAAGATGTGTGGTTTATAGATGGCGGATATTTATTTATTTATTTTTCATTCTTTTATATCAGGGATAATGGAATAAGCCCGCATGTGCTCTTTTACATCCAGTCCCCATGTGTATGCAGTCTTGTAAATCTTGTCATCTGTTCCCACCGGAATACAATGGCCTACTCTTACAAAAAGCAGAACAGGATTTAACGTGTGTGCAAGATGTTCTGTGCGCATTTGCACACAGGGCCTCAGTTTAAAGTCTCATCTGAAGGACTTTTGGGGAGAGCAGAGTCAGCACTGATGTTAACTCCAGGGGAAAATGCTATACTGTTAGCTTACAGTTGTGTGTGGGTACAAAAAAAATGTGTAGTTTACTGTAATTACTTATTCACATGCAATGCTTGAGAAATCCACAAATATATATCCATCAAGTCAGTCAGTTTTCTCATAAAATAATCAGAACAAACTATCAGTGAGATGAGTCTATCACCCCTTCAACTAATAGAATTATCAGATAGTCTTCTTACCAATCCACCCACTTTCTTATCCATCCAGGGTACTACACCATCATCAACCATCAGTTATCAATGTTGCAATCAAAATGTCATTCATCCACCCTCTATCCACCCAATCTCTCCTCTCTCTCTCTCTTCTCTCCCTCGCTCTCTCTCTCTCTCATCTCTCTTCTCTCTCTCTCTCTCTCTCTCTTCTTCTCTCTCTCTCTCTCTTCTTCTTCTCTCTCTCTCTCTCTCTCTCTCTCTCGTCTCTCTGTCTGTCGTTTGTCTTCATGTCATATCACCACGACACCAACATAACAATGACACCACATGTCTTCATCAATACCAACACAGACACAACAATAACAATAACACAAACTGATGCTAACACCAGTAATATCTTCATTAATATCAACACCAACTGACACCAACATTAACAATAACACCACCGATGCCTTCATCAATACCAACACCAACAATAACAATAACACTACTGATGTTAACACCACAAATGCCCGCAATCAACATCACCACCAACACCAACATTAACAATAACACCACCGATGCCTTCATCAATACCAACACCAACAATAACAATAACACTACTGATGTTAACACCACAAACACCGCAATCAACATCACCACCAACACCAACATTAACAATAACACCACCGTATGCCTTCACCAATACCAACACCTACAATAACACTACTGATGCTAACTCCACAATACTTCACATCAGGGTCCCCAAGGTGAAGCTGGACGCGAAGGTGAGCCAAGGTCCGTCAGTGAAGCTAGGTCCCCAGGGTTGGCAAGGTATCCCGGGTCACCTCAGGCCTGGTGGCATGTGAAGGTGACAGAGGTGCCCTCAGGGTCTGCTGGTCTGCCCGGCGCCCCTGGTCCCTCCGCCGAACTGGAGGCCCCGGTTCCCAGGACTCAGGGCAACACCGGCATTTCTGTGAGGGAGTTGGTGTTGTTCTGTGTTGTGTGGGGGGAGGTGTTGGAGGGAGGTGTGTGTGTTGGGGGGTCGGTGGGGGATGGAGGGTGTTGGTGGTTGGTAAGGGGGGGGACGGAGGGAGGGATTTGGTGGTTGTTGTGGGTGGGGAGATGGAGGGTGTGTGGTGTTGTGTGTGTGTGTGTGTGTGTGTGTGTGTGTGTGGTTGTTTAGATGTGGGGTGGAGGGGGGGGGTGTTGGGTTGTGTGTGTAGGGATGTTGGGGGGGGTTTGGTTGTTGTGGGGGGGGGGGGGGGGGGTGGGGGGGGGGGGGGAGGGAGGAGGGCGTGTTGTGGTGTGGTGTGTGGAGAGTGTGTGAGGGGGGGGGTGGATGTGGGGGGTGGGGGATGGAGGGAGGGTGTTGTTGGTGGTTGTGTGGGGGGGGGGTGGAGGAGGGGGGTTTGTGGTTGTGTGTGTTGGGTGTGGAGGTTGGGGGGGGGGGGGTGGATGGTGGAGTGGGTGTGTGTGGTGTGTGAGAGAGAGAGAGAGTGAGTGAGTGTGTGTGGTGTGTGTGTGTAGTGTGTGTGTGTGTGTGTGTGTGTGTGTGTGTGTGTGTGTGTGTGAGTTGGGTGTGAGAGAAGAGGTGTGTGTGTGTAGAAAGAGAGAGAGAGTGCATCTGTGAAAGAGAGAGAGTGTGAGTGTATGTGAGAGAGAGAGAGAGAGCATGTGTGAGAGACAGTGTTTGTGTGTGGGGGGGGGGGGGGGGGGGCAGAGAAAGTGTGTGTGTGTGTGTGTGTTATATTTTTCACATTATTGTCTTTCGACTTTAAGTGATATCCAGGCTATACTAGAAACAATCATGAGAAAGTAAGGGAGAAGAGGGAGGGAAGAATTTTTAGAGTGATTGGGTGTTTATAATTCATTTGAAAGAATGAAATTGAAAGAGGGAGGGGTAGGGGGTGGGGGGAAGGTGCAGAGAGAGAAGTGTATGGTGTGAGAGAAGGGTGTAAGTGTGTTGAAGAAGTGATGTCTAAAAACATTTAGGTCCTGAGAGAACAAGAACCAGTGTAACATAAACTGTGTTTGTGTGTAGGAGAAGTGATATATAAAAACAAACTCGGGTCCTGAGAGAACAAGAACCAGTGTAACATAAACTGTGTTTGTGTGTAGGAGAAGTGATGTATATATAAACAAATTCAGGTCCTGAGAGAACAAGAACCAGTGTAACATAAACTGTGTTTGTGTGTAGGAGAAGTGATATATATATATATATATATATTATATATATATATATATATATATATATATATATATATATATATATATATAAAAAACAAATTCAGGTCCTGAGAGAACAAGAACCAGTGTAACATAAACTGTGTTTGTGTGTTGAAGAAGTGATATCTAAAAACAAATTTAGGTCCTGAGAGAACAAAAGCCAGTGTAACATAAACTGTGTTTGTGTGTAGGACAAGTGATATATATATATATATAAACAAATTCAGGTACTGAGAGAACAAGAACCAGTGTAACATAAACTGTGTTTGTGTGTAGGAGAAGTGATATAATATATATAAACAAATTCAGGTCCTGAGAGAACAAAAGCCAGTGTAACATAAACTGTGTTGTATGTAGGAGAAGTGATGTATATAAAAACAAACTCAGGTCCTGAGAGAACATAAGCCAGTGTAACATAAACTGTGTTTGTGTGTAGGAGAAGTTAAATCTAAAAACAAATTTAGGTCCTGAGAGAACAAAAGCCAGTGTAACATAAACTGTGTTTGTGTGTAGGAGATGTGATTATATTAAAAAATTCAGGTCTGAGAGAAAAGAACCATGTAAATAAACTGTGTTTGTGTGTAGGAGAAGTGATTAATATATATTAAACAAATTCAGGTCCTGAGAGAACAAGAACCAATGTAACATAAACTGTGTTTGTGTGTAGGAGAAGTGATATATATATATATAAACAAATTCAGGTCCTGAGAGAACAAAACCAGTGTAACATAAACTGTGTTTGTGTGTAGGAGAAGTGATATATATATAAACAAATTCGGGTCTGAGAGAACAAGAACCAGTGTAACATAAACTGTGTTTGTGTGTAGGAGAAGTGATATATATATATATAAACAAATTCAGGTCCTGAGAGAACAAGAACCAGTGTAACATAAACTGTGTTTGTGTGTAGGAGAAGTGATATATATAAAACAAATTCGGGTCCTGAGAGAACAAGAACCAGTGTAACATAAACTGTGTTTGTGTGTAGGAGAAGTGATATATATATATAAACAAATTCAGGTCCTGAGAGAACAAGAACCAATGTAACATAAACTGTGTTTGTGTGTAGGAGAAGTGATGTATATATAAACAAATTAGGTCCTGAGAACAAGAGCATGTAACATAAACGTGTTTGTGGTAGGAGAAGTGATTATATAAAACAATTCAGGTCTGAGGAACAAGAACCAGTGTATCATAAACTAAGATAGCATAGGCTTACTTATACATCATAACTGATATGTAACATGAATGCAACTGTGTGTTCATGTGTGTGTTTTCAGGGATTACCCGGAGAATCTGGATTCCCTGGTTCATCTGGAGCACCTGGAGCTAGAGTGAGTGTTGATCCTGGTCACAGGTTCAGACCCCCATTCCTCCCCCCCCCCCCCCCCTGTCTTTCCATATCTCTGTCTGTTTTTCATCTGGCTATCTTATTATCATTGTTTAATGTGCAGGATTTGCACCAAGAAATTTTTTAAATAGTGGTATTGAACAAAAGAATTTTATGTGGGGTGGGGTTAAGGGTGTAGGATTTTGTGTATGTTTCAACAAGTACATGATAGGACCAAATATGTGCGTGTATCAGGATTTGTATGGTTTGTAAAAATTTGTAAAACTGGAATTTATGTAAACAAAGTTGAAATGTGTGCCATTGAAAAAAAACAAAATTGTAAAACTTTTGGCAAAACTGAGACAAATTTTTTTCAGGGTATTAGATGTGTTTGCCCAAACTGACTTGGGACTTTTAAAAAGTTGTCAATTGAAGTTCCACCTTTCCTCACCCTCTCCTCACCCCATTGCAAAAAAAGAGAGAAAGAAGATCCATTCTGAAGGCTTAGGAGTGTTGTCTTTAAGGGGGAAAACAATAAACAAGACAAAAAAGGGATAACTGAAATGGAAATCTAACACATTTTTGATGAATTCAAATGTTCTGGTCAGTGTAACTTATTTTTTCTTTTAATCTGTTTTTGTACAGGGAGATACTGGAGTCCGTGGGTTCCCTGGAGATCCAGGAATAGCTGGTGAGGCGGTGAGTAAAATGCCTGTCTGTCTGTCTGTCTGTCTGTCTGTCTGTCTGTCTGTCTCTTTTTCTCTTCTCCTTTGAATTCTTCTTCTTCAATTCTTTGAATTCTTCTTCTTTGAATTCTTCAAATTTTTCTTTAAATGCTCAGACAGCAACTATTGTTGTATGTCATTTGAGCGAAAAGTGTTCCTCTGCTGTTAAGCGCCTGACAAGTTGGGCCATGCAGAGGAAAGAGAAAATTGTTATCTTTGAAGTCTTTTTGGAAAAAAAACACTTTTGCTTTGGGCTAACTCCAGTGGGGGATGAACACTCGCACAGATGCATGTGCATACACGCATTCACACACACTTGTGTATGCACACACACACATGCATGCATGCACGCTTAATATGGGGGGGGGGGGGGGGGGGAAGCACATGGGTGCTTATTCAATTACCTTCGGATGAGACTTTAAACCGAGGCCCCGTGTGCGAACGCACGCAGAACATCTTGCGCACACGTTAAATCCTGTTCCGCTTTTCGTAAGAGTAGGCCATTGTGTGCCGGTGGGAACAGATGACAAGATTTACAAAACTGCATACACACGGGGACCGGATGAAAAAAAGCACATGATTGCTTATTCTGTTATCCTCGATATAAAAGAATAAATAAATAAATAAATAAATAAATAAATAAATAAATCTTAATTATCAAAGAACAACATGTGTTAAAATTGAATTAAATTATAAACACATACACACAGAGAAAAATTCAGTGACTCAATTCCATGCCCTTTAAAACTACCTCAGTCATTCACTAGATGCTGTCACTACAACTCAGTCTTTATAATTCCATTAGTATATGTTGATTCCCAGAGAATGAGTTCGGTATCTTCAACTCTATGCGCATAGACTGATTCCCATTGAACGTGTTGCATATCAACTGTATGTACATAATGTATTATGTGTTATGTGTTTCCTCATATATTATATTGATTTCCAGTGAACTTGTTCCTTGTCTTCAACTCTCTGCACATAAACTGATTCCCATACACTATGTCTCCACATACGCATTGTGTTCAGTATCTTCACCTCTATACACATACACTGATTTCCACATACACATTGTGTTCAGTATCTTCACCTCTATGCACATACACTGATTCCTGTACACTGTGTCTCCACATACATATTGTGTTCCACATGTTCAGTGACATGCACATGCACTGACTCCCAGACTCTGTCCCCACATACACATTGTGTTCCATATCTTCAGCCACATACACCGATTCCCATACACTCTTTCCCTACATACACATTGTGTTCAGTATCTTCACCTCGACGCACATACACTGATTCCGACATACTGTACCCCCACATACATTTTCACATCTTCAAGGTGATGCACACACACTGATTCCCACACACTGTGTCCCCACATACATTATGTTCCATATCTTCAGCTCTATGCACATACACTGGTTCCAATACACTGTGTCCCCGCTTCCACACATCTTCAAGGCGATGCACATAACTATACCATAATCTGACCAGACTGACCATTGGTGCTGCAGGGTCGGCCAGGTTCTGATGGGTCCAAGGGAGAGACAGGAGATGCAGGTCTGCCGGGACCCTCTGGGCAGCCAGGACAACCCGGGCCTGTGGGCCCCCCTGGTCTGACAGGGCCTCCTGGTCCTCTGGGACCCACTGGTTCACAGGGCATGCCTGGAGAGAGGGTGAGTGAGTGCACAGAGAGAGGGGGGGGGGAGGGAGGGGAGAGAGAGAGGGGGGGAGAAAGGGAGGGTGAGAGGGAGGGTGAGAGAGGGGGAGGGGGAGGGAGGAGAGGAGAGAGAGAGAGAGAGAGAGAGAGAGAGGAGAGAGAGAGAGAGAGAGAGAGAGAGGAGAGAGAGAGAGAGGAGAGAGGAGGCGACAGTCAGAAACAATGAGAAACATACAATGGGATAGAGAGACAAGAAAGTGAGACAGACAGATAGGTTGACTGACTGACTGACTGACTGACTGACTGATGGTCAAAGAAATGGACCAACTAGCTGAGAAATTTTATCTCACTCCTGCTATCTCTCTTGTTGTCCTTACACGCACACTCCCATACACATGCATGCACATACACACACGCACACACACACACTTTCACACACTTTCACACACACACTTAGAGGTGGGCTGTGACCAAAGTGCTGAGGCAGCCATTCTCCATGTGCAGGGCAGCCCAGGAGAGACCGGTCAGCCAGGTATGTCCGGAGAGAGCGGTAACCCAGGTATGCCAGGAAACGATGGACTGCCAGGAGAGAGAGGCCAGCCTGGATTACAGGTGGGTGTGCCCAGGTGTCGGGCCTCTTTCATCACTCTTGACACTGGCATCATTTTGCTGTTGTTGTTATTGTCATTGGGGGCGGAATAGCTAAGTGGTCAGAGCACCCGCTTTCCCCAAGTCAAGTTAATTAATCAGTGTCGAGTGTGGTTACCAATTGGATGGGTGACAGAAGCCTTGGCTTCAGTACAGTCCCTCCTCAGTTCACCCGGCTGTAAATGGATACCTGCCCTCTTTAGGGTCAGGGAAGGTAAAGCAGTGAGGGAGAGGAGATGGGTGCCACCCTCAATATGCTGGCCCTGAGTGAAGCTGAGGTCTCTGATGCCTCGTTCCCCTACCACCGCCTAGGTTATGGTACACCTTTATCTTCTTACCTTTACCTTATTGTCATTTGAGAATTTTTTGTCAAGACAGTTTGCCTGTGTGATAAATTAGTATCTCTCAGGTGGTTTAGTATATAAAGGATGTCTGGAGATGTTATGATTGGTGAAATTTCATTGGTGACTGAACAGAACGATGTTTCCACTCTTTTCAGTGCACAGTCTGAAAAGAAATGTCCGGGTACATTAATTAACTTGAGAAACAGCTGTATATATTATATATATATATATATATATATATATATATATAATATATAATATATTATATATATATATATATATATATATATTTCACAGTTGATCTAGTATGGATCTTAATTCAAAACAGTGTTTTAAATTCTTTTTCATATTTAAGTTTCAATTCATGAGAGAATATCTGTTTTCTGTGTTGTTCTTTTTCATGTTTATTGAGTGGAATAACAATAACTTTTTCCTTTAAGTTTGCATGAAATGGTTGTTTGCCATTGGTTAAGGATAATTCCTACTCAAGGCTAGGTCCAGATGAAAAATATATCCACACTTGGTTTTTACCCTTGGAAATAAAGATGATCAATCAATCAATCAGTCATAATCAATCAATCAATCATTTCTGTGTGCAGGGACCACAAGGTGGCTCAGGTGTGACAGGCCCTCAAGGAGAGCGAGGGTCACCTGGTTTCTCAGGGTCTGCTGGAGAGCCAGGACCTCCTGGTCCTATCGGAAATCCTGTTAGTAGGCCTTGCTTGTCTTCATGTGTGTGTGTGTGTGTTGTGTGCGTGTGTGTGTGGTGTGTGTGTGTGTGTGTGTTGTGTTGTGTGTGTGCTTGTGTGTGTGTGCGTTTGTGTGTCGTTTGTGTGCATGTGTTTGTGTGTGTGTGTGTGTGCGTTTGTGCATTTGTGTGTGCGTTTGTGTGTGCGTGTGTGTGTGTGCGTGTGCGTGTGCGTGTGTGTGTGTGCTGTGTGTGTGTGTGTGTGTGTGTGTGTGTGTGTGTGTGGGTTTTTGTGAGTGTGTGTGTTTGTGTGTGCAGTTTGTCATTTGTTGTGGTTGTGGGTTTTGTGTTGTGTGTGTGTGTTGTGCTTTCTGTGTCATTTGTTGTGCGTTTGTGTGTCGTTGTGTGTGTGTGTGTGTGTGGTGTGTGTGTGTTTGTGTGTGTGTGTGTTATTTTTGAGGATATATTCAGAGAGAGAGAGAGATTTAAGTAACATTTATGTTTGGTTGGGTTTTTCTTTTTTTGTTGTTGTTGTTTTCCTGTTCATTTTGTTTGGAATCATTTTTTTTCTATTTGTGTTTATTTTTTTGTTTGTTTACTTTATTTGTTGTTAATTTGCTGTTATCAAGTATTTGTTCTTGAGCTTTCAGCATTAGATTACATGATTGTGTTTGCTCTCTCTCTCTTGTGCCTAAGATTGTTATTGCTCTCTCTGTGGCTATGATTGTTATTGCTCTCTCTCTTGTGTATGCTTCCGGCTATGATTGTTATTGCTCTCTCTGTGCCTATGATTGGTATTGCTCTCTCTGTACCTATGATTGGTATTGCTTTCTCTGTGTACAGGTCTATGATTGTTATTGCTCTCTCTGTACCTAGATTGGTATTGCTCTCTCTGTGCCTATGATTGGTATTGCTCTCTCTGTGCCTATGATTGTTATTGCTCTCCTCTGTGTACCTATGATTGGTAGTTCTCTCTCTGTTTGTGTACCTATGATTGGTATTGCTCTCTCTTCTGTACCTATGATTGGTATTGCTTCTCTCTGTGTACCTATGATTGGTATTGTTCTCTCTCTGTGTACCTATGATTGTATTGCTCTCTCTGTGTACCTATGATTGGTATTCTCTCTCTCTGTGCTTGACCTATGCTTTGGTATTGTGCTATTCTCTCTCTGTACCTATGATAATATTGCTATTCTTCTCTCTGTGCCTATGATTGCTATTGCTCTCTCTCTGTGCCATGATTGGGTATTTCTCTCTGTGCCTATGATTGCGATATCACTCTCTCTGTGCCTATGATTGGTATGCTCTCTCTGTGTACTTGATTGTATTGCTTTCTCTGGCCTCGAGGTGAGTCGGTGCACGAGGGGAGAGTGTGAAAGAACGGAGCCCCTGGTCTGCCCGACCCTGGAGTTTCATGGGTCTTCTGGATATCCTGGTGAAGCTGGAGCCCTGTGAGTTTGGTGTTCAAACCTCCTCCCTGTGACATTGGAGTAGTACAGTAGTTATGTGAGTGCGATGAACAGATTGTCTGAAAATATGTGTGCTGTATAAGTATCCAGTATTATTGTCAAGAGGAGGAGGAGGATGAAGTAGTAGTAGTAGTAGTAGTAGTAGTAGTAGTAGTAGTAGTAGTAGTAGTAGTAGTAGAGGTAAAAGTAGAAGTAGTAGTAGTAGTAGAAGCAGTAGCAGCAGTAGAAGAAGTAGTGGTACCAGCAGCAGCAGCAGCAGCAGCAGCAGCAGTAGTAGCCAGCAGCAGCAGCAGCAGCAGCAGCAGCAGTAGTAGTAGTAGTAGTAGTAGTACAGGTAGTAGAAGTAGGAGCAGCAGCAGCAATGTCATCAGCACTCAAATGATAGTGAGGATAAGTACAAAGACATTGGGAAGAAGACTGAGAAGAAACCAGACTCGTAGATCCTTTGTAGAGACACTGATCACTGACAGTCATTATGAAAATGATGATAATGCCAGACATAGGGATGAATAAGTCTGTGATTTATATGATGGGTGTAAACATCTACCTGTAAAGGTGTAACCATAGTTCTGAATTAAGAGTAACAAATCACAGTGATGAATAAATCTGATTTATATAACACATATAAACCTGTACCTATAAAGGCATAATCACAGTGCTGGATGATAACAGGAATGATGATAAAAAGTGATAATATATGGATTTTATATAGTGCTATATATTGTAAAAACAAAACAATGAGCTTGTATTCAGCCTGTTTACACGCTCAACCAATTTCAAATAGTTTAAACAAATTTAAATTTACACACACACATACATCACACATACACACACACAACACACACACACAAACACATACACACACACAACACACACACACACAACACACACACACACACACACACAACACACACAACACACAACACAACACACACAACACACACACACACACACACACACACACACACACACACACACACACACACACACACACACCAAGGTAACACATTTTGGCAAGGTAATACAGATTTTGGCTGTTAAAGGCAGGAACAGATTATTACAAGATGAAGCAGTGGACCCACACACACACACACACACACACACTCACACACACACACACACACGCACGCACGCACGCACGCACACACACACAAAACACAACACAACACAACACAACACAACACAACACAACACAACACAACACAACACAACACAAACAACACACACACACACACACACACACACACACACCTCTCTCTCTCTCTCTCTCTCTCTCTCTCTCTCTCTCTCTCTCTCTCTCTCTCTCTCTCTCACACACACACACACACACACACACACACACAAAACACAACACAACACACTCCTCCTCTCTCTCACAACACAACACACACACACAACACACACACAAAACACACTCACCACTCCACACACACACACACACATGGATCGGTGGTCTAGGGACAAGTCCTAGGTTGGAAATAAGCGATAGACTGGCGTCCTATCCAGGGGGAGTCTATGACTCTCAGTCACTTAACACCACAGAAACCGGGATAAGCACCGGCCTGATGAGCCTTAGGCTCGGGACAGACAGAGAGAAGGAAGAGGAGGCAGGCAGTCAGGCATGGCAGTAACGTGGGCCGTGGCTGTGGTTGCAGGGTCAGAGAGGCAAAGATGGGGCAGCAGGACAGACTGGAGCTCCAGGCAGCAAGGGAAGCAGGGGAAACCCTGGCGTGCAGGGACCTCCCGGACTCATGGGGCCTGTGGTGAGTGGTGTGGGGGGGTTTGGGGTGTGAGGGTGGCTGAAAGGGGGGGTTGGATGGTGGGTGTGGGAGGAGGGGTGTGGGTGTTGGAGGGAGGGTGTAGGTGGGTTGTGTGAGTTTGTGTGTGTGTGTGTACATGCATATGTAAGTGGGAAAGAGGGGGTGAGTGTAGATGTTTTTTTATGTGTGTGTGGTGTGTGGAGAGAGAGAGAGATAGGGGAAAGGGTGGGTGGGTGGGGGAAGGTGATGAACATGAAAGGGGAAAAGAAACATTCCAAATAGCAGTAATAAAGTCAAACTAATTTAAGATGTAACCTTAACAAACATTGAAAAATCAAATATGTAATAGTGAGGGTTTTTTTTTAATGTTAAAAGCATATAAACTGAAGAAATAATGTTTCAAACAGACACGTCAGAAAGTAGAACACAACATGATGAACATGCTAAATAAGAAAAGAAAAATGACATTGATCAGAAATCAATGCAGCTCCTGTTCAGAACATCTTGGCTAACCAGAGATTTGATTCCATGATCTTAATGTCTTACATGTGTTTTCCTAGGGTCTACCTGGCCAAACTGGCCCTGCCGGACCTCAAGGAGAACGGGGAGAAAGGGTGAGTTTTGCTTGTTTGACTGTGAGTTTTGTTTGTTGCACTGCGAGTTTTGTTTGTTGCATTGTGAGTTTTGTTTAGTTTTGACTGTGAGTTTTGTTTAGTTTTGACTGTGAGTTTTGTTTGTTGTGCTGCGAGTTTTGTTTCGTTTTGACTGTGAGTTTTGTTTAGTTTTGACTGTAAGTTTTGTTTGTTGTGCTGCGAGTTTTGTTTGTTTGATTGTGAGTTTTGTTTGTTGTGCTGTGAGTTTTGTTTGTTTGACTGTGAGTTTTGTTTAGTTTTGACTGTGAGTTTTGTTTAGTTTTGACTGTGAGTTTTGTTTAGTTTTGACTGTGAATTTTGTTTAGTTTGAGTTTTGTTTGTTTTTGCTGTGAGTTTTGTTTGTTGCGCTGTGAGTTTTGTTTGTTTTTGCTGTGAGTTTTGTTTGTTTTTCCAATGAGTTTTGTTCGTTGCGCTGTGAGTTGTTACTTATCTGTGTTGACAGATTCTGACTTTATGTGTGTATGATTTTTAAAACACCTTACCATAAAGGCAGCTGTATTCCAACTTCAGAAGAAATTTTTCCTCAATGTTAATGGAGACTACAGGTTTGTCATGCTAGGAACTTGTCATGGATGAAAATAATTCTTTTATGATATTTCAAATTATACTAGCATATTAATTATTCATGTAAGCTTTGCCTGCATGTGTGTGCATCAATAACTGACTGAGGTTTTGACCTGACTTTTTCAGGGAGAAAGTGGTAACGGTGGACAGCAAGGACCTGCTGGTGCCCCAGGTGCCCCTGTGAGTACTCTGTGTGTGTGTGTGTGTGTGGTTGTGGGTGGGTGGGTATGTGGGTGTGGGTGTGTGTGTGTGTAGGTGTAGGTGTGTGTGTGTGTGTGTGTGTGTGGTGTTGTGTGTGTGTGTGTGTGTGTGTGTGTGTGTGTGTGTGTAGGTGTGTGTGTAGGTGTGTGTGTGCGTGGTATTCACTATAGGCAGTGAAGATTGTTGGAGTATTTCCCTTAGTTGTACCTTATGAAACTGAAGTGAAATAAGTGTAATGGCACGCAAATGTAAATGATTCTTTGAATGTATATGTTGCTGACATTGTTCATAATACCATAAATATGTTCATCGGTTCAGAGAAAGTCACAAGAGTTATAACAAAGACATTGAGAATGATACAAGTTATTTTCTTGTGTAGGTAAAGTGTATTATATCTTACTTTTGTAATGACAATGATATGTTATTTAACAATGTTTCAGCTAGATAATTTTGAACACTTTGTTAAAAAATAATGTTTAATCATTGAAAATATTTGATTAATTATAAAATCAAGAATCTTAACCTTTCCTATAATGATAACTGCAACAACAAGAAACCTAAGTGAACTTGTTTACAATGGAAGAAAACTACTTAAAAAATTTGTGACAATGCTATAGAAGATGTCATAGCAGGTCATGTGACATTGGGGTCAAAGGTGAACATGTGCTATTTCAGGGTCCAGCTGGTCAGCAAGGTCCCGCAGGTCGTGCCGGAAAGTCCGGTGCCAAGGGAGACAAGGGCTGGCCAGGAATGCCCGGATCTAACGGACCACCTGGACCTCCTGTGAGTTTACTTTCTTTTTTTTTGCTTTTATATCTTGGATAATGGAATAAGCACTTGTGTGCTTTTTTTTACCTCCAGTCTCTATATGTATGCAGTTTTGTTAATTTTGTCATCTGTTCCCACTGGCACACAATGGCCTCCTCTTTGGAAAAGCGGAACAGGATTTAACCTGTGTGCAAGATGTTATGCGTGCATTTGCACATGAGGCCTCAGTTTAGAGTGTCATCCGAAGAACTTTTGGGAAGAGTGGAGTCTGCTTTGATGTTAACTCCAGGGAAAAATCTCCTCGAATGGGAATTGAACCCGGGTTGTCAGATTGCGAGTGCAATGTTCTGACCACTAGGCTATCCCGCCCACTGACTAATCTTCATTGGGGAGGTACTCAGGGGTGGGGGGTGGGGAGGGGGGTGGACAGAAAACAAATTAATGGGGAGGGGCAATTGAGAGAAAACAAATAAATTAGTAAAATTGTAATTTTTTTTTATAATGGGGGAATAGATGGGAAAGATGGAGTAAGAATGAGCAAAAGAACAGGTTTTGTTTTCTGAGGGCAATAGAAATGGAAAAATGACTTTTCTTTCATTCTGCCCTTGAGAAATAGTGTGTGTGTTGTGTACTTGTGTGTGAGAGGAGAGAGAGAGAGAGAGAGAGAGAGAGAGAGAGAGAGAGAGAGAGAGAGAGAGAGAGAGAGAGAGAGGGGGGGGGAGGTGGCAGGCGGGCGGGCGGCAGAGAGGCTTGTATATATGAGAGATATTTAGAGCTAGAAATATTTATGGAGAAGGAGAACTGAACCCATGTGATTTCTGTTGTGTTCCTACAGGGCCCCATGGGAGACAATGGACTCAGTGGACTGCCTGGACCCCCTGGATCCCAGGTAAATATGAATACAGGTGATAGGAATGAGAGACTGACAGAATGAGTATTACTGTAGAAAAATCAAGCAAATAAATAAATGACTGAATAAATGAATGAATGGCTGAGTTTTCCAATGAAAAGGACCACAATCTTCTATATTCTACTGACAATACAAACAATGTTTATGCCGCTGGTTCGATTTCTGAAATGTTATACATGACATGAGTTACTAGTTTGTTTTCTAAAACTTTATAAATACCACATGTTATTGGACTGGTCTCTGAAAAAAAAAAGTTTGTTACTGATATGCCTGAGTTTCTCTGTTTTGAGGTCACAACGAATCTTGATTAGAACGTGGTCATTGTGATGTGTGACATGGCTGACACAATTTGTTGCTAGCATCATAGTACTTTTGGCAATATTCAGCGCTATAAAAAAATCCATATATTTCCATTGTTATAATTATCATTGTTGTTATTATTACAGGGCAGTGCAGGATCCCGTGGACCCCCTGGCCGCAATGGAGAGCCTGGACCACAGGGCCCACCTGGCAGTCCTGTAAGTCCACCTGTCTGTCCACTTGCCTGTCTATCTGTTTGTCTGTCTGTCTGTCTGTCTTCCATCTGCCTGTCTGTTTGTTTACCATCTGCCTGTCTGTCATCCACCTGTCTGTCTACTTGTCTGTCTTATGTCTGTCTGTCTTCCATCTGCCTGTTTTCCACCTGTCTGTCTGCCTGTCTGTATTCCACCTGGTTGTCTGTCTTCCACCTGTCAGTCTGTCTGTCTGCTTGTCTGCCTGTCTGCCCATCAATCTTTCTTCCATCTGTCTGTCTGTCTGTCTGTCCTTTTCTGTCTCCGTCTTGTTTGCAATGGAGAACCTGGACAAGTCCAATTCCGAGTTCTGATAGATTTATCTATCTGTATTCTGTAGATTGGGTGTGTGTGTGTGTGTGTGTGTGTGTGAGAGAGAGAGAAAGAGAGAGAGAGTGTGTGTGTGTGTGTGTGTGTGTGTGTGTGTGTGTGTGTGTGTGTGTGTGTGTGTGTGTGTGAGAGAGTGTGTGTGTGAGTGTGTGTGTGTATGTGTGTGATCATATTATATGTGTATGTATGATCAAAATAATGACAATGCACATACCATGTGGCAGGGCCCCAGAGGACCTGATGGTGAATTAGGACCCTCAGGTGTTGCTGGACCTCGTGGACCCCCTGGCCCTCCTGGACCCCCGGTACGTTTTTTTATTTTTCTGTCTGTTTTTACCTTTACCTTTTACCTATCTCTGTACCTCTGTCTGTATCTTTGTCTGTATTTCTGTCTTCTGTCCCCACATGAGAACCTCTGGTTTATTTGAATGTTCGCCCTGAGGTTTTGATTCTGATTTTCTAAACACTCAGTTTTTCTGTTCCCAAGTTGCATCAGCCCCTTTTTTGTTGATAATCAGTGGTGATGAGGTATTGATGTCAGGATGCTGCTATGGAAGTGCATGTGCTTCGAGACTGTTGTGATAGGATTGTTGTACTCTACCTCAGCACACAGATACGGCATCTATCTATCTATCTATCTATCTATCTATCTATCTATCTATCTATCTATCTATCTATCTATCTATCTGTCTGTCTGTCTGTCTATCTATCCATCCCTTAGTCTGGAGACCGTGGTGGCACCCCTGAAGACTACACAACCAGTTCCCTCCATTCCTCTCTCTGTTCTGCCTTTCTCCAAGTTTTGTTGAGTTCTAGGCCTGTCCATTCGCTGTTGTTGTCCTCCCAGACCTAGCATAACACAGTCAAATGTTCTTGATAAATTAGTAACCAGCTGGCTTCAGTTCAGCTGGGATGCGATGGAATGGGTTGTAGTTCAGAGAAACTGAAATAAGGGGAAACAGATAGCTATGCTACCCTTCCAGTCAAGGATATTTTCTCACATCATCAGGGCTGGAGAGACACAGACGCCTGCAATGATGGTCAGGTAATTTGAGAAACTCTCAAAAGTTGCATCTGTATAGTGTGTCTGTGGTCTGTAGGTAATAATGCACCTCCCTATACTATGAGAAATGCATGTCCAATTCCCACTTCTCAAAGCTGTCCCCGAATCCACTAGACCTTACAATACAAATAAACACAATGCTATGCAATACAATGGAATACAACCCAAAATAGAATACAGTGCAATGCAAAACAACACAATGGAACACCTCACACTACAACAAAAGTGCAGTAAAATGCACTACAACACAAAACAACACATAGAATACCTTATAGCATAAAACAGTAGAACAGAACACAGTACAACACCCAAAACAGAAAGTAAAGCAACTAATTAAGCAGAATACAAAACAACACACAACAGTGCATAACACAGCGCAACTTAACACAATACAACATGACACATACCTACACATCCCAATATCCAAAAGAGAGTCACATCAAGTCAAAATGATCTTTAATGAGGGTAAAAGATGACAACTTTTTTTTCATCCCTAACAAAAAATCAAGGAAATTGACTCTGTGTGTGTGTGTGTGTGTGTGTGTGTGTGTGTGTGTGTGTGTGTGTGTGTGGTTTACAGGGCTACGCTGCTGCCTATGGTGGTCCCCAGAGCTACGGAGGCCAGAAAGGGCCTGACCCCTACATGGTGAGTTGGGACTGGAGAGAGAGAGAGAGAGATTTTGATTTAATTTTGATTTATTCTTTTATATCGAGGATAATGGAATAAGCACTCTTGTGCTTTTTTACATCCAGTCCCTGTGTGTATGCAGTTTTGTAAATGTCATCTGTTCCCACCGGCACAAGATGGCCTACTCTTACGAAAAGCGGAACAGGATTTGACGTGTGCACAAGATGTTCTGCGTGCGTTCGCACAAGTCTCATCCGAAGGACTTTTGGGGAGAGTGGAGTCAGCACTGATGTTAACTCCAGGAGAAAAATCTCTTCGACCGGAATCGAACCCGGGTCGTCAAATTGCCAGTGCAATGTTCTGACCACTAGGCTATCCGTCCCTGGCTAGGCTATCCACACAGAGAGAGATTGACACTTATATTTATTTTGCAAAGGTTATCTGCTAATATACAAATTAGAGAAAGCGTACATTTACCAAGTATATGAATAGTTTATTAAGATTTTAGGCTATAGCCCCTTTACATTTACCGAAAGGGAGGGAGGGAGAGAGAGAGAGATTTTGTTGAAAAGAAGACATAATTGAATGACATAACCACTGTCTTGACATGTTTTGTTTTCCTTTCTGTGTGCAGCAATACGACCAGCCTCTTGATGTAAGTAACCCATTTTTACAATTCATTGTACTATATTTTCCACCAGAAATAACTGTCTTGAAAGAGTATCACACGAAAACAAAATTAAGGTATTTCTAAAATAGAAACAGCCATCCATCCATCTGAATAACTTGTTTCTATAGTCAATGATGATAAGTCAGCTGATTAATAGGTTCTGAAAACAGCTGGTACCATGAAGACATTCTGAGAGTGAAGATGATGATGATGGTTGTGATGCCTAACTTGATGTGATGTTCAGAGATCTCTCTAAAGGCCTGATCTGTGTACAGATGGCCTGTTGTGTGAGCATGATGATGACGATGACAATGATGATAATCTTACAGGCTGCCAAGCTGTATAAAGGCTTGAACTGAACTACATAGTTCTTATGGTTTGTTTCCTATCTTTTGGGCATAATCAGATTGATGACAATGGTGATGAGGGTGACAATGACGATCATGATGATGATGATGAGATGATGATGATGATGATGATGATGTTAACCTCTTTACTGTGCTGTTGACAAACAGCGTTGGTCTTAGAAACCGTCACCAGCAATGCTCTGTTGAGGATTGCTGTTCGTCATGATTCAACACTCTTTTTGTTTCTTCCAGCATGTGTCTGAGCAAAAGAAATGATAGCACTGAAAGGGTTAATGATAGCAGTGAGGATGGTTATGATAACAAAGGCATATGATGGTAACAATGAAAATGATAACAACATGTATGATGCTAATAACAATGATAAAAATGAAGATAATTATAGTGTAGAGGATATAATGATAACAATGAAGATAATGATAACAATGATGATGACAATAATAACAATGATGATGTTAATGATGTCCAACAGAATGCAGAGCTGTATGAAGGTCTGAACTACGCCACAGATGCCCTGTCCCGTGTGCGACGACCAACTGGCCAGCCCACCAGCCCCGGAAGAACCTGTCAGGACATCAAGGAGGCCAATCCTGATGCCCCTACTGGTCAGTCACAGCTCCTTACTCTTTATTTATTTGTTTGTTTGCTTATTTGTTTGTTTATTTATTTATTCTTTTACGTCAAGGGTAATGGAATAAGCACTCGTATGCCTTTTTTTACATCCAGTCCCCGTGTGTATGCAGTTTTGTAAATCTTGTCATCTGTTCCCACCGGCACACAATGGCCTACTCTTATGAAAAGCGGAACAGGATTTAACATGTGTGGAAGATGTTCTGTGTGCGTTCACACATGGGGCCTTGATTCAACTAGTCTCATCTGAGGGGTGAGTGGAGTCAGCACTGATGTTAACTCCAGAGGAAAAATCCCTGCTAACAGGAATGAAACCCGGGTCAATAAATTGTGAGCACAATGTTCTGACTACTAGGCTATCCCGTCCCACTCTTCAGTAGTTCTGGCACTAGTGATAGGAGCAGTTCGGGTAGTAGTAGAAACAGTAGAGTAAATGTGGTATGTTTTATATTAAAAAAATCATTGAAAGTGAAAGATAACTTTTCTTTCCCTATTCACCCATCCCATAGTCTTGTAGACGGTGGGGGCTCCACTGATGATTTTGCAACCAGCTTCCTCCACTCCCAGCAGTCCTCAGCTTTTTATAGCAAATTATTCCACTCAAGTCTTCCCATCGTTTTCTCTTTCTGCTTCTTCATCTCTCTCCTTGTACTGTTCCTTGTAGGACAGTCTTGGTCAGTCCAGGTGTTAGTGTGATGTGCCCCTACCACTTCAGTTTGCTTTTTTTTTCACTGAAGTTAGGAGCTCTTTATATGGTCATATGGCATTTTTAATTCTGCTTTTCACTTCCTCATTAGTGTTGTGATCTCTGTATGAGATACCAAGGAGTTTACAAAAGCATCTCATCTCCATTGCCTGTATCCTCCTTTCAATGCTTGCTGTTATATTTCATTACCAGGTGTTTAATTAAATGACTGAAAGAGAAACATATTGCTTTACAGGTGTTATATTATGTCGTGCACTCTAAAATGACCTTTCTGTGGGTGTGAGTGGTTGAAAACTTCATGGATTTTTACTATTTCTAGAGTAAACATGGTTACCTGTATGTGGATGTGTGCAGATGAGTACTCGATCATTTACTGTGTCTTGCACTAAATCATGGTGTGTGTTTGTGTTCTTGTTTTCTTGTTGTTGTTTTTTTTTTTATTCTTTTATATCGAGGATAATGGAATAAGTTGTGCTTTTTTACATCCAGTCCCTGTGTGTATGCAGTTTTGTAAATGTCATCTGTTCCCACCTGCACATGGTGGCCTACTTTTACGAAAAAGCGTAACAGGAATTAACGTGTGCGCAAGATGTTTTGCGTGCGTTCGCACATGGGGCCTCGGTTTAAAGTCTCATCCGAAAGACTTGAAGAGAGAGTGTGTGTGTGTGTGTGTGCCTGTGTGTGTTTGTGCCTCGGAGTGTGTGTGTGTACAGGTGAACACTTGATCTTTAACTGTGTCTAACTCTAAGTCATGGGTGTGTGTGTGTACACAGGTGATTACTGGATCGACCCTAACGGAGACAGCGCAGTGGACGCCATCTTGGTGCACTGTGACATGTCCCGCGTGGAGACGTGTGTGCGGCCCAGTCCTGCTACCTTTGGGAACCAGCAGTGGACCAAGCCTCAGGGCGCTGGCCAGCTCTTCATGGATGACATGAAGGGCAGCGAGGAGGTCTGTTTTTCTTGTGATTATTGTAGTTTTTCTTGTGATTATTGCTCTTGCGGTGGTGGTGGTTGTTGTGATTGGGTTGGTTTTTTTGTTTCTTTGGGGATTTTTTTGTTTTGGTGTTTTGTTGTTGTTTTTTCAGGGGTAAAAGGTGTTGTTTTTTTTTTTGGGGGGGGAGCTGTTTGGTGGCTTTTTTTTCCTATTTTGATCAGGTTTTTCTTTCATCTTATTGTTCTGTATTTATTGATTGTGACTCTGTGTGTGTGTGTGTGTGTGTGTGTGTGTGTGTGTGTGTGTGTGTGGTGTGTGTGTACACTTCATTAGAGAGAGTGGTAGACTGTGTAGAAGTTATGTCTATGTTTTGTTAGAGCTTTGCATGGAGAGTCACATTTCTCCAACCACACATTGTATGTTTGGGTTTTTCTTTTTATGGTTCGTTCATGTGACCTTTATAAAAATTGCCTCTGAAGATGATGATATTGATACTGTTAAGGAGGATAATGGTAATGATGATGATGTATAGCTGACAATGACGATAATATTGCTGATGGCAGTGATGTTATACTCTCCATTGTGATGATGGTATTGATGATGGTGAAAATGATGTTATACTGTTGATGGTGATGATGAGGGTAATGATGATATTATTGATATTGTTGATAGTGGTTTTGTTATACTGATGATGGTGATGATGATGGATGATGACGACGACGATGATGATGATGATGACAATGAAACTCACCATGACATCCCTTTCCAGTTCACCTACAAGGCAGAGAAGCAGCAGCTGAAGTACCTGCAGCTGTTGTCTGACATGGCCCGACAGAACGTGACCTACAACTGCCTCAACAGCCAGGCCTCAGGGGCACGCCTTCTCCTGGCATCTGGGGATGAGCTGGACATTCTCTGCCCAAGTACAGGAAGACCACCTACATCAATGTCCAGGACGAATGTGTAAGTTGTGTACTCCTCACATGACCACATACCTACATCAATGTCCAGGACGAATGTGTAAGTTGTGTACTCCTCACATGACCACATACTAATCAATGTCCAGGACGAATGTGTAAGTTGTGTACTCCTCACATGACACATACCTACATCAATGTCCAGGCGAATGTGTAAGTTGTGTACTCCTCACATGACCACATACCTAATCATGTCCAGGACGAATGTGTAAGTTGTGTACTCCTCACATGACCACATACCTACATCAATGTCCAGGACGAATGTGTAAGTTGTGTACTCCTCACATGACCACATACCTACATCAATGTCCAGGCGAATGTGTAAGTTGTGTACTCCTCACATGACCACATACCTACATCAATGTCCAGACGAATGTGTAAGTTGTGTACTCCTCACATGACCACATACTACATCAATGTCCAGGACGAATGTGTAAGTTGTGTACTCCTCACATGACCACATACCTACATCAATGTCCAGGATGAATGTGTAAGTTGGGCACTCCTCACATGAACACATACTACATCATGTCCAGGATGAATGTGTAAGTTGGGCACTCCTCACATGACACATACCTACTCAATGTCAGGACGAAGTGTAAGTTGGGCACTCCCTCACATGAACACATCCCTACATCAATGTCAGGACGAATGTGTAAGTTGTATACTCCTCACATGACCACATACCTACATCAATGTCCAGACGAATGTGTAAGTTGTGTACTCCTCACATGACCACATACCTACATCAATGTCCAGGATGAATGTGTACGTTGGGCGTCCTCACATGAGCTATTAAGAAGACCACCTACATCAATGTCCAGGATGAATGTTGTAAGTTGTGTACTCCTCACATGACCACACTACATCAATGTCCGGACGAATGTGTAAGTTGGGCACTCCTCACATGAACACATACCTACATCAACGTCAGGACGAATGTGTAAGTTGGGCACTCCCTCACATGAACACATACCTACATAACGTCCAGGACGAATGTGTAAGTTGGGCACTCTCACATGACCACATACCTACATCAATGTCCAGGACGAATGTGTAAGTTGGCACTCCTCACATGAACACATACTACATCAATGTCCAGGACGAATGTGTAAGTTGGGCACTCCTCACATGACCACATACCTACATCAATGTCAGGACGAATGTGTAAGTTGGGTACTCCTCACATGACCACATCTCTTAAGAAGACCACCTACATCAATGTCCAGTACGAATGTGTATGTTGGGTACTCCTCACATGAGCACATCTTATAAGACCACCTACATCAATGTCCAGGACGAATGTGTATGTTGGGTACTCCTCACATGAGCACATCTTATAAGACCACCTACATCAATGTCCAGGACGAATGTGTAAGTTGGGGCACATCTCCTGTGGGAATGCTGGGGGAGGAGGGGGCTGCTCATTCATATGAGACTGTTAACTAAGGCCCCATATGTAAACACACGCAGAACATCTTGCGCACATGTTAAATCCTGTTCAGCTTCTCATAAGAATAGGCCATTGTGTGCCGATGGGAATAGATAAGATTAACAAAACTATTTGCACATGGGGACTTGATGTATAAAAGGCACATGAGTGCTTATTCCATTATCTTCAATACAAAAGAATAAATAAATAAATAAATAAATAATAAATAAATAAATAAAGAGCATCCCCACCTTCTGGAAATTCTGTGCAAGGAATTCCCACATTTCTATCCCTCTCTTTGTTTTTGGTTTCCTCCTGTTTTCCTTTTACTTGTCTGTTTTGCGTCTTCTGGATCCAATCTCGTGCCTTTTTTTCAATGAGACTGAAAAGATAGTTTTCTCCCATGCTGAAGTTGGATGTTCTGGGCCTGACTTGTTGGGTGCTTAATGACAGCTCAATGCTTTTTTGCTTGTGTGACAGACAACATTAGTCGCTGCATGAGGGATCAAAGAAGAAGATGTTTATTCTATTATTCTTTGAAGGATAATAGAAGAAGCACTCGTGTGCTTTTTTACATCCAGTCCCCTTGTGAATGCAGTTTTGTAAATTTTGTCATCTGTTCCCACTGGCACACAATGGCCTTCAAGTCCAAAAAACGGAACAAGATTTAACATGTGTGCAAGATGTTCTGCATGTGTTCGCACACTGTTTTTATCTCTGATAACTGTGAAGTATCACTCATGTAACCCAATGCTTTTGAATATCCTAACCTTTCTTAAGAATGCAAAAGAAATTTCAGAGTAATTATTGACATTTTAAAATTCTGATTACCTTTCCATGGAGAGAGAGAGAGAGAGAGAGAGAGAGAGAGAGAGAGGATGGAGCGCTGATTTAAGCTTTTGTTTGATTGGCTGTTTCAGGCTCGTGACAACCAATGGCACAGTGCTGTTATTGATGTCCGCACCAGCAAGACTGACATTCTGCCAATCACAGATATCCGTCTGTTTGACGTGGGCCGCCAGAATCAACAATTTGGAGTGGAAATTGGCTTTGTCTGTTTCAGCTAAAATTAGCCAGATTTACAAAAAGATCTTTATGTTTTTTATGAATTTTCTTCTGGGGACAGATGGCTCTGATGCTCTGAAAGGAAGGCTTTCTGTTTTCAATAAAATGTTTGGGGAGAAAAAAAATTTCTATGAAGTTGCTGATATAAAGGGCAGTTTACTTTTAGGGGATGGGGATGCGGGGAGCGGACATTGTGATGATGTTTCATGATGCCTTGTGAGAACGAGTGGTGACTATTGTGAAGTGAAGTGCCTTATCGAACTCCGTCCACATCTGTACGATAATGTGTCTCATCATACTATTTTGATACTAATATCTTTTTCATATTTTTTTTCTACTGTTGTCGAGTGTCAGTTTTGTATGACTTTGATTTTTTTTTTGGTTTTACTTCTTTACCCTCCCTCTTGATCATCCACCTGTGTGTAAGATCATTCCAAAAGGAAACAGAACACATGCACACCACCTGCTGAAAATGAAAGCGTCCAGTGTTACACCAGACTGGAACAACAACATAGAAACCATCTGATTCTGTGACACCTGTCCATTATTCAATTTTATGATGAGTAAACCTGCTCACTTCTATGCTCAGGTATGCAACATCGCTGTACAATTCCACCCAGTGTACAAAATAGAGAAAGAGATAGCGAGCATGAACTCAGAAACATGATTGTTGAAAAATACAGTAAATGAAATGGTTATTATGTCAGTGCTCGATGTGTTTCCTTTTATTTCGTTGTATGGTAGTGTCCATCTTTCGAAATTGTGTAGGAATTATTACATTGAGGGATTGTGAGTTGTGTTGTTGTTGCTGTTTTGTCTTTTTCATGTTTTTTCTATTGTCCTTTGCATTTACACAATCATGACAATGTGCCGCCGACTCGCTTTACTGGAAATAAAACTTTATCACCTGTTCACTTCTGGACATTTGTTTGCATTTGTGGTGTGCAACACCTTTACTGTATTTACCTCATCTGTCTCCACTTATTTCTCTGTCTGTCCTGTCTGTCTGTCCATCAGTTTGTCTAAGTCTCTCTGTTTATCCATCTTCATCTTTGTTTTTTCTGATACACATGCTTGTCCTGCTCTTCATAAATGGTAACGACCCCACGCCACTCAGTAACTTCAAATCTATATAAAAACCATTCTTATAGATCTAGATCTATATTCCAAAACTGTACAAAAGTCTATGACTATGATTGAAACATACAGTCAACAAAAAAAGTATTGAAAGATATGAAATCAACATCAATGTTGCATTAAAATTCTCTCTTTTTATATTTAGGAAAAAATAATGACAATAAATCAGAACAGCAATGTTCTAAGAACTTTGATTTTTGGGACAGGGCTGTGCTGACTTCAGACAAGACTTTCTCATCATTTTGTGCAAACGTCAATTCTCTTCCCTTGACTGATCCGGTAACTTCTTGAGTTCACAGGTACTCTGGTGTTTTGGTTACCTCAGTTTTGGATTCCCCATACATCTCTGTGCCCGAATGATTTTGTGTCAAAGCCTCCAGGGTTGGCGATTCACAGGAAGTCATTAGGGAATGTGGGAGTGTCTCTCTCAACCTGGCTCTGTGACTGAGCAATTACTGTCATCAGTAGGGGGCTTAGTAGGTGGTGTCCTGATGTTAATGCAGAACAGGAACTACAACACCACCTAAGTGACCCAGCAACAGTGCAGGGCGGCCCTTGTTGGTGGCTCCGTGGAGCCTGACATTGATATTCATATGATTTCTGACCTTTTAGAAGTCACATTATGAATCTGGGTATGGCGGGGCAGAGAGATAGAAATGTGCGGCGTGGGAACAAGTGGATAGTAATGCACAGAAAATGAGACAGCCAAACATAAAACCATACCTGAACAAAATCAATTCCTTGAGGAGACACTGTGGCACTGCAGTGTTCACACAGTGAAAGTATAAACACAGCAGTTTTCATACATGGCATGTACAGACACAGTAGTGTTCATACATGGCACAGTACAGACACAGCAGTGTTCACATATGGCATGGTATAGACACAGTTGTTTATACATGACACGTATAGCACAGCAGTGTTCATACATGGCATGGCGTAGCACATAGTGTTCATACATGCATGGCATAGGCACAGCAGTGTTCATACATGGCAGATATAGACAGCAGTGTTCCTACATGACACTGAATAGACAAAACATGTTCATGCAAGACAAATGTGTAGACAACGGATTGTTCATACATGATAAACACACTTTTGGACAAATCAGTGCTCATATAATAAAAAATTGTAGACAAGCAGTGCTCATACATAACACATGTATCAAAGCAGTGCTCATACATGACACTGTTTAGACAAAGCAGTGCTCATACATGACACTGTTTAGACAAAGCAGTGCTCATACATGACACTGGTTAGACAAAGCAATGTTCATACATGACACTGTGTAAACAATGGAGTGTCCTACATGACACTGTGAAAACAATGGAGTGTTCATACATGACACTGTGTAAACAAGCAGTGTTCATACATGTGTAAACAATGAGTGTTCATATATGCACTGTGTAGGCAAAGCAGTGTTCATAATGACACTGTTAAGACAAAACATGATCTACAAAGACATTGCATAGATAAAGCATGTTCATACATGACATTGCATAGACAAAGCAGTGTTCATACATGACACTGTAACAAAGGAGTGTTCATACATGACACTGTAAACAAAGCAGTGTTCATACATGGCACTTTGTAAACAATGGAGTGTTCATACATGACACTGTTTAGACAAAGCAGTGTTAATACATGACACTGTGTAAACAAAGCAATGTTCATACATGACACTGTGTAGACAAAGCAGTGTTCATACGTGACACTGTTCAGTCAAAGCAGTGTTCATACATGACACCGTGTAGGCAAAGCAGTGTTCATACATGACACTGTGTAAGCAAAGCAGTGTTCATGCATGACACTGTTTAGACAAAGCAGTGTTCATACATGACACTGTTCAGACAAAGCAGTGTTCATACATGACAATGCAGACAAAGGAGTATTCATACATGACACTGAGTAGACAAAGGAGTGTTCATACATGACACTGAGTAGACAAAGGAGTGTTCATACATGACACAGTGTAGACACTGCAGTGTCATACATGACACATTCTTGATAAAGAAGTGTCATCAATGGCACTGTGTAAACAAAGCAGTGTTCATAGATGACACTGTGGACAAACTGTTCATACATGACATACACAGTGCAGACAAAGAAGTGTTCATACACGACACTGTTAGGCAAAGCAGTGTTCATACATGACACTGTCGACAAACTGTTCATACATGACATACACAGTGCAGATAAAGAAGTGTTCATATATGACACTGTTAGGCAAAGCAGTGTTCATACATGACATTGTGTGGACAAACTGTTCATACATGACACACACTGTGCAGACAAAGCATTGTTCATACATGCCACTATACAAAGCAGTGTTCATACATGACACTGTACATACAAAGCAGTGTTCATACATGACACTGTGTACACAAAGGAGTGTTTACACATAACACAAGTGTTCATACACGACACTGTGTAAACAAAGCAATGTTCATAGATGACACTGCATAGACACAGCAGTGTTCATACATGATGCTGTACAAAGCAGTGTTCATAGATGACACTGATCAAAGTAGTGCATGGTGTAGACACAGCAGTGTTCATAATTATAATGCATGGTGTAGACAAGCAGTGTTCAAGTAGTGCATAGTGTAGACATTGCAGTGTTCATAGTGCATGATGTAGACATAGTAGTGTTCATGTAGTGCATGGTGTAGTGTTCATATAGTGCATAGTGTAGACATAGCAGTGTTCATGTGGTGCATGGTGTAGACATAGCAGTGTTCATATAGTGCATGGTGTAGACATAGCAGTGTTCATAGTGCATGGTGTAGTGTTCATATAGTGTTCATGTGGTGCATGGTGTAGACATAGCAGTGTTCATATAGTGGATGGTGTAGACACAGGCAGTGTTCATGTAGTGCATGGTGTAGACACAGCAGTGTTCATATAGTGCATGGTGTAGACATAGCAGTGTTCATAGTGCATGGTGCAGTGTTCATATAGTACTTGGTGTAGACATAGCAGTGTTCATGTGGTGCATAGTGTAGTGTTCATATAGTGCATGGTGTAGACATAGCAGTGTTCATATAGTGCATGGTGTAGACATAGCAGTGTTCATATAGTGCATGGTGTAGTGTTCATATATTGCATGGTGTAGACATAGCAGTGTTCATGTGGTGCATGGTGTAGACATAGCAGTATTCATATAGTGCAAGGGGTAGTGTTCGTATAGTGCATGGTGTAGACATAGCAGTGTTCATGTGGTGCATAGTGTAGTGTTCATATAGTGCATGGTGTTAGACATAGCAGTGTTCATATAGTGCAAGGTGTAGTGTTCATATACTGCATGGTGTAGACACAGCATTGTTCATGTGGTGCATGGTGTAGACATAGCAGTGTTCATATAGTGCAAGGTGTAGTGTTCATATAGTGCATGGTCACAGCAGTGTTCATGTGGTGCATGGTGTAGACATAGCAGTGTTCATATAGTACATGGCGTAGTGTTCATATAGTGCACGGTGCAGACATAGCAGTGTTCATAGCGCATGGTGTAGTGTTCATATAGTGCATAGTGTAGACATAGCAGTGTTCATGTGGTGCATAGTGTAGTGTTCATATAGTGCATGGTGTAGACATAGCAGTGTTCATATAGTGCATGGTGTAGACATAGCAGAGTTCATATAGTGCATGGTGTAGTCATAGCAGTGTTCATATAGTGCGTGATGTAGACATAGCAGTGTTCATATAGTGCATGGTGTAGACATGCAGTGTTCATATAGTGCATGGTGTAATGTTCATATAGTGCATGGTGTAGACATAGCAGTGTTCATGTAGTGCATGGTGTAGTGTTCATATAGTGCATGGTGTAGACACAGCAGTGTTCATATAGTGCATGGTGTAGTGTTCATATAGTGCATGGTGTAGACATAGCAGTGTTTATATGGTGCATGGTGTAGACATAGCAGTGTTTATGTGGTGCATGGTGTAGACATAGCAGTGTTCATATAGTGCGCGGTGTAGACACAGCAGTGTTCATATAGTGCATGGTGTAGACATAGCAGTGTTAATATAGTACATGGTGTAGTGTTTATATAGTGCATGGTGTAGACATAACAGTGTTCATATAGTGCATAGTGTAGTGTTCATATAGTGCATGGTGTAGACACAGCAGTGTTCATATAGTGCATGGTGTAGTGTTCATATAGTGCATGGTGTAGACATAGCAGTGTTCATATTGTGCATGGTGTAGACACAGCAGTGTTCATATAGTGCAAGGGGTAGTGTTCATATAGTGCATGGTGTAGACATAGCAGTGTTCATGTAGTGCATGGTGTAGTGTTCATATAGTGCATGGTGTAGACACAGCAGTGTTCATATAGTGCATGGTGTAGTGTTCATATAGTGCATGGTGTAGACATAGCAGTGTTCATATAGTGCATGGTGTAGACACAGCAGTGTTCATATAGTGGATGGTGTAGTGTTCATATAGTGCATGGTGTAGACATAGCAGTGTTCATGTAGTGCATGGTGTAGTGTTCATATAGTGCATGGTGTAGACACAGCAGTGTTCATATAGTGCATGGTGTAGACACAGCAGTGTTCAAATAGTGCATGGTGTAGACATAGCAGTGTTCATATAGTGCATGGTGTAGACATAGCAGTGTTCATGTGGTGCATGGTTTAGACATAGCAGTGTTCATAATCATAGTGCTTGGTGTAGAAATAGCAGTGTTCATATAATGCATGGTGTAGTGTTCTTATAGTGCATGGTGTAGACATAGCAGTGTTCATATAGTGCATGGTGTACACACAGCAGTGTTCATATAGTGCATGGTGTAGTGTTCTTATAGTGCATGGTGTAGACATAGCAGTGTTCATATAGTGGATGGTGTAGACACAGCAGTGTTCATATAGTGCATGGTGTAGTGTTTTTATAGTGCATGGTGCAGACATAGCAGTGTTCATATAGTGCATGGTGTAGACACAGCAGTGTTCATATAGTGCATGGTGTAGTGTTCATATAGCGCATGGTGTAGACATAGCAGTGTTCATGTGGTGCATGGTGTAGTGTTCATATAGTGCATGGTGTAGACATAGCAGTGTTCATATAGTGCGTAGTGTAGTGTTCATATAGTGCATGGTGTAGACATAGCAGTGTTCATGTGGTGCATGGTGTAGACATTGCAGTGCATGGTATAGACATTGCAGTTTTCATATAATCCATGGTGTGGACATAGCAGTGTTCATACAATGCATGGTGAAGACACAGCAGTACATGGTATAGACATAGCACTGCATGATGTAAGCATAGCATTGCATGGTGTAGACACAGCAGTGCATGGTATGGACATAGCAGTGCATGATGTAAACATAGCATTGTATGGTGTAGACATTACAGTGCATGATGTAGACATAGCAATGTATGGTGTAGACATAGCAGGGCATGCGTAGTCATAGCAGGACATAGTATAGACACAGCAGTGCATGTGTAGACACAGCAGTGTTCATACAATGCATGATGTAGACATAGCAGTGCATTTTATAGAGACAGCAGTGCATGGTAAAGACATAGCAGTGCATGGAATAGACATAGCAGTGCATGTATAGAGACAGCAGTGCATGGTATAGACATAGCAGTGCATGGTTAGACATAGCAGTGCATGGCTAGTCATAGCAGGACATAGTATAGGCACAGCAGTGCATGTGTAGACAGCAGTGCATGGTATAGACATAGCAGTGCATGGAATAGACATAGCAGTGCATGGTATAGACACAGCAGTGCCTGGTATAGACACAGCAGTGCATGGAATAGACATAGCAGTGCATGGAATAGACATAGCAGTGCATGGTATAGACTTAACAGTGCATGGTATAGACAGAGCAGTGCATGGTATAGACACAGCAGTGCATGGTATAGACATAGCAGTGCATGATATAGACACAGCAGTGCATGATATAGACACAGCAGTGCATGGTATAGACACAGCAGTACATGGTATAGACACAGCAGTGCATGGTATAGACACAGCAGTGCATGGTATAGACATAGCTGTCCATGGTGTAGACATAGCAGTGCATGGTATAGATATAGAAGTGCATGATGTAAACATAGCAGTGCATGGTATAGACATACCAGTGCATGGTATAGACATAGCAGTGCATGGTATAGACATAGCACTGTATGGTATAGACATAGCAGTGCATGGTGTAGATATAGCAGTGCATGGTATAAACACAGCAGTGCATGTGTAAACACAGCAGTGTTCATACAATGCATGGTGTAGACACAGCAGTGCATGGTATAGAGACAGCAGTGCATGGTGTAGACATAGCAGTGCATGGTATAGACGCAGCAGTGCATGATGTAAACGCAGCAGTGCATGATGTAAACATAGCAGTGCATGGTATAGACATAGCAGTGCATGGTATAGACATAGTAGTGCATGGTGCAGACACAGCAGGACATAGTATAGACACAGCAGTGCATGGTATAGACACAGCAGTGCATGGTATAGACACAGCAGTGCATGGTATAGACACAGCAGTGCATGGTACAGACACAGTAGTGCATGGTATAGACACAGCAGTGCATGGTATAGACACAGCAGTGCATGGTATAGACACAGCAGTGCATAGTATAGACACAGCAGTGCATGGTATAGACATAGCAGTGCATGGTATAGACACAGCTGTGCATGGTGTAGACATAGCCGTGCATGATGTAAACATAGCCGTGCATGGTATAGACATAGCAGTGCATGGTATAGACACAGCAGTGCATGGTATAGACATAGCAGTGCATGGCTAGTCAAAGCAGGACATAGTATAGGCACAGCAGTGCATGTGTAGACACAGCAGTGCACGGTATAGACACAGCAGTGCATGGTATAGACATAGCAGTGCATGGCTAGTCATAGCAGGACATAGTATAGGCACAGCAGTGCATGTGTAGACACAGCAGTGCACGGTATAGACACAGAAGTGCATGGTGCAGACACAGAAGTGTATGGTGCAGACACAGAAGTGTATGTGTAGACAGTCTTGTGTAGTGTATGGTGTACCATTTACTTCAAGTTCAAAACCAACATCTCCTTATGCCTTCTAATATCTGTGATACTGAAGCCGCTTGAACCAAATGCTCTGACACTGCTGATACAGCTTTAGTATTCAGTAGGGCTATACACAACATGAAGTCCAGATAAAACTTGACAAAAGTTTTGATGTAAGATTGACAATATACCCCTTTTACAATAAGCTGAAGGTTAAAATTCAATACTCATCATTTGCAAGCTGCGTAGTGACTTACATTTCTTAAAAAATCACAAAGAAGTGTCGAAATGTTTTAAGCAGGTTACATGTGATGTTATATCTGTTAATTAAACTGTTAACTACTGCAGTGTATATCACTTAGTCATGGCAGTTTTGTCAAGCTACTCATCCCAGAGAGTGCATAACCCCAACAGTAGTGTCATTCCCCCTTTTTCTGCTTCAAGTTTTCTTTTGCAAGAGTCCTTGTAGTTGTGTTTTATTCCTCTGGAAATGTGCCAGGGACAGCTCTTGTCATGGGTTCTTAGTGTGCTAAATGGGACAGTTTACCATCTCATCTGAAAGGCACACCCTACTCTGATGTCTTATGAATGGAAATAAGTTTGGGCTTAACCCTCTTGCATTCAGATTCTCTGGACACCAACTGCCCTTAGATTTCGCATTCTGCCATGAATATTAGGTCAGGCACACATGCTTGCTTGCCTTTTCCTCCTTCTAAGCACATACTAGCAGCTATAATTAGTTCCAGACTCTCAGCAGGCTTTGTACCTCTGGTATGATAGAGCTTTGATATGTGGTAGCATTTAGTGACAGTCACTGCGATATGGAAAACTACTGTGTGGAAATCCTGGTTTTGGGATTCAGAGGGGGGGGGGGGGGGGGCAATTATTCAATCCGGGCAAATCCTGGTTCAGAACTAAGAGGGTTAAGGAAAGCTCAAATCTGTGACTACTTGCTTTTTTTTGCTGCCTCATCATCTGTAGCATCCCCATCCTGCTGTTCCCACACTGCTTTTTTTAAATCTCCCTGCCACAGCCATACCCAGATTTGTTATGTCTTATCCTCAGGGTCAGGAGTTCTCAGGGAGCCCAACAATATAAGCATCTGTATATTTCAGACCCAGTGGATTCATACTGGATACATTATAAAAGGAAGCATTGTGTACAGTTCTGTCAAAGAAGTCTCAAAGCTGGTGAACTTTCATGGCACTGTCCTTTGATCATTTGCATCTCCATTGACCATCATGAAAAAATTGTCTCACTTCTGCAACAGTAGTCAGTTTATAGCAAGTAATCTTTAGGGTTTAAAGATTCACAGAAGGCAGTTGTAGGTTGCCCCTTTCCAGTGAACTATCGAACATGAGACTGAGAGCTAGGAAGACTGAAAAAGACTGGGAGGAATAAGACAAGAAAACAGAAAAGAAGAGAAAAAAAGAGAGAGACGAAGAGTAAGAGAAGGAGAGTGAGGGGACAGGGACAGACAGAGACAAGAGGCAGAGAGACAGACACACAGAGAGACAATATCATACACACAGAGCAACAAAAACTAACAAAAAACAACATCCAGTATTATATGACTTATTTTATTCCACTTGCATACTCAAGAATATAAAAATAGTAAAAAAGAAAAAAAAATGTTTAAAAAGAACCAAAAAAAAATTGGACGGATAAATCTAATGATCAAACAACATTTCCTCCTTGGGCATGCGTATCCATAATGAAACAATCGCACACGATGTTATGTACAATGACTGATATCAGAAATCATGAAATAATTACACCACGAAATGTCAATCATCCGAAAGGTGCCTGTTTTGTGCAATAATGGGGAAACAAAACAGATTCACACCACCAAATGATGTTGTCTTTCTCAAAGATGCCAGTTTGATCTAAGATCAACATGAATGCAACAGTTTTTATCTATACCAGTTCAGAAATATTCCATCACACTGCAAAATCAGAAATAAAATGATGTGTTCGCCTAGGTCATTACACACAATCAATTTCTGAAGTGAACATTTGACAAATCACATCAATTCTGAAGTGAACAGTTTGACAAAATTGTGTAGTCACGCTAACTCAAGCAAATCAGATGTAAAATATAATCATACAATGAATTCATTCATTTAAAATGCATGGTCACAAGTCTCAAAACAGATCAGGGACATCAATTTTTGGACAAGCACGGGACAACAAATCTTGAAACATGACAAGATGGAACAATACAATGTATGACAAAACAGGTCAATACATAACAAAACAGGACAATACAGGACAGTAGACAATACAGAACAATACATGACAAAACAGGACAATACGGACAGTAGACAATACAGAACAATACATGACAAAACAGGACAATACAGGACAGTAGACAAAACAGAACAAACGCAATCAAGAACCAGACAAAACTGATCAAGACACCAGTATAACAATACACGCCTCACATCATGTTTCAAAACATAACAAGACAAAACAAAACATCACAAACACAAAACCAAAACATTGTGTCGCCGACAAGCATTACATGGCAAAATTTCAAGATAATTTCAATAGACAATACGATTCCAAGCTCCAAAGAAAATGACTGAAAAAAAATCAACATGACTTTAAAATTCTAGATGATATTTCCAAAGTAACGATGAATTCTCAAAATCCCAACTCTCTTCTTTAATAGAAAAGATTTTAGGAGTAAAAAAAAAATAGAGTCAACCTCCCAATCAGAAACCATTACAAAGCATGAAGTAATGAATGATGTCTCGGAAGGGATCACATGACACGGCCAGCCAATCATCTGCTCCAGAAGCATGCACGTCCTATTTTCAGGCCGATATCTCCCTGGGACTGCTCCACAAAGCCAACATCCAGAATGGGCAGACGCTTCATCATCTTCTCTCCGCTCACCTCAATCACTGTCTGACCAGCCTTGCCTGACATCTCCTGCAACAGAGAGAGAGAGAGGCACAGTCAATCAATCAATCAATCAATTAATCAATACATCATTCAGTTAATTGATCTATGAGCTGGCAAGTTTGTACTTTCTGTACATGGGAATCAACCACTAATGGAGAGAAGCAAAGTCAATCAATCGATCAGCTAATCAACCTATGGGCTGGCAAACTTGTCCTTTCTGTACATGGAACACACACACACACACACACACACACACACACACACACACACACACACACACACACACAGAGGGAGAGGCATGGTAAGGCAATCATTCAATCTATCAGTTAATCAATCTATGAACTGGCAAATTTGTCCTTTCTGTACATGAAAAATAGCTTTCAGAAATTCCTCATGCACTGCAGAGACAAATATCGGTACCAATCCTAGATGTAGTAAAACCATCCCCCCGACCTGATGTACATGGTGGTCTAAGCCCAAGTCTTTTGAGTAAGATGATCTACAGAACTCCCATGACTGTGCAGTAAAGTATTCAATGCACATAAAGAAACTATAGCTTAGCTGTCCATAGACAAATTATGGTGGTGCTGGTTATTCTTTATCCATTCACTGTCATTGGGAAACAAAATGTACATGAACATGGGAAAATAGATTTTTAAAAAGCTAACACTCCACTATGACCACATAGACCATGCCCTGACAACAGGCAGAGGATCCCAAACCTTGCTCACTAAGATCTGCTGTGATTAAAAATGCAATACTATACGATAAGATGAAACCTATACCAGTGTGCTAATACACACACCCTATTTAGCACACATGAAAAGAAACCACATCTCCTTCACAGCAATGAAGGCCAGCCATGGTCACTGCTATGGAGGATACAGACATACCCAGCATGCAGTGTACCAGGTTCAACTTGCCAGATACATTATCTAGCAGCATCAACATGGTGATCAACGCCACACTCACCCATTCTCAAGTTTAGTGTCTGACTCATACCACATGTGTAGCCTACAGCACTCAGTTCATCACATCACATCAAATCACATACCTGGCAGGTGTCACGCAGAACATTGTAGCGGTGTGACTTCTTGCTGCGTGCCGTGAGCAGCTCTTCGTCAAAGGAGGTGAGGACCAGTGCCTTGTCGTACGAGTTGTTGGCCTTGTCGTAGATGGCGATACTGTTCCTGCAGTACATGACGACGCGCTGACGGCCGTTGTCCAGGTGATGCTGCAGCATGCGGATCTGGGAGTGCATGCTGCTGTAGTCAAACTGAAACACCACAGACAAAGGCCTTAGAATAGTCAAACTGAAACACCACAAAGGCCTTAGAATAGTCAAACTGAAACACCACAAAGGGCTTAGAATAGTCAAACTGAAACACAACAGGCAAAGGGCTTAAAATAGTCAAACTGAAACATCACAGGCAAAGGCCTTAGAACAGTCAAACTGAAACAACACAGGCAAAAGCTTTAGAATAGTCAAACTGAAACACCCCAGGAAAAGAACTTTTATTCTTTTACTTCAAGGATAATGGAATAAGCACTCTTGTGTGTTTTTTTCCTCATCCAATCCCTGTGTGTACATGTTTGTGTAACTTTGATCTTAGATTCCCACCAGCACACAATGGCCTACTCTTCTGAAAAGTGGAATAAGTTTTAATGTGTGTGCGCAAGATGTTCAGAATGTCCCCAAAATGTGTTAAAATCTTAACAAATTAACTGGGCACAAGAAAAGAAACCAAGAAATGAAAGTATACAAGCACCCCATCCTATCACTTTAACCTTTTCGCTGCTGACCTATTTTGCTCAGGCCTATGCTGAAGAAATTTTCAGAAACAGACAAAAATCAGGCATATGATTTTCAATTGCTTTTAATTCAGGAAATTCCTAAGATAGCTACATAAAAGTATATACTGAATGAAAGGAAATTGAATGAAGATTGTATTTGTGACAATTTTAAAAATATATAAATAGACAGACAGACACACGTGCGCGCGCACGCACGCACACACACACACACACACCTGCTCTTCACACAAACACACAGCCAGGGAGCCAGGGCATATGTCAGCAAGAACAATAGCTCATCAACAAAACAAACAGACACACACACTGATAACTGACAGCTAACGAGTAGCCTAGGTGACAAGTGACACACGAGGTCGCAACCACTTCAAAGTAAATCAAACACATCGGCTACTCAGTGACTGGCTCGCTCGCTCACTGACCGGGCTTGGCAAGCCCAACCATATGATACACACAATTAGTTGTTCTGTTTATGAATAAACAGAGAAAAAAAGCAATATAATTATGTTATAAAAACGAATAAAGCCCTCAACTATACCCAACTGCATCTCGAACGATACGATCTTCATGTTCCGATTCAGACAACGAGTACGCAGAAGTTTCTTCCGGATCAAAACCTGAGTCGTTTGCATCGCAAAGTTCGATGTCAACTGAATAATAAAAAAACAACAACAACCCTAATCTCCACTATCTTGATCTCTATAAATTTCATCAATAACTTCGGCAACTGTATAGGTCAGTTGAGGGGCAGCCATTGCTTCGAAAACCCAAAAATTGAACTTCGCAGTACCTCGTTTACCTTGCCGATTGAACGTCATAAAATATGCAAATAACTTGAACAAATGGGACTCATGGGTTGAAGATACATCAAGGGAGCTAAACAAATCATAATAAGAAGGATTTTCAGCAATGCTGAGCGAAACAGAGAGAGCGTTGGTTCATGACGAGCGGCGCTCGTCAACACAGCATTGCAGGTGGCGGTTTCTATGACGAGCGGCGCTCGTCAACAGCGCAGTGTAGGGGTTAAGAACCACCTCCCCTTTCTGAGGGGGAAAAATCCATACTACCATAAATGACTACATAAGCATAGTGCAGAGAGAGAGAGAGAGAGAGAGAGAGAGAGAGAGAGAGAGAGAGAGAGAGAGAGAGAGAGAGAGAGAGAGAGAGAGAGAGAGAGAGAGAGACACACAGACAGACAGACAGACAGACACAGACAGAGACAGACAGACACAGATAGAGAGAGACAGACAGACAGAGCAAAAGAGACATAGGGAGAGACAGAAAAAGAGAGAGTGAGAAACAGACCAAGACAGAAAGAGACAGAGAGGAGAGAGGGGGTAAGAGAACTCGCACACACACACACACACACACACACACTGACAAAGCCAAAGGTCACAAACTACAACAAAGGAAGCAAAAACAGAAGAAGGGAAGGGAGACATACCACGTCTTTCTCGGTGAATGAGGAAGCAAAAGACCAGTAGCCCATGTCCTTCTTGGTGAAACTTCTGCGCTGAGCCTCATACTGCACAAAACCCAACACACTCGCATAGAATATCAGCCCATCAACAGACTTCTGTTAAATGATAGTTTCTCTGGTACACATGCATTCATACAGAAGCGAAATGCTTTAACAGCAGGACTACCCAAGCCTCACATTCTCTCTCTCTCTCTGCCTTTCTTTTCTGTTGCTTGTGTTTGTTTTAATAACTATTTTCCCTTTCCAATCTCTGTCTTGTCTTTCCTAAAGTGTTCACTTGTTTTTCAGTGTGCTTCGTTCTTTAACAGTATATACAGGAAAAAAAAGGGTTTGAAGTTATCCTTTTCTTTCATCTATTACATGTCTGAGGCAAGGGCCAGATGAAGAAAACAAAGTGTGTTAATATATCACTGTTACTTTTGTACCTCAGAAAAGAGAGAATACATTGTTAATTAGTCATTCTGTATGTGTCTGTGTTACATGCAGCAGTCTGTTTATCAATCATTGCATCTCTTATCTGTCTCTTTTGGTGTCTGTCTCTCTGTATGTGTCTGTGTGTTGATCTCCTACCTATGTAGCAGAATACTTATCAATCATTGCACCTCTTGTCTGTCTATCTTGATGTCTGTTTGTATCTGAGTGTCTGTCTGATACCACATGTGCAGAGGACCATTTATCAATCACCACATCTCTTGTCTGTCTTTTTCAGTATCTAAGCATGTCTGTCTTTCTCATACCACATATGTAGCAGACTATTTATCAATCAATGCATCTCTTTTCTCTCAATCTATGAGTCTGTGAATGTCTCTCTGTCTGATACCACAAGTGTAGCTGACTATTTATCAATCACTGCATCTCTTTTCTGTATTTTTCAGTATCTAAGCATGTCTGTCTGTCTTTGTGTCTGTCTCATACCACATGTGTAGCTCACTATCAATCACTGCATCTCTTTTCAGTCTTTTCTGTGTATGTGCATGTCTGTCTGTTTTTCTGTCTGTCTGTCTGTCTTTGTGTCTGTCACATACCACATGTGTAGAGGACTGCACACAGGTCATGGTTCTCTCAGCCCTCATCTTGCAGAAGACCCTGATGGCATCTCTGGTGCTGCCACCATTGGGATCGACCCAGTAGTACCCTGCAACACATCATCATCACTATCACCATCATCATCAACATCTTCACACAAGCATCTTCATCAACATCATCAACATCTTCATCACTGCCACCATCATACCCATCACTTCTCGTTCAACCCTCCTGTATATTTATGTGCATCATCTTTACCATGCGCACTCTTTTTCTCAGTCTTTTATGTGTTTTTTTAATGAGTAACTTCGTAACATTAATTCTTCGAGAGATGTTATTCTTGTCCCTACATAGGCTGAAAGAAGAAGAAGGAAAAATTGAAGCCGATTTGTTTAACTCTTGGCAGTTAGAATCTCTCTCTCTCTCTCTCTCTCTCTCTCCTCCCCTCTCTCTCTCTCTCTCTCCCCCTCCCTCCCTGAGTCCTGAGTCCCTCACTGTTTCTCTCTGTCTGTCTGTCTGTCTCTGTCTCTCTCCCTTCCTCACTGACCAACACATGTATTCGACATATAAAGACATTTCCTAACACATTTCGTTTTTCAACCGGCATACCATTAGGCAGGGAGGGGTCAGCCAAGGCAATGTCGCGGCATGTGGTTCCAGGGGCGTCTCGCTTTCCTGTGGGGGTCCTCACCTTCTTCACCTCCTCACCCACCTTTTCCAGGGCCTCCATGGTTCTACGCACCTGCAAGTCCACCTTAGGGGTCACACAGAGGTCATACTGAAGGTCATGCATGGAGGTCACACATGTCTTGAGCTTATGGGGCCACGCACATATAGCGGTTATGACAGCAGTTACTTTTTTGTGGGTGGTTGACCATCACCAGTCACACACATTGAGGTTTCACAGGATGTGTCAACCTCACAGGGTCATACACAGAGATCAGAGACAGAGGTAACATTATACTATGCTGATCTCATGGGTCACACACTGAGGTTATAAATGTTGACCTCATGCGTCACACGCAGAGGTTATAAATGTTGACCTCATGGGTCACACACAGAGGTTAAAAATGTTGACCCCATGGGTCACAAACAGAGATGATATATGTTGACATCATATGGTATACTACAGATATGACATCAGCACTAATGTTTACTCTTTCAGGGGTGTTGCAGAGGCAGCACTAATGATGTTCGCTCTTTCAGGGGTGTGGTGACATCAGCACTGATGTTAACTCTTTCAGGGGTGTGGTGACATGAACACTGATGCTTTTTCATGGGTGTGGTGACATCAGCACTGATGCTAACTCCTTCAGGGGTGTGGTGACATCAGCACTGATGCTTTTTCATGGGTGTGGTGACATCAGCACTGATGTTAACTCTTTCAGGGGTGTGGTGACATCAGCACTGATGCTTTTTCATGGGTGTGGCGACATCAGCACTGATGCTAACTCTTTCAGGGGTGTGGTGAGATCAGCACTAACGTTAACTCTTTTAGAGGTGTGGTGACATCAGCACTGATGCTGTTTCATGGGTGTGGTGACATCAGCAATGATGTTAACTTTTTCAGGGGAGTTGTCAGCACTAATGTTAACTCTTTTCAGGGGTGTGATGACATCAGCACTATGGTGAACTCTTTCAGGGGTGTGGTGGAGTGTATACTTGTGTTAACTCTTAAGGTGAAAAATCTCTAGAATAGACACTACCTCAGCTGAAATTCAAGCCTACACTTTCAGTCAATGTCAGATTGTGGATTTGATCCAAATCGACCAGATAGATTATCCAGCCCCACTACATCTGTTTATAAAGTTAAAATAGTTTCAGCTTTTGTTTCTGATTCATAATTATCGCTTTTTTATACTTCAGTCAAATTATAACATAAAATCAAAATTTGAAAAAGCAGACTTACCTCTTCTGGTGCATCACCCTGAAGAAAAAGAAAAGAAAATGCTTTTAATCCACAGTAAAGACACTTTAAAAAAAAACAAGAAGAACAACCAACCCTGTCCTCCCCCCCCCCCCCAAAAAAAAAACACAAAACCCATCATTTCTATCAGTAACAAAAGCAAATAAGTGACAGAGAGAGGGAACTGTAATCATACACATCTCAAATCAAGTCAGTACACAAACATATCAGTTACAATTCAACAGAGGCAGCAAGACGGATGGGAACTAGAGAGAGAGAGAGAGAGAGGAGAGAGAGAGAGAGAGAGAGAGAGAGAGAGAGGAGAAGGGGGAGAGAGAGAGAGGGGGGGGGGGATCTTCACTTTATCAAAACTTCTTTTAAATCAGAACATCACGTTATCTTTCTATACCTCGTATGATTCATCAAAGGACAGTGGTGAGAATACGCAGACAAATAAAGACATACAGCCCATCCTGGACAAATCCCTTCAAAATCTCAGTCTCCGTCTGTTTCTCTCTCTCACACGCACGCACGCACCACGCACCACGACACACACACACACACACACACACACACACACACACACACACACACACACACACACACACCACTCACTCACTCACTCACACTCTCTCTCTCTCACTCTCTCTCTCCCTGTAATGTAGATGACATACAGACCTGGTATCCATTGTATCCATTGGAGTAGCCATTAGAGTAGCCACCATTGGAGCCTGAATACCAGCTGTTCATGGCACTTGCGTACATGGATGTTCCTGGGGCACCCTACAGCAGCCACAACAACGACAACAATCAATAACCACACCAGCAGCCAATGACAACAACATATCATAATAATAATAGTGATGATAAAGATGTTGGACAGCTGCGTCTAGCACAGCCAATAAAAAAGAATGTTATGCATACTTCTTGAACTGAGAGATGCAGAAGAGTAAAAATATCACTGCTTTTATGTCCTCCTCCACTTAAATGCTGCTGCTGCTGCTGCAACTACTCCTACTACTGTTTCTACTACTACTAATTACAAAAGTTATAACCACTTCTTGTACTGACAGGTAAAGAAGGGTAAAATGATCTTCACTGCTTTTATGTCCTTCTCTACTTCACTACTGCTACGATGACGATGACTACTACTGTTACTACTACTACTGCTGCTGCTGCTGCTGCTGCTGCTGCTGCTGCTGCTGCTGCTGCTGCTGCTACTACTACTACTACTACTACTACTACTACTACTACTACTACTACTACTACTACTACTACTACTACTACTACTACTGCTACTACTACTACTACTTCTACTACCATTTTTACAACAATTATACTACTACTACTAGCTACTACTACTACTACTACTTACTACTATACTTCTTCTACTACCATTTTTACAACAATATTTCTGTCTGTTGTGTTTGATGATGGCCTCTAAAACAGCAGAGGAGGAAGCTGTTGTTTTGGAAATTTAGCAGAAATTTGATTTTAGTAGCGGTGCCTTGCCCACAGCACATGCCGACTCTCAGCTAAGAGGACAACTATTATAACTGCAACTACTATTACAACTTCCACTACTACAAATAAACTGATAATAATAATAACATCAACAAGAACACTTCTTGAAAATGCTGTTACTGCAAATTTTCAGGGCTCTGTTTGTAAGCGTGGCCAGACCAGTGCCTCAGTTTGAGATAGGAGCAATGTTTTATTCAGAAGAAACATCTAGGGACTGGACAACTGGCCTCAGCAACAGCTGTACTGCAGTCCTTTTGATTGCTGGGCTGGTGGGCTGTGTCAGCTGATTGTGATTGAAGCAGGGTAGGCTATCTGAGCTGATTGTGATTGAAGCAGGGTAGGCTATCTGAGCTGATTGTGATTGAAGCAGGGTTGGCTATCTGAGCTGATTGTGATTGAAGTGTGGTTGGCTGTGTCAGCTGATTGTGATTGAAGCAGGGTTGGCTATCTGAGCTGATTGTGATTGAAGTGTGGTTGGCTGTGTCAGCTGATAGTGATTGAAGCAGGGTTGGCTATCTGAGCTGATTGTGATTGAAGTGTGGTTGGCTGTGTCAGCTGATTGTGATTGAAGCAGGGTTGGCTATCTGAGCTGATTGTGATTGAAGTGTGGTTGGCTGTGTCAGCTGATAGTGATTGAAGCAGGGTTGGCTATCTGAGCTGATTGTGATTGAAGTGTGGTTGGCTGTGTCAGCTGATAGTGATTGAAGCAGGGTTGGCTATCTGAGCTGATTGTGATTGAAGTGTGGTTGGCTGTGTCAGCTGATAGTGATTGAAGCAGGGTAGGCTATCTGAGCTGATTCTGATAGAGATGTGGTTGGCTGTCTAAGCTGTATTTAACCCTCTTGTTGTTGAATTCTACAGAGCTAAACTGCCTGTAGATTTTGAATTCTTTTAAAGTTTTCTACCCCAAACTGACATAGTCTACTCCTGAGACAATTGTCTGTGTGCATGACAAGCTATCAAGCTGAAATTTTGTCACAAGCTAGATATATCTTTGTACTTGCATTTTAAGACAAGTTTACATGTCTGGTCACAAAATGTCGTGTCGTTGTCACCTTATTTGTCACCAATCACAGGTAAAAGTATGTTGTATACAATAAACCAGCAAAATATATATGGAATAGACACAAATTCATACATGTAAGTGTTGAATAAAGAACTGATGCCTACCTAACGTGTTTATTAATGTTTGTGTGCAATTGTACTTCAAGGATGTGTCACACAATGTCCTCATAACACCTATTGTTTTATATGTCTTGATGAGGCATACTTTTTGTTTAACTGGTTTTTTGTCTTTTGAAAACAAGGAATATTCAATCAATATCTTACCTATATACTGCATTTCAGATGTCTATGTCTTACCACATGTTTGTTAAGTGCACAGAAGTGTAATATTGTACATAAGTGTCACATTGTCACCAGTGTCACCACACAGGTGTGACAAACATGAAACAACACAGAACTTCTGTAATTCTACAAAATTTTAATCGTGATAGCCTTTAAAGTAGTCATAGTGATGGCACAGGGACACATCACATCACAGAAAGCACAAAATGTGGATGTGTCGGGGGTGTACCTATCGCTGTCACCTGTGGCATCTTGGCAGACTTGAGGTCTATTTTCTTTTCCTTCTCGGTATTTTCGTCATCAGCAAATCTGTCCGTTGAGTTTCAAATAAAAAGTGTGGTATTAACTAGAAAATAGACAAAAGGCATCACATTTTCTGGCGTTTATGCTGCTGACCTCCCCCCTCCCCCCCCCCGTCAAATTTCTCCACAGCGTGTGGGTAGCACAGGTCGCCACGCTTGCAGGAATGTGCCGTGTAGTCGGGTTCATTCTTCTCTCTAACTGCGTTATTTCCCTTCTCTTCTCCCCCGTCAGCTTTTTATTTCTGACTCACTTAATATTTATCATTGAATTTTTTCTACTTCCAATGCAAACACGTTCATTTTATTGTCTAGTTAGTTAGATGAATCGTCTGCTACCAACGAAGACGCCATTTTTTTTCGCCACGCGTTATGAGTGAAAGGCGTTTCTATCGCCAGCCTTGCTTTCTTCCTTCCCTCCCAAGTACACACTGTTAGTGGTCTAAATTTATCACTGGCACCATCTGAAACCTTCCCTGCATCGCCCCACCAAATTTCAGACACATTGTGTGAGAACCACGAGGTATGTGTGTGATGGAAAAGTACTGCCCACGTGGTCAGGACCAACGGGCGGCTACGGCCGCAACGGAATCTAGCAGCAGGTGCTGTTACGGGCGGCTGCGGCCGCAACGGGGCTAAGACGGTTAAAAGAAATCACAGAAACTGTATATGAGAAAACACAATGGTGTATTCCCCAGTGAAACTAGAGTATGATATCAAGAAAGAGACAAGACACTTACAGGCATTCCACGAGATCCAACGTCACCATTTCGGCCCTGAAAAATGATTGCAAATTTCAGAATATACATACATACATCTGTGTGCATGATTATGTACACACATACACATGAATTTCTCATGCTTTTGAGTTACTAAACAGTTCATATTTGTACACATACACACACATGCATGCACACACATACATAGAGCCCTACACGTGGGGGCAACAATCTTTTTCAGAATTAATTCTGTTTGAGTGCACGTGTCTGTGTGTTCTGTCTCTGTCTATGCCCATTTTCTAACCTTTCTGATAGGCTGTACATACACACACATACACACGCATGCACGCACACACACGCACGCATGCATGCACGCACACACACACGAAAATTCAAAGCCCAGTTTCTATCTTTTTTTGTGTGGCAACAGTGCATCCATCATTTTACCTTTCTTTCGCAAGTACTCAGTACTTGTCTCATCGTGAACAGTGACACAGTTACTAAAAGCTGGGCAGACGGACAGATGGAAGAGCAGACAAAGAATGAAAGATGCAGACATACAAACAAGACAGACTAAAAGACTGACATAAAAAGTACTCACTCTTCGGCCAGCCTCTCCAGAAGGTCCTCTGGGTCCCTGAAATCATGTAATAACACAACTGAGTGCTATAATAATAATAATAATAATAATAATAATAATAATAATAATAATAATAATAATAATAATAATAATAATACATGGAATTTATATAACGCTATATCATGCAAAAACAAAGCAATTGGATTTGTCCTATACAACACACAAGCAATCAATAACGATTACTAGTTTTAACAAATTTGAATATACACACGCACGCCCACACACACCACACACACAAGCACGCACGCACGCGCACTATCTACCACAGAGATTCATAGCATCATAACTCTGACAGGAATACAGAATTTGTCTATGCCAACAATGAAAACTTTATACAAGAAGATAGAATCCATTGTCAATATCACGATCATGTTTTTGTGACACCTTTCTTCTTCTGTAGCATACTGTTTGTACCAAAGAATAAAAAGAACTTTATCAAAAACACAAAAGATCAAAATACTGCTTGCAGGTGATCCACTTAAAACAAAACCCAACAAACAATACCAATATCTATCATCTCACTAGGCAAGTTACTGATCTATTTACAGGTGATATTTTCAATTCTTTACAACAGCATTACCAACAACAAAGACACTTCATTCAGTTAGTCCACAATACCAACATTTCTTATCTCACTAGGCGAGTCATTATTCTGTAACAGGTGATATTTTCAATTCTTCACATCTCACAAGGCAAATCAATATTCTATTTACAGGTGATATTTTCAATTCTTCAAAATAACATATCACAAGGCAAGTCAGTATTCTATTTAGGTGATATTTTCAATTCTTTACAACATTAACAACAACAACATTCACACCAACACCAACACACTACTTACAGTTGGTCCACGCGGTCCCTCTGCGCCAGGCTCGCCATCAGGTCCAATCTGACCACGTGCTCCATCTGTGCCCTGCAGATACAGGCATTTTGATTGGTTAGTTCTTCCCATCAACTGACATACACCCATCTCAGATTGGCTGTATACACAGACATTCTTATTTACTTCTTTTTTTAATCCTGATTGCTGTATCATAAGGACTTTCTTTTTTTGAATCTCTGATTGGCTGTATCATAAGGACTTTCTTTTTTTTTGAATCTCTGATTGGCTGTATCCATTATCCTCGATATAAAACAATACATAAATAATATAGACTTTCTTATTCATTTGATTTTTTAAAAATCTCTGATTGGCTGTACAATATGGGCTTTTTTTTGGGGGAGGGGGTGGGGGGATTTCTGATGGGCTGTTTCATATGGACTTTCTTATTCTTATTATTTTTAAATATCTTTGCTTAGCTGTATCATATGGGCTTTCTTATTTTTTTTAAATTTTTATTGACAACAGCAAAATTATAAAGCTAGGCTTGATTAGCTGCATGTGAAAGTGTTGTGAGAGCATAAGCATTTATTGGACATACTGTCTGTTTAGTAGTAAAAATATCTACAAACAACGCTGCATTACAATTACCTAATATTATTATTTATTTACACGTTCCTTTTATCAGTGTTAAGATATGCCTGTCATGTCTACTTATGCAACAACTCACTCTGCCTCCAGGGGGCCCACGAGGTCCCATCCGGCCGATCTCTCCTGGGGGACCCTGAAACAATGTCACACCTTATTATGCCAAAGTCATGGACAAACACCTGATAATTTCATAATCGTGAACAAACACCTGATAATGTCATAGTCAAGACCAAACAAACACAAGACACTGATAACAACAATAAACATCTATAAAGCATAAAGTCAAAAAAAAGAAGAAAAAAAAAAGAAAGAAATGTCCAGAAACAGGCATAGCATCAACTATTTATGACCAACCCCCCCCCCCCCCCCTCCTTTTCATTTTAAAGTTTTAAATTCAATAATGAACACTATTTAAACAGAGACATACTGCCCACAACAAAATTGAAAAAGAAATCAAAGCCTAGGCTAGCCCCAGAGGACAACAAATCCTTGGAAACACACACCCCAGCAGCTAAAAATCATACTCATGCCCTCCAGTTACTGTTAACAACAAGCTCAAAGCCCTGACCACAAGGCCACTCACCACCCCTCTACAGCTAAGACACATTAATGTGTGCAGAAAAGCAGAGGGTGAAGAGGAAACTATCCCACATACATCCACATGTATTGGTGGTCTAGAGGTAAGGCGCCTGACTAGAAAGTGAAAAGTCCAGGTCGGAGTGTGCGATGGTTCGAATCCTGTTTTGACCCAAAACTTTTTCCCCATCCATCAGACAGTGAGAAGTGGTCTGGGCATTAGTCTTTCGGATGAGATAATAAACCGAGGTCCTGTGTGTTATACATCAGTATTTAGCACATGTTAAAGAACCAACAGCAACGAGAGGGTTGTCCCTGGCTAAATTGTTTAGAAAAAAGCCACTCTGATAGGGAAACAAATACAGTTGTAGACAGGAAAAAGAAAAAAATAGGTAGACGCTGCACTTGTGGTAATGCACTCTCTCCGAGGAGAGCAGCCTGAATTTCATGCAGAGAAATCTGCTGTGACATAAAACATATAAATAAATAGATAAAAAAAATTACATACCTCAGGTCCTGGCAAGCCAGGCAGGCCCTGGTAACCAGTGGCACCCTTGTCTCCTGTCTCCCCGTCTGCTCCTGCGTCACCGGTCTCTCCCATGGAGCCCTCTGAGCCCTGGTGAGTGATACCAGAAGTGTTCCGTCATCGCCACATCATCATACAGCATTACATCATCATATTTAAAACACTTAAAATATTAACCACTTCACTGCTAATTTAGCAGTCATGCTTCTGGACACAGTTAACCCGTTTGCTGCTATCATATTTTACTCGGGCACATGCTGGACAAAACAGAGAGAGTGTTGAATCATGACGAACAGCGATCGTCAACTGAGCATTGCTGGCGATGGTTTCTATGACGAATGCCGTTCATCAACAGTGCAGTAAAGAGGTTAAGCGCTTTATGACAGGAAAACCTGTTATGATATTTTCTTTAACTCGTTTCTTTAGATCATTGTTTGAATATATATGAACAGGAACAGGTCTACACAACGCTGTCAGGGTTCAGACTAATGTCAGTCCCTACCTTTCGTAATTACTGCCTTGTTTTACACCCTTGAAGTAAACTCCTCATGACCAGAATGTCAATATGTGTAAAATGAGAGTGGCAATGAAGACGTTAACTTTTAATTTGTTTGATAAAGTGATGACTTCGCTTGTGCATAACACACACATGTATGTGTGTGTGTGATGTGTTTGTATGAATGAGAGAGAGAGAGGAGAGAGGAGAGAGAGAGAGAGAGAGAGAGACAGACCAGACAGAGAGACAGAGAGACAGGGACAGACAGACAAATGGATGAAACCAGGATCTGAACAACTTACAGCGCTGCCTCTGCCTCCTGCAGGTCCACGGGCACCATCTGGCCCTGATTCTCCCTGAAAACACACACACACACTGATCGGGTTATGGGATAGCCTAATGGTCAGAATTGCGCTTGCAATTTGGCGATCTGGGTGCTATTTCCGTTCGAGGGGATTTTTCTGCTGGAGTTGACATCAGTGCTGACCCCACTCTTCCCAAAAGTCCTTTGGATGAGACTATAAACAGAGGCCCTGCCTGCGAATGCTCGCAGAACATTTTGTGTACACGTCAAATCCTGTGTCACATTTTGAAAGAGCAGGTAGGCCATTGTGTGCAAGTGGGAACAGATGACATTTACAAAACTGCATACACACAGGGACTAGATGTAAAACAGACACTTGAACATCTAATATTAACCCCACCCTACAAGATAGGTAAGGGGAATGGGGAGCGGGGGGGGGGGGGGGGTGACAAATTCAACTCTAGTTTCACAATACAGTCTCCCTCAAAAAGAAAGAAAACAAAAAAACAGCATAATGATAATGCTTTTTTTTTTTTTTTTTTACATAAACAAAACAACAGATAAACTGTCATTATCATAATATGAATCAAGATGAAATGAAGATAGTGGTGATGTTGATGATGATGATGGATGATTTACGTTGCTTTATTTTACAAAGTTTGGATGAGCCTGTTCATATCCATCTGGCAGTTTATTTCAAACTAACTTATTCACTCACAAGTCACATGTCAAATTCTCCTTTTTTGTTGTTAAACAAAAACTAATGGGTGGTGCTGCTCTTGTGGCAACACACTCTCTCTGTGGAGAGCAGCCCAAATTTCTCACAGAGAAATCTGCCGTGACTTAAAATGGTGTAAAATCACACATATCCTCTCTCTCTCTCTCCTCTCTCTCTCCTCTCTCTCTCTCTCTCCTCTCTCTCTCTCTCTCTCTCTCTCCTTCTTCTTCATGCCTATCCCTCACTCTCATTTCAACCCCCCCCACCATTGCACTCTCTTCCTCTTCTTCCTATCTCTCTTGCTCCCTCTCCTTTCTCCCTCCCCTTCCTTCTTTCTTCTCAGGGAGGGGGGGTTGCTATTCCCAAACCAGGGTCAGGGCCGGATGAAAAAAAGTATGTGAATGCTTACTCTGTTACACTAAAAAACCAAAAGATTATTCATTCACTCTCCAGTCTCTCTCACCCTCATGCCCCTCTCTCCTGTAGAGCCCTGAGGTCCCACAGTGCCGGAGGGCCCCTGAAGTCCGGGAGGTCCTCCAGGTCCAGGCAGACCCTGTTCCCCACCAGGCCCACCCTCCCCAGGCATTCCTGGCTGTCCTGCCAGCCCATCGTTTCCTGGGGCTCCCTGTAACACGCCATAACATGCCACACGTTAAACATAAAAAAGGTAACAGTAAAGGTGTAGCGCATCGTTTCCTGGGGCTCCCTGAAACATGCATAACATGCCACACATTAAACATAAAAAAAGTAAAGGTAAAGGTGTAGCCCATCTCTTTCTCTCTCACACATGCACACACACACAACACACACACACTCTCTCTATCTCTCACATGCACACACACCGCACAGACACACTCGCTCGCTCGCTGACTCACTCGCTCGCTGACTCACTCACTTACTCACTCACTCACACACACACACACACACTAACACACACACACACACACACACACAAAACACACTCTCTCTCACACACATACACTCACACATACGCTCACTCACACACACACACACCCTCACACAAACACTCTCTCTCTCATTCTCTCTCACATGCACGTGCGCGCACACTCTCTCTCTCTCTCTCTCTCTCTCTCTCTCTCTCTCTCTCTCTCTCTCTCTCTCTCTCTCTCTCTCTCTCTCTCTCATGCACACACACACAATAACACCACATACACACACACCTCTCTCAATCTCACTCTCTCTCTCATTCTCTCTCTCTCTCTCACACACACCCACCAACACACCAACAGTACACTAGAACCACCTAAAGCCCAGAACAGCACACAGCAGCAACGCATCAGAACTCACTGGAGCACCAGGGAAGCTGGGAGGTCACTCACTCACTCACACATTCTTCGGATGAGACTTTAAACCGAGGCCCGTGTGCGAATGCATGCAGAACGTCTTGCGCACACGTAAAATCCTGTTCCGCTTTTCGTAAGAGTAGGCCATCGTGTCCGGTGGGAACAGATGACAATATTTACAAAAATGCATACACACGGGGACCGGATGAAAAAAAGCACATGATTGCTTATTCTGTTATCCCCGATATGAAAGAATAAATAAATAAATAAAAAACTCTCTCTCATTCTCTCTCCTCTCACACACCCACACCAACAGTACACTAGAACCACCTAAAGCCTCAAACACACAGAAGCACAGCATCAGAACTCACTGGGGCACCAGGGGAGCCGGGAGCTCCGGGAGGTCCAGCTGGTCCAGACTCGCCCTGTTTGCCAGGGAAGCCGTCGTTGCCGGGGCGGCCAGAGGCTCCTCTTCGCCCGGGCAGACCCACAGAGCCCTGGGGGCCGGTTTCTCCTGGGACACCGGGGATTCCGCTCTCTCCACGCATACCTGGAGCTCCTGGTGGTCCTGGGGACCCTCACCTCCCTGGTGAAAAAAGGGACACGTGGAGGATTTTTTTAATACAGGTATTTTTGTTGAAAAAAGGGACACATGGAGGATTTTTTTTATACAGGTGTTTTTGTTGAAAAAAGGGACACATGGAGGATTTTTTTTATACAGGTATTTTTGTTGAAAAAAGGACATATGGAGGATTTTTTAAACAGGTATTTTTGTTGAAAAAAGGGACACATTGGAGGATTTTTTTAAACAGGTATTTTTGTTGAAAAAAGGGACACATGGAGGATTTTTTTATACAGGTATTTTTGTTGAAAAAAGGGACACATGGAGGATTTTTTTTATACAGGCATTTTTGTTGAAAAAAGGGACACATGGAGGATTTTTTTTATACAGGTATTTTTGTTGAAAAAAGGGACACATGGAGGATTTTTTTATACAGGTATTTTTGTTGAAAAAAGGGACACATGGAGGATTTTTTTTATACAGGTATTTTTGTTGAAAAAAGGGACACATGGAGGATTTTTTTATACAGGTATTTTGTTGAAAAAGGGACACATGGAGGATTTTTTTAAACAGGTATTTTTGTTTTTGGTTGTTTTTAGTAGGGGATCATGGGAAGTGGGGTGGGGTGGTCCCAGGGGACCCTCACCTCCCTAGTGATAAAAGGAAACATGGAGGATTTTTTTTAAACAGGTGTTTTTGTTTTGGGTGGTCTTTTAATTAGGGGATCATGATAAATGGGTGGGTAGTGTGGGGTGGTGTGGGGAGCAATGAGAGGGTTTGTGAAAGTGAAGAATCAAGACAACTATCCGTGCTTGTAACAGTTTGTACAGGTAGTGCTTGTAACAGTTCGTGCAGGTAGTGCTTGTAACAGTTCGAACAGGTTATAATCTAACAGTCTCAGGCAATACATCACTTCACAATGAGGGAAAAGTGAGGAGAAGGGAGAAAGGGCTTAAAATTTAAAGGCTTGTGAGAGGACACATTTCTTTAATTTTATTAATAAAAACACACAATACAAAATAAACTTTGTAATTAAAGTAACTTTTACAGTCCAGAAATGTACACACACATGTGCGCATCCACACACAGACAGACACACACAAGGATACAATTTCTCTTGCAATGTGCACATTATTCCATTATTCTCTATCTCTCTCTCTCTCCTACACTTACACTGTCTCTCTTACTCCTCTTTCTTTCTCTTACTCCTCTCTTCTCACCCTTTTCTTTCTTTCTTTGTTTTCTTTATCTGTCTCTCTATCCTTCTCTTCTCTCCCCCCCCCCCCACCCTCTCTCTCTCTCTATCTCTCTCCATTTCTCAATCTCTCTCTTCTCTTCCTTCCCCATCCTAATTCTCCACTCTACTTCCTTCCTTACTCCCTCCTAAACATCTTGTGCACACCTTAAAACCTGTTCCACTTTTTGGTAAGAGTAGGCCACTGTGTGCCGGTGGGAACAGATGACAAAGTTTACAAAACTGCATACACACAGGGACTGGATGTAAAAAAAGCACATGAATGCTTGTTCCATTATCCTCCATATAAAAGAATACATAAATTTTTAAAATCTCTCTCTCTCTCTCTCTCTCTGGCCGGATGAAAAAAAGTATGTAATACTTACTCTGTTACCCTTGAAAAATAAAGATTATTCATTCATTCTCTCTCTCTCTCTCTCCTCTCTCTCTCTCTCCTTCTCTCTCTCTCTCTCTCGGAGACGGATAGCCTAGTGTCAGAACATTGCGCTGGCAATTTGAAGACCCGGGTTCGAGTCCGGTCGAGGAAATTTTCTTCCTGAGTTAACATCATGCTGACTCCACTCTCCCCAAAAGTCCTTCGGATGAGACTTTAAACCGAGGCCCCGTGTGCGAACGCACGCAGAACATCTTGCGCACACGTTAAATCCTGTTCCGCTTTTCGTAAGAGTAGGCCATCGTGTGCCGGTGGGAACAGATGACAATATTTACAAAACTGCATGCACACGGGACCGGATGAAAAAAAGCACATGATTGCTTATTCTGTTATCCTCGATATAAAAAAAAAAAAAAAAAAAAAAAAAAAAAAAAATATATATATATATATATATATATATATATATATATATATATATAAAAAAAAAAAAAAATATATATATCTCTCTCTCCTCTTCTCACTCCTCACTTCTCCATCTCTCTCTTCTCTTCCTCCCTCTTTCTCTATCTCCATTCTTCTTTCTTCCTTCCCCCCCTCCCCCCCCTCACTCCCTGTCTCTCTCTCTTACCGGTTGGCCATCTTCACCACGGTTGCCCTGGTTACCGGGAGTTCCTGGGGTTCCAGAACCACCTTTCATACCTGGTCTGCCCTGCTTGCCTGTCTCTCCCATGGCACCCTGAAAATCAGAGCACACAGGTAGATAGATATATTGTTTTTTTTCGAAAAGTAGTTTGCAATAATAACAATGCTAATGATAATAATAACCATCATAATGAGAGTTGAGAAAATCAGAGCACATAGGTAGACATACTTTTTCAAAAAGTAGTTTACAATGACAACAAGAATAATAATAATAATAATAATAATAATAATAATAATAATAATAATAATAATAAGCATCATAACAAGAGTGAGCATAATAATAATGATGATGATAACAATAACAACAACGATAACAACAACAATGACATGATGATGGTATCATCATCATCATCATCATAAAAGGCATAACATGTGCTCACTCACACCATTCAGGTACAAAAATACAAAAAAAGGCAATTCAATAATGATGAAAAAAATAGGCTGAAGTGTACCAACCTTGACATACAAAAGTATTCTCATTTTAGTAGTAATAAGTTCATGCACATTACATACAATGGACCTGTATACAAACATACACACACACAAACACACACACAAACACTGAAACACAACTCTACGTACACTTTCCTTCCCATCTCTACCTTCCCTTTTCCCCTTTCCACCCTCTCCTCTCCACCCTCCCCTCTCCACCCTCCCCTCTCCACCCTCCCATCTCCTATCTCCCCTCTCCACCCTCCCTCTCCTATCTACCCTCTCCTCTCCACCCTCCCCTCTCCACCCTCCCATCTCCTATCTCCACCCTCCCACCTCCCCTCTCCACCCTCTCCTCTCCACCCTCCCCTCTCCACCCTCCCATCTCCCCTCTCCACCCTCCCCTCTCCACCCTCCCCTCTCCACCCTCCCATCTCCTATCTCCTTCGTCCTAAGTCCTTCGGATGAGACTTTAAACTGAGGCCCCGTGTGCGAACGCACGCAGAACATCTTGCGCACACGTTAAATCCTGTTCCGCTTTTCGTAAGAGTAGGCCATCGTGTGCCGGTGGGAACAGATGACAATATTTACAAAACTGCATGCACACGGGGACCGGATGAAAAAAAGCACATGATTGCTTATTCTGTTATCCTCGATATAAAAGAATAAAATAAAAGAATAAAAAAATATCTCCCCTCTCCACCCTCCCCTCTCCTATCTACCCTCTCCACCCTCCCACCTCCCATCTCCTATCTCCACCCTCCCCTCTCCACCCTCCCCACCCCCACCTCCCCTTCCCACCCTCCCCTCTCCTCCCTCCCCTCTCCTATCTACCCTCTCCACCCTCCCACCTCCTATCTCCCCTCTCCACCCTCCCCTCTCCACCCTCCCCTCTCCACCCTCCCCACCTCC
>CM060338.1:27433367-27470867 GCA_030674155.1 Stramonita haemastoma | reverse complement strand
GCTGTGGCAATATGAAAAAAAATAGCGTTTGTTATTTTGTGTAAGTGCAAAATGCATACATAGATTTCATTTGAATATCACTATCACCCTACACACACACACACTCACGTGTGCATGTGCATGCACACATGCATGCGCACACACACACACACACACATACACACACATTTCAACAAACTACAGAATATGTCAAGAAAACACATTACACTCTTTTCTTAGCTTCATATAAAATGACACTGATGGACAAAGAGAGACAGAAAGGGAAACTTGAATGGGAAAGAAAAAGTAAGGGACAGAAAGAGAAACAGAGGAAGAGACAAACTGGCAGATAGACAAGAGGCAGATAGACAGACAGACAGACAGACAGACAGACAGACAGACAGACAGACAGACAGACAGACAGACAGACAGAGAAAAAGACAGAATATAGAATGACTGACCCTAGGTCCATCTGGGCCGGGGGACCTTCTGATCCAGGGGGTCCTGCCTCTCCACTGGGTCCTGCCCCACCTCTCTCTCCAGGGAATCCACGCTCACCCTAGTAAACCAATCAATCAATCAATCCATCAATGAGTCACTCAATACATCTATCAACCCATCCATCCATCACTTTAACAGCCAGTCAGTTGACATACCATCTACCTTGCCTACCAATGGTGTGCACACACTTACTTACCTGTGTGGATGTTTGTGCGGTCATTCTTAAGATTTTACATCTGTTCAACATTTGTGTGTGTGTGTGTGTGTGTGTGTGTGTGTGTGTGTGTGTGTGTGTGTGTGTGTGTGTGTGTGTGTGTGTGTGTGTGTGCATGTGAGTGAGTGAGTGAGTGAGTGAGTGAGTGAGTGTGATGTGTGCACGTGTGAGCCTGCATATGAAACAAGATAGTGATATAGGCCTACTGATTGCATATGTTTGATTTTTGACATACAGTCATCACATGCCATTTCTGTGTTGCATGAAAAACAATCGCCATTTTCTATCATATATGGATCATTATTATATTTGCTAAACAAACTTATAAATAAATGCACGAGTTAACAAATAAAAATTCATATTAGCTTTAATTTTCTTCAATGTCATCGATTGATTTTCAATCCATAAAAATATTTTTAAAAATCACTTAAAAATTCCACATGAGCAGTGTGACTGCTTGATTGTCTAATATAACTAGCAACAAAACAAGAATGAACCAGGAAGGGGGGTGGGGAAGGGGGCGGTGACATCAGACCTACCTACAGACATACACACACTTCCGAACACGCACTTACAAACACACACACACACACTTACTCACACACACACAACACACATACACACACACACACAAGCAACAAAACAAGAATGTATTAGAAAGGGGGTGACATCAGTCCAACACACATACACACACACACACAGAACACACACAAACACACTAGCAACAAAACAACAATATACCAGGGAAGGGTGGGGAAGGGGGTGTGACATCAGTCCCCCCCCCCACACACACACACACACAGAGTGTAAAAAAAAAGGTTTTTTTAATTTCAAAATCAAAAGACCTTCAGTACTCTCACAGTGGGAAGAGCGGATAGGGGAGAGTACTCACGCGGTATCCGTCAGGTCCAGGCATACCGGCCTCACCCCCGATGCCAGGTTCTCCGTCCCGTCCAGCTTCTCCAGCATTACCTGGCAGACCAGGTGCTCCCTGTGGACAGGCAAGAGCATTGGAGTGTCCTGTGTTGTGTGATACTGGGTTGTGTTGTACGGTGTTGTGTTGGTCTGTGTTATGTTCTACTGTGGTGTGTTCTATTGTGGTGTGTTTATGTTTTGTATTATTATATGTTGTTCTACAGTGTTGTGTGCTACTGTGTTGTGTTGTTTTTTTGTATTGTTATATTGTGTTCTACTGTGTTGTGTTCACTGTGTTGTGTTTTTTTTTGTATTGTTATATGTGTCCTACTGTGTTGCATTCTACTGTGTTGTGTAATACTATGTTGTGTTTTGTTTTTTGTATTGTTATCTTGTGTTCTACCATGTTGTGTTCTACTGTATTGTGTGATACCTGTGTTGTGTTGTTTTTTGTATTGTTATATTGTGTTCTACGATGTTGTGTTCTACTGTGTAGTAATACTGTGTTGTGTTGTTTTTTGTGTTATCTTGTGTTCTACTCTGTTGCGTTCTACTGTGTTGTGTTACATTGGTTGTGTTATTATTTGTATTGTTATATTGTGTTCTACTGTTGTGATCTATTGTGTTGCATTCTACTGTTTGTTATGCTGTATTGTGTCCTTTTGTCTTGTTATATTGTATTGTACTGTGTTGTTTTGTTTATTTTATTATTATATTGTGTTGTACTGTGTTTTGTGTTTCGTGTTGTTATACTGTGTTCTACTGTGGAATGGATAGAGTTGTGAGGTGAGGCAGGCTGAAGAAGACACTGACCTGGAATCCGGTGGCACCAGGAGGTCCTTGTGGCCTTGTCCTCCTACCTCCCTGGAAACACTACACAGCACCCCCTCGACCTGGACACATCAGCAGTCAACCAAAAATCAGTCAGCCATGTAACCATCCAAACAGTCTGTCAGCAATAACAACCAGAAAATCAGTCAGCCATTTAACCATCCAAACAGTCTGTCAAGCAATAACAACCAGAAAATCAGTCAGCCATTTAACCATCAATAGGTCTCAAGCAAATCAACAGAAAATCAGTCCAGCCGATCAACCATCCAACATCTGTCAAGCAATAAACCAAATCTCAGCCATAACTACAGTCTCAGCAATCAGAATCAGTCAGCCATTTAACCATCCAGCCAGTCAGTCAGTCAATCATTCAGGCATTTAACCATCCAGCTAGTCTCTCAAGCAATCAGTCAATCCCATATCAGTCAGCCAGTCTGTCAGTAGTAAGTGCACATGTCAGACACCACGCAATCAATCAACCAGCAAGCCAGTCAGCCAACCTGAAAGTCAGACAGCCAGTGAATCACTTAGCCACCCAGACGGTCTATCTATCAGTCAACTAGTATAGTATGCTTATGAAGCAATCTATCAGTTGACCTGCTTGCCAGTGAACCAGTAAATTAGTTAGGCCCCTTACCAGCCAGGTAAGTCAATGAATCAGCCCAGTCGATCGTCAAGGAAGTCAGTCAATGGGTACATACATTAGTCACCAAGTCAATTTACAGCCAACCTCCCAGTCAGTCAGTCATTCTGTCAAGCAGTCAACCAATCAACCAGTCAACAAACCTGGCAGTATATCAATAAACCAGGCAATTTATCAATGACAAGTCAGTCATTCAACCCATCAGTCAGTTATTTAACCAACCTATCAACAGTCAATCAACTTAGCATTTAGTCAGTCAATCCACTTTGTCAGACAATGAATCAACCAGTCAGTCAACTAAGCAGTCGGTCAATCAACTAGTCAATCAACCAGACATCCAACCAACCAGTCAGTCAATAAACCAGTCAACCAACCAGTCAGTCAGTCAATCAACCAACCAACCAGTCAGTCGATAAAGCAGTCAGCAGTTCACCAGTCAGTCAATCGACCAGTCAGTCAACCAACCAGTCAGTCAACCAACCCTCAGTCAACCAACCAGCCCATCAACCAGTCAGTCAATAAACCAGTCAACCAACCAACCAGTTAGTAAATAAACCAGTCAACAAACCAACCAGTCAACAAACCAACCAGTCAGTCAATAAACCAGTCAACCAACCAGTCAGCATCAACCAACTCAATCAACCAGTCAGTCCATCAACCAGTCAACCAACCAGTCCATCAACCAACCAACCAGTCCAGTCATCCAGTCAGTCAACCCACAGACCTCGGGGCCAGGTCTGCCCTGGGGGCCAACGTTGCCGGGTCTGCCCAGGTCACCTGGGGCACCTCGGGGTCCTGGGGCTCCTGGGAGACCGTCTGCTCCTGAGGGCCCCTGCACACACACAAACACAAAACTGCATACACACGGGGACTGGATGTAAAAAAGCACAATAGTGCTTATCCCATTATCCTCAATATAAAGAATTAAAATATTTTTTAAAAATTATTTTAAAAAACACATCACTCATGTCATAGCTATGGCAGATGCTAACAGCCTCACAGATGAAGGCATAGGGCATTGCAACAGAGAGAAGAGAGAGAGAGAGAGAGAGAGAGAGAGAGAGAGAGAGAGAGAGAGAAGAGAGATTTTTTAACAAATTTTATTTTTCAGAGGGTAATAGATTAAGCATTACAAGCTTTTTTACATCCAGCCCTCAAGAGAGAGAGAATGTCCAGTGCCATTCAAGGACCTACCCTTAAATTTGTCTTGACATTTACGCAACATGCCCATACCCCCACAGAACCTACCCCTCCCTGTGTCTGACATTCGCACAGACACATGTCCATACCCCCACAGAACCTACCCCTCCCTGTGCCTCACATTCACACAGACACATGTCCATACCCCCACAGAACCTACCCCTCCCTGTGCCTTGACATTCACACAGACACATGCCTATACCCCCACCTGTGCCTTGACATTCACACAGACACATTTCCAGTGCCATTCAAGGACCTACCCCTCCATTTGTCTTGACATTCACGCAGCCACATGTCCGTACCCCCCCACAGAACCTACCCCTCCCTGTGTCTTGACATTCACACAGCCACACCACCAGAGAACATCTCCCCCCATCCCCCCACCCCTGCCACACCCCGTGTCTTGACAATCACACAGCACATGTCCAGCACCACTCAAGGACCTACCCTCTCTCCTGGCGCTCCTGTTGGGCCTTGGGGTCCCTGGGGACCAGACTGACCCACAGTGCCCCTGTCTCCTGGCCGGCCGTTGGCGCCACTGGCACCCTGGAAAGAGAAACCACAACAACAACCATCAAGTAGGAGCGGATGACAAAATTACACAAAATCAGCATGCACACAGGTGTCATGTGATAGACACCATCCCTGAGAAAAAGTCGGGGAGTTGGAGTCCCCAGGGCGGTTTGGGTCTGTATATGGCAACGTTCTGGTGGCTCCTGGGATGGTACTGGAACCATTTGTATCGGTGACTGCCTTTCCAATGGATCATTCCAGTGGAGTGGAGGGGGGGGGGGGGGTCTGCTGCATGGGTAACAATTTGCCCTCCATACTTACTTACCCTGGCTTTGCCCTCTAATGAGTACAGTGCAACTCCATAGTCTTCCGAGACTGATGGGTGCCTACTACTACTACAACTACTACTACTACTACTTCTCAGTGAACAAAGTCAATGATATGACACATGTTATAATTATGGGGACAGGAAAGTCTAGTGGCTAGAACATTGTGCTAGCAATCTGATGACCAGATTTGAATCTTGTTCAAGGGAATTTTTCCCCTGGAGTGAACAACATCAGAACTGATTCCACTCCCCCAAGTCCTTTGGATGAGACTATAAACTGAGGCCACCCATGTGCGAATGCATGCAGAACATTTTGCACACATGTTAAAAAACTTTTCCACATTTGGAAAGAACAGGCCATTGTGTGCCAGAGTGAACAGATGACAATATTACAAAACTGCATTCACACAGGGAATGGATGTAAAAAAACACCATCCCTTTCTTTATGAACACTAACAACTTAGAAAAGAAATTCTCTGAAGTTACAATATGGCTACTTTCAGGTGGGCAAAAAAGGTCACATACACAAAAACTCACCATTGGTGAACTTCAGAGCTCTTAGCTGAGAAACAAACAACACAAAATAAAACAAAATCCAATGAGTATTTTTTTAACAGACAAAGGTAAAAATCATGGACTTACAGGTTCTCCGGGAGCACCATTGTTGCCACTGGGTCCTGGGGCACCTTGGGAACCCTGAAACACACCACCATGATGTGAACACCTCACTACTTCCTGCCAGGTTATTCTCCTCTCTGTCATCCCAGTCTGTGGACTTGTCACGGTAAATTTAAAGATAAAAAAGCACCAAAAATGTCACAAGTCACTAGATAAACTTTTTTTTTTTATTAAACCCAATGATACATTGAGTTAGTTGCTATAAAAGTAAAGTTTCATAATTTAGCTGGAACATACACAGATATCCACACAGAAAAGATTGATGCTTCCTTTATCATCAATGATATGCACTGGGGGGGTCAGGTCACACACTACAAACCAGACCAGCAACATTCTTTCATGTTGTGGTTGCTTGAAAGAAAAACATATCAGTAAAAAGAATGCAATTAGTTCTAATTATATAGAAAAAAAAATACTTGTATCCCCAAAAGAGTAATGTTTTGTACTGTAATTGAGTGGAGGACATTATTAGCACATTCAGACAAAATGAGTTTATATGACTACAATTACATTCATGTCCTCTACCAGGAACAGTTACATCGTAAACGCACGTCATCATATTATTATTGTTACATCATTATCATCATCTCAAATATCATTATTGGTGTGCTTTTTTTTTTCATTAGTAGATATGTTATGTGTGTGTGTGTGTGTGTGTGTGTGTGTGTGTGTTGTGTGTGTGTGTGTGTGTGTGTGTGTGTGTGTGTGTGTGTGTGTGTGTGGCGTGTGTGTGTTGTGTATGTGTGTGTGCATGCTGTGTGTCGCGTGTGAGTGTATGTGTGTATGCATTTCGTACACACAACCATACACACACACACACTACTGCAAATACTTACAGCTTCACCAGGCGGTCCAGGGGGTCCTGGAGACCCACAGAACCCTGCAAACAGACAGACAGACATCACTATCATAATATACATGCTCTGCCAACACCACTCTGAAAATATACATCAGTATCTTTGGTTTGGAATATTGTTCATCTGTACATCAGTAGTTTATCATTTCAACCTTGGAATTAACACTCCAATAGTTCATATGAAAACAAAACTTTGCAACAAGATACAACCCTGACTGTGAGATATACATCTACACAGACATAGTCGTTTTTTTATCATTTAGTCCTCCCTCCCTCTCTCCTCTCTCTCTCTCTCTCTCTCTCTCTCTCCTGTGCACACACACATGCACTAAATTCACAGATCCTGATATATATACCACTGCCTTCCCTTCCACCCAACACCCACTTTCTTTCTTAGCTACATGCCTCACTTTGAATTGCAAAATAACCTCCAAAAACTTTGACTTTTTAAATGGTTCCAATGTAATATATGTTCAACAACCAAGTTTTCAAAACCAACATTCTATATTGACATACACGAATAGAGGAGAGCAAGGAGGAGGAAGAGAAGAACAGATGGAGAAGAAGATGAATAAAGAACCAAGAATCAAATGTGAAAAAGATATGAAGAAGAAGAAACAAAACCGAAAACAAAACAACAACAACAAACAAAACCAAGACAAAGAATACTTAGATCTGTTACCAGAGCAACATAATAACAACACCATAGAAACAATCCGAATATGACAATTAATATTCGGTCATTTACAAAAATAAAACAAAACAACAAAAAAACACAAAAAAAAATCAAGCCACAGAGGCACTACAGAAAAAGCGACCAATAAAACGAGGTCAGAGTGACGAGAACAAAGAGAGAACCAAACAATCCAACCCACACAAGCACAAGTGAAAGACCCCCCCAAGAAAATCCCAAGCAGGGTGGACACTTACAGAGGCTCCAGGCTCTCCCCGAGATCCAGCAGGTCCTACTTCTCCATCAGGCCCTTTGTTGCCAGGGGAACCTGGGGATCCGGGCATTCCTCTGTTGCCTGGCAACCCCTGTCACATGAATGAATGAATGAATGAATGAATGAATGAATGAATGAATGAATGAATGAATGAAAAATGAATGAATGAATCAATCAATCAATCAATCAATCAATCAATCAATCAATGAATGATCTTTACTTTTCAAGGGTAACAGAGTAAGCATTTACATACTTTTTTTTTTGCATCCGGCCCTTGCCCTGATTAGGGGAAGAAAAGAAAGAAAGAAAGAAAGAAAAGAACCCTACCCAAACAGGAGAAAGCCATGCCACACATGTCTTTACACTCCTGACCTTTTGTCACGCATAATGATGAGCATGCATTGTGTATGAATCTCATGGCAAGGAAAGTGGTTTGTTTGTTTGGGGGGGGGGGGGGGAGTCCTATCATTTACAATATATGTGTTATTAACAGACACTTGCAATGTTGGACAGGATATTCAAAAACCTATGAATATAACACTTTTCTCTTTTTCAATGGAATGTTAACTAGAAAAACTTCCATAGGTAAAACGAACATTTTATATCCTACATAGTACTGGGATCCAAAAACTCAAAACAAGTAAATGCACACATGCACATCCACACACACTAACACACACACATCCACACACACTGACATACACATCCACACACACTGACATACACATCCACACACACACACTCACACACACACACACACAACACACACACACACACACACACACACACACACACACACACACAAACACACACACACCATATTGACCTCTACACACACATGAAGAACACAGGCAGAATAGACATGTTGCAGACAAACCAAACCAACCCAAAAAAATACCCAAACCACCCACCCAAAAAACCCAAACCCAAACACCTGAACAAAACAACAGACCAAAAAAAAGCACCCACCCAAAAAAACCCAAACCCAGACAAAAAAAACCCACAAACCCCCCTGAATCAATGGATCATTCAGTCTGTTCTTACCCTCTCTCTCTTGAGGTCCTGCTGGCCCAATGCCTCCATCAGCTCCTCTTTGGCCCTGTCAACACAGGATTGACAGTTCAATTTAAAACACACACACACACACACACACACACACACACACACACACACACACACACACACAGCTACACACCCACACACTACGAAACACACACACACACACACATTACACGCACACACACAAACACACTACCCCCCCCCCCACACACACACACAACATATATACATACCACACACACTACACACACACCTACCCATAACTACCCCCACACACACATGCTCCACACAAACACACTACCCACTCACCCACCCACATTACACACACACTACCCACCCACCCACCCACCTGCCCACTACATACACACACTACCCACCCACCCACACACACACTCTCTCTTTCTCTTCTCTCTCTCTCTCTCCTCTCTCCTACTCTCTCTCTCTCTCTCTCTCTCTCCTCTCTCTCTCTCTCTCTCTCTCAATGAAAGAAAAGTCCTTTGGATGAGACTTTAAACCGAGGCCCTGTGTGCAAACGCACGCAGAACATCTTGCGCACACATTAAATCCTGTTCTGCTTTCCGTAAGAGTAGGTCATCATGTGCCGGTGGAACAGATGACATTTACAAAACTGTATACACACGGGGACTAGATGGAAAAAAGGACAAGAGTGCTTATTCCATTATCCTCAATATAAAAGAACAAATCAAATCAAATCCCTCCCCTCTCTCTCCTCCCCCCCCCCCCCCCCCCTCTCTCTCTCTCTCCTCCTCTCTCTCCTCTCTGTCTCTGTCTTTCTCTGACAGAAAAGGCGGTTTACTCACCCGTCGTCCAGGTGATCCAGGAGGCCCAGGGCGGCCAGATTCTCCAGCCAGACCACTGACTCCTCGGTCTCCTGCCTGACCCTTCATGCCGTTGTTGCCGTTCCGTCCCTGTGAGGTCATGACACACACACGTGCGCACACACACGCACACACCGACAACACACACACAGACACACACAAAGCGCCATGAGTAAAGACACAGCAGTCAGTCTCCCCCACTTTCAGCTCCTCTCAGTGGCTAATTACTTCATCCCATTCCAGCAGTCAGTTTTCCCCACTTTCAGCTCCTCTCAGTGGCTAATTACTTCATCCCATTCCAGCAGTCAGTTTCCCCCACTTTCAGCTCCACTCAGTGGCTAATTACTTCATCCCATTCCAGTGCAGATGGGGCCAGCTGGTGCTATTTATAGCAGGAACTGACCACACTTATACTAGGTAAAAGGAAGGGGCAGGCAAAAGTTAGCACTATGGACTGAGTGATGTTGGATTTGTGCACTGTGAAGACTCAGAACTTCAGGATGGATGGAGGCGGAACAATTAGTGGGTTTCTAGAAACACTGAACCTGTCGTCTGACAGTCTCTGAGAATAAGGGTCAGAGTTTTCATGGGTGAATCAGTTAGAAGGCTAATCCCCCCCCCCCCTCTCCTCTCTCCCTCTCTCTCCTCTCTCTCTCTCTCTCTCTCTCCTCTCTCTCTTCTTCTCTCTACCCACTACACTAAGATGGTAAAAATGTGATTGGTTTTTAAAAAAAGACTCCATGCATATCACCAATAACAGGACACACACACACACACACACACACACACACACACACACACACACTATACACGCACATGCAAGCACACACACTCACTCCAAAACAAAGCACACATTTTAACATGTACATCATGGCTGCATCATTACCTATGCATGATGGTTTCTACCTCTTCTTAGGAACAGACCAGACCAGCCCAGCCTTTTTCAGATCTTGGGTTCTTTTACATGCCCTGTGAGAAAAGAAGGAAAAGTACTTACAGCCTGTCCCTTAGGACCGGCCATTCCAGGGGCTCCAGGGGGACCAGGCTGACCTTGGGGACCAGCAAAACCAGGGGGACCAGCAGGACCGGGATCACCCTGAAGGTCAAGGACACAAACGAAAAAAATTAATATCCTGTCAATATCATCAAAGTCACTGCTGATATTGTCAACACTGTCATCATCACAGTCCATTGTTTGATAAAGATTGTATCAAAACTGTCATCATCATAGTCATTGATTGTTGTCAACATTGTCATCATCATAGTTACAGTTAATACTGTCAACATTGTCATCAACGAGTTCACTGTTGACAGTCAACACTTTCATCATCATCATGGTTGCTGTTGATATTGACAATATTGTCATCTCCATCACTATTACAACACAAAGATATTGTCAACACTATCATCATCATTGTCAACGTTTCTATCATCATCATCACCATTATATATCATCATCAATAAAAGAAAATTGCACACAGCAGTCTCCAGTAAACAATGCCCACTATACAACCATTACACCCTGAGTGAAAGAATTTCTTGACAGCCAGCACAGACATCCTGACACTCACAATAGATATTTATAAACTATAATGGTAGACCAATGTCTGTGTGTGTGTGTGTGAGAGAGAGAGAGAGAGAGAGAGAGAGAGAGAGACAGAGAGAGAGAGAGAGAGAGAGAGAGGAGAGAGACAAACAGACAGAGACAGAGAGAGCCACCACAAAATGAACTAATCAGCCACACATCCCACTACCTAGTCAACCTACCAACCAAATGACCACCCTTCCGCTTAATCAATGATCCAGCCCAGCCATGCAACTAACTAACCACCCAACCCATAACCTCTAACATGATATTCCAACCATCACCCCCCCTCCCCCACCCCATCCAATCACACCCCTCCTCTCTCCGCCACAAAAGGTTCACAACAAAACCTGCCACCAAAACAGCCAACTAACCAAGACACCAACACACCCACCCACCCCCCACCCACCCCCCGTCTGACCCGCCCACTTACAGTAGCGCCATCTTCTCCAGAAGAACCGGGCATTCCAGAAGGTCCTGGCATTCCCATCTCTCCGGTCACTCCAGGCATGCCATTCTCTCCTCTGGATCCTTGGGATCCATCACTTCCCTTGGAACCAGGGTGTCCTCGCTCTCCCTAGGAGACAATGAAGCAGAGCATCATCAGCCAACAAACATAGATATCCGTCATAATTCTATGAACTATGTATGTATACAACTATGAATTACGTATAGTATGTATATGTATCAGCACTATGTCTATGTATAGTTTCCTAGTTGCAGTGAACACACACAAATACGCACGCATGCGCACACACACACACACACTTTATTTTGTCTAATATCATGTAATGTGAAGAGACGATAAATTAAAGAAAACTTCATAATTCCCAGGTAGGAGATAAGAGAGTTACCCGTTTTTTTTCAGTGAGGGGGGAATGGGGTGCAGTGTTATATTCAACTTTCTGTCTGGTATCACAACTTGTGAAAAGATGTTAAATGAATTTGAAAATTCAACCTTCAAAACATAAAAAAGAGAAGAAAAAAAAAGGAGAAGAGAAAAAAAAAAAGGAGAAGAGAAAAACACAAAGACAGCATGGGATAGGTGTTCTAGAGGTTAACACTATCCCTACAAGAGCCTCCCTTCCCCAGGGGTGGATAGCCTAGTGTCAGAACATTGCGCTGGCAATTTGAAGACCGGGTTCGAATCCGTCGAGGAAATTTTCTTCCTGGAGTTAACATCATGCTGACTCCACTCTCCCCAAAGTCCTTCGGATGAGACTTTAACCGAGGCCCCGTGTGCGAACGCACGCAGAACATCTTGCGCACACGTTAAATCCTGTTCCGCTTTTGTAAGAGTAGGCCATCGTGTGCCGGTGGAACAGATGACAAAATTTACAAACTGCATACACACGGGACCGATGAAAAAAGCACATGATTGCTTATTCTGTTATCCTCGATATAAAAGAATAAATAAATAAATAATAAATAAACAAATAAATAAATAAAAGGTGAACGCACCTGCCTAGAAAGCAAAGAGTCCAAGTTGGAAGTGTGCAATGGTTTGATCCCCGTTTGGGCCCGAAACTTTTCCCCCATCCACTACACCATGAGAGGTTGTCTGTGTGCTAGTCTTTCAGATGAGACAATAAGCCAAGGACCCGTGTGTTACAGATCATTATTTATCATGTAAGAAAAAAAACAAAAAAAACAAAGAGTGTTATTCCTGGCAGCATTCTGTAGAAAAAAAGCCACTCTGATAGAGAAACAAATACAGTTGCAGACAGGAAAAGAAAAAAAAAAAAAAGGGTCGCATTGCTCTTGTAACAGCACACATACTCCCCTGGAAGAGCGGCCCAAATTTCATGCAGAGAAATCTACTGTGACATAAAATAAAATACAACAACAACAACAACTCACCTTCAACCCAGCCATGCCAGGCACACCTGGGGAGCCAATGTTACCTGCAGGACCTGGCGACCGCCAGGGCTCGCCTGGAGCACCTGCAGGACATCCGCTCTCATTGGAAGACACTGTGCACAGTGACAGAAAGGGACCGCTGCATCAGTAATGGTAAACAAAGACACTGTGTCAAGGTGACAGAAAGAGGACCGCTGCATCATCATGGTAAACAAAAGGACCTGTGTCAAAGGTGTGACAGAAAGTGGACCGCTGCATCAGTCATGGTAAACAAAGACACTGTGTCAAGGTGACAGAAAGAGGACCGCTGCATCATCATGGTAAACAAAGACACTGTGTCAAGGTGATAGAAAGAGGACCGCTGCATCAGTCATGGTAAACAAAGACACTGTGTCAAGGTGATAGAAAGAGGACCGCTGCATCAGTCATGGTAAACAAAGACACTGTGTCAAGGTGACAGAAAGTGAACCGCTGCATCAGTCATGGTAAACAAAGACACTGTGTCAAGGTGACAGAAAGTGGACCACTGCATCAGTCATGGTACATAAAGACACTGTGTCAAGGTGACAGACAGTGGACCGCTGCATCAGTCATGGTAAACAAAGACACTGTGTCAAGGTGACAGAAAGTGGACCGCTGCATCAGTCATGGTAAACAAAGACACTGTGTCAAGATGACAGAAAGTGGACCGCTGCATCAGTCATGGTAAACAAAGACACTGTGTCATGGCAGGGAGACTGGGTAAAGACAATGTGTCTTTCTGTCAATGAAGACAGAGGATAGAAATTTTAATACAGGAGTTGTGTGGTAAATAAAGACATTGTGTCTTTATGTCACGAGGACAAAGGACAAATACAGGAGTCATAGTTAATAAAGACATTGTGTCTTTATGTCATGAGGACATAGGACAAATACAGGAGTTGTGGTAATACAGTGTGTCTTTATGTCACTGAAGACAGAGGACAAAATTTTAATACAGGAGTTGTGGTAAATAAAGACACTGTGACCTTCTGTCAATGACGACAAAGGACAGATACATCAGTCATGATAAAGACATGGTGTCCTGTCAATGATGACAATAGAAAGGAGAGTTTGGAATGATGATGACGATAATGATAGATGATGGATGATGATGATGATGATGATGATGATGATGATGATGATGATGATGATGGATGATGATGATGTGGATAATGACAATGATGACAGGGTCGAATTATGTCAAATGAATATGATATTTATGTGTGGTGTAAAATAACTTTAATGATGATGTGAAAGAACGGCCCCCAAAAAATGAAGAATCAGCAGAGATGTCATGTTGATTGAATTACAAAAAGAAAAAAACAGAATCAGTAGCACTATTACATGAATTGTGTCAGAGACAGACAAAGACCGTGATCATGTTTGTGTTGATCGATTATATCGACTATGTGTGAAAAAATAAACAAAAACAAAATTCAACAGTTGCGCTACACTGTGTAAGAAGAACACAAACAAACAAGACAAAGACTCAACAATGGCACCCAGACATTCAGGACTCACATTCTGTCCAGAAGATCCATCCATGCCCCTCTCTCCTTTGGAACCTCTGGGGCCCTGGGGCCCTGGGGGGCCTGCTGGACCGGAGTCTCCTGGGGGACCCTGGGTTCAAACACACATATGCTGTCATTTATGTTAATTCTGTTTCTGTCCTACCACTCTCTCTCTATTTCTCTTTCTCTGCATGTCTGTACATGAACTGGCTCTTAGTGTGGTCTTCATGTTAATTAGTTATCTGTGTTGTGTGTGTTGTGTGTGTGTGTGTGTGTGTGTGTGTGTGTGTGTGTGTGTGTGTGTGTGTGTGTGTGTGTGTGTTGTTGTTGTGTCATGAGGGGGGGGGGGGTATGTGTGGAGGGGGGGTGGCGTGGTGGGGTGTGTGGGTGGGGGTGAGAGCTTTAAGCATTAAGTTCAACAGTACACTGTTACTTTTTATTCTTTATTCCTGCTTTCCTGTCTTATCATTACTCATCTCAGTAAATCTGTCACAACTACAAATCCCTCTACAGCTGTCTGTCACTATGTCAAATCAGGATGTCAACATTACAGAGCCCTGTGAAGCCATCATAACTAAAACGCCTCTGTAGCTCCTATAGCTACAAATCCCTCTGTAGCTCCCATAGCTACAAATCCCTCTGTAGCTCCCATAGCTACAAATCCCTCTGTAGCTCCCATAGCTACAAATCCCTCTGTAGCTCCCATAGCTACAAATCCCTCTGTTGCTCCCATAGCTACAAATCCCTCTGTAGCTCCCATAGCTACAAATCCCTCTGTAGCTCCCATAGCTACAAATCCCTCTGTAGCTCCCATAGCTACAAGTCCCTCTGTAGCTCCCATAGCTACAAATCCCTCTGTAGCTCCCATAGCTACAAATCCCTCTGTAGCTCCCATAGCTACAAATCCCTCTGTTGCTCCCATAGCTACAAATCCCTCTGTAGCTCCCATGGCAACAAATCCCTGTGTATCTCCCATACATATAATTTCCACAGTAACTCGTATCTACAATGCCTACTGTAGTTCTCATATCTACAATGCCTACTGTAGCTCACACATAACTACAATGCTCACTGCAGTTCACACAACTACAATGCCCACAGTAGTTCACGTAACTACAATGCCCACTGTAGCTGTCACAAGTTCTACAAGTCCCTCTGTAGCCACTAGCAGCAGTCCCTCACCGTGGGGCCAGATGTTCCCTGTTCCCCGCTCTTTCCTGGGAATCCCCGGAATCCTCGGTGTCCCTTCATGCCTGGCATTCCCGGCATACCTGGGGATCCGATTGGACCCTGCAGACATGAAGTGATGTGTCTTTTTTAACCTGACATGTACCACAGCAGACTGATGGAAATGACAGAATTACGGTTACATATCGTAACACATTTTGAAAGGAGAAGAGAACAAAGAGGAGAGAGAGAGAGAGAGAGAGAGAGAGAGAGAGAGAGAGAGAGAGAGAGAGAGAGAGAGAGAGAGAGAGAGAGAGAGAGAGAGAGAGACAGACATAAAAACAGACTTAAAACAGACACAGACAGACAGACAGAGAGCAACTGGGAGAGACAGAGACAAAGACAGAAACAAAAAGCATATTGTTTGCTGCCAACTGGTAAATTTATATTCTCACTCCAGTTAAAGTCTGTACTCTTAGTTTTCTGAAGGCCATACTAGCTGTTACACTGCTTCATCTTTGTTTTCAGGAAGCATAAAACTATTACTTTGCTTTCTCTTTGTTTTCTGAAAGCATGACAACTGTTACATCTTCAGTCTGTTTTCAGAAAGCATGAAAACTGTTACATTCTTGTTTGTATGTTTCCTGACAGCATGAAAACTGTTACTTTCCTGCTCTTTGTTTCCTGACAGCATGAAAACTGTTACTTTCCATCTCTTTGTTTCCTGACAGCATGAAAACTGTTACTTTCCTGTCTCTTTGTTTCCTGACAGCATGAAAACTGTTGCTTTCCTGTCTCTTTGTTTCCTGACAGCATGAAAACTGTTATATTCCTTTCTTTTCTGAGAGCATGATAGCTGATACATTCCTTTCTTTTTTTCTTTTTTTTGGTAAACATGCTAGCTCCCATCTCTTATGTTGAGTCTAGGTTTTGTATAGTATTTTCTTGTTTATTGACCATCTGGTATTTCCTTCATAACTATCTTTGTATCTAACTATCCAATTTCTTGGTCTCTCTAAACATCTACATTTTTGTTCTGCTTTTGTTTGCAAGATTTTGCAGCAGTTAATGTTGCTGTTGTTATTGTTGCTTTTTTTTGTATGCTTGTGCATTTCCTTTCCCTCACCTTAGGTCCTGGTGATCCCATTGGTCCCATCTCTCCATGGCGTCCAGAATCTCCCTGGAAAAGAAATAATTAGTATAAAAAATGTTTTTAGAAACCCTCACACCAAGAAAGTGAGTCAACATATTGTAAAGTGGCAAATTTTTCCACGGGAGAAAAACAAAAACAAATGAAAATGAAGACACTGCACATGAACAAACATTCACTGTTCACCTTCCATCTCTGCTCTCCAATAGCAGCAGATCACAAATTTTCATCAGACTTTCACCATTACAGTTCATACAAACATTATCAGCATACACATTTCATACAGATTCATCACAACATTACACATTTTCATGCATACTCAGTAATGGTCTCCACCATTCCCTCATTAACCCTAACAGTGCCACCGACTCAGTCATGAAATGCAAAGCAGTATGGCTAGTGGTGAGAGGGTTAAAACTCCCCATTTCCCTCTCACCCACAAGCCAGCCTACTTGTGCTCTTTAACCCTCTTGATTCAGATTCTCTGAACACAAACTGCCCCTAGATTTTGCATTTCATAACGAAATCAGGTCAGGCACACGTGCTGGCTGGCCTTTTCCTCCTTCTAAGTACATACCAGCAGCTATAATTACTTCCAGACTCTTAACAGGGTTTCTACCTCTAGCCTGATAGAGCTTTGGCATGTGGTAGCAATTAGTGATGGTCACAGCATGATGGAAATCTGCTGTGTGTAAATCCTGGCAACAGTTCGGGATTCACGGGGTGGGGGTGGGGGGGGATTATTCAATCCTGGCAAATCCTGGTTCAGGACTAGGTGGGTTAAATTAACATATCCCCAATACCTCCCTTTGCTCTCCACCATAAAGAGGAGAGAGCGGATGTGGTTTGGTCACACCACAAGAATAACACCTTAGCAAAACCATCTTGCGAGGAACAGTCGAGGGCAAGAGAAGAAGAGGCAGCCAAAAAGAAATCATGGGTTGACAACATCAGGACCGCCCAACCCCTGCAACACCTCCTACTAGCCACACAGGATCGTGAAGCATGGAAAAAGATCTCTGTTGCGTTTCTCTCATGTCCCCCCCCCCCCCCCCTACGTCCTTTGGGACATGGGACTGATGAGTGAGTGAGTGAGAATACCTCCCCCATTCATATCAGCAAACCTTCAGTCACTCACCTCTACTCCAGCAGGGCCATGGGAACCAGGCTCACCACGGCTTCCAGGAGGACCCTGCAGAAAGAGAGGAGTGTGTTTAACACATGTCATAGACCCACCAACGCGCACAGCAGCATACATGCATGCACATGTGTGTGCATGATTCTTCTCATGTTTTACTTGTCAAAACATGAATGCATACTTGCACATGCATACACACACACACACGCCATGTACAAACATAAACAATGGTTCAGGCATACAAATTGATACACACATGAATGCACATAACACACACACCACCCACTCACACACCTCAGAAAGACTGACAACACATACACACAACATTGGTTAACACACACACACACACACACACACACACACACACACACACACACACACACACACACACACAAGCATGCATGCATGCACGCACAAAAACACCACACTCACACACCACACACAGAAACACGCGTACTCGCACACACTCAAATACACACACAAACACACACACACACACACACACACACACACACACACTTACTGGAGGACCGGAATCACCAGGTTGACCCCTTGGCCCCTCCATACCCTGTGGCCCCTGTAATAGACAACAGACATCTATATTAGACATCTACAACAGACATCTACATTAGACATCTACAACAGACATCTATATTAGACATCTACAACAGACATCTACATTAGACATCTACAACAGACATCTACAATAGACTTGTACAACAGACATTACAACAGACATGTACAATAGACATGTACAACAAACATCTACAACAGACATGTACAACAGACATCCACAACAAACATCTACAATAGACAACAGACATCTACAATAGACCTCTACAATAGACAACAGACATATACAATAGACATCTACAATAGACAACAGGCATCTACCATAGACAGCTTTAATAGACAACATAATCTACAATAAACAGCTGTAAAAGACAACATAATCTGCAATAAACAGCTGTACTAGATAACATTATCTACAATAGACAGCTGTACTAGACAACATAATCTACAATAGACAGTTATACTAGACAACAGACATCTACAATAGACAGTTATACTTGACAACAGACATCTACAATAGACAGTTATACTTGACAACAGACATCTACAATAGACAGTTATACTAGACAACAGACATCTACAATAGACAGTTATACTTGACAACAGACATCTACAATAGACAGTTATACTTGACAACAGACATCTACAATAGACAGTTATACTAGACAACAGACATCTACAATAGACAGTTATACTTGACAACAGACATCTACAATAGACAGTTATACTAGACAACAGACATCTACAATAGACAGTTATACTTGACAACAGACATCTACAATAGACAGTTATACTAGACAACAGACATCTACAATAGACAGTTATACTTGACAACAGACATCTACAATAGAAAGCTGTACTAAACAACTACAATAGACAGCTGTAATAGACAACAGCCATCTATAATAGACAGCTGACAGACAAGTTTCTACAATAGACAGCTGTGATAGACAACAGACATCTACAATAGACAGCTGTGATAGATAACAGGCTTCTACAATAGACAGCTGTGATAGACAACAGGCTTCTACAATAGACAGCTGTGATAGATAACATAATCTACAATAGACAGCTGTACTAGACAACAGACATCTACAATAGACAGCTGTAATAGATAACATAATCTACAATAGACAGTTATACTTGACAACAGACATCTACAATAGACAGTTATACTTGACAACAGACATCTACAATAGACAGCTGTAATAGATAACAGACATCTACAATAGAAAGCTGTACTAAACAACTACAATAGACAGCTGTAATAGACAACAGCCATCTATAATAGACAGCTGACAGACAAGTTTCTACAATAGACAGCTGTGATAGACAACAGACATCTACAATAGACAGCTGTGATAGATAACAGGCTTCTACAATAGACAGCTGTGATAGACAACAGGCTTCTACAATAGACAGCTGTGATAGATAACATAATCTACAATAGACAGCTGTACTAGACAACAGACATCTACAATAGACAGTTATACTAGACAACAGACATCTACAATAGACAGTTATACTTGACAACAGACATCTACAATAGACAGCTGAAATAGATAACAGGCTTCTACAATAGACAGCTGTATTAGACAACAGACATCTAGAATAGACAGTTATACTAGACAACAGACATCTAGAATAGACAGTTATACTAAACAACAGACATCTACAATAGACAGTTATACTAGACAACAGACATCTAGAATAGACAGTTATACTAGACAACAGACATCTAGAATAGACAGTTATACTAAACAACAGACATCTACAATAGACAGTTATACTAGACAACAGACATCTAGAATAGACAGTTATACTAGACAACAGACATCTACAATAGACAGTTATACTAGACAACAGACATCTACAATAGAAAGCTGTACTAAACAACTACAATAGACAGCTGTAATAGACAACAGCCATCTATAATAGACAGCTGACAGACAAGTTTCTACAATAGACAGCTGTGATAGACAACAGACATCTACAATAGACAGCTGTGATAGATAACAGGCTTCTACAATAGACAGCTGTGATAGACAACAGACATCTACAATAGACAGCTGTGATAGATAACAGGCTTCTACAATAGACAGCTGTAATAGACAACAGACATCTACAATAGACAGCTGTGATAGACAACAGGCTTCTACAATAGACAGTTATACTAGACAACAGACATCTACAATAGAAAGCTGTACTAAACAACTACAATAGACAGCTGTAATAGACAACACACATCTATAATAGACAGCTGACAGACAAGTTTCTACAATAGACAGCTGTGATAGATAACAGGCTTCTACAATAGACAGCCTTTTTAAACTACAGTTCAAACATCACATCTATACTGTTGACATGATCATTGTTAGGATTTTGAACTATCATCAGAAGGTGCATGACTCAGAAAAGCATCACACTTACAGGTGTTCCTGGGGGGCCAGGTGGTCCACGGATACCCATGGGGCCCTGAAATCAACCAGCCAATCAATCAATCAATCATCAATCAATAAACCAACCAACCAACTAATCAACCAATTAACTAACTACCCACCCACTTACTCAACCAACTAACTGATTTACTACATGATATATTGTTGGTAGCTTGTGAATACACTGGGTTAGACAGAAACTTAGCTAACTTGATGTCCTCCAAAAGGGAAAGTAATTAGTGACAAAACTTAAAGTACAGAGACAGCACGGTTTCACCCTTCAGCTCAAGACACATTCTCTTTTCTCAACCTTGAAATCCAGACGGACTTTTCAAACCTGTTAGTTCTGACTTGTCAGTGTAAAAAGGACTAACTGTGCAAAGTTGCACAAGTTGTGAGACAGGAACTGGTCTTTTACTGTCAACATTTTATCTGTTCTCTTTTCTTGCTTTGCTTTGATTTGTTCTTTGTTATGTTATGATTTGTTCTTTGTCATGTATTGTTCAGTGTTGAGCAATGGCTCGAGTATTATCATAGGGGTTATGGAGGAAACTGGACATCGTTTCAAGGTAGGGTATTGCCTCTCAATATCCTGTCAACAATGAGCTTTATTGATAATCATTCTCAATAAGGAAACATTTAGGTTTAGTTTTTAGGAAATAAATGTAGAATTAGCACAGTTGGTTTATTATATTCAACATAGTTCATGAATTGCCCTGAACCAGAACAAGGGAAGCAAAGGGGTTTCACTTCCAAGAACCTGCTTCTGGCTTCTAATTGTAACAAATATCATTTATCTTTTACTAAGCCAACTGTTGCTAACCTGTGTTTGTTTGAATCAATTCTGGTAACAAGACACATTTGACTCCATTTTTTAGGTCTATACACACAATGCACAAGATGGCTGACTTTACATATCCGCCATTCCATTGTTGAAAGCTTTCGTGGTGCTTAAAAGGAAATGTGACCTACTTTCCAGTGCCAGACTATTATGTTCTTACACATTCCAACCCATTGTTTTAGCTCTCGCTTTTGTTTTTACCATGTTACAATTTCTTCATGTTGTGCTTGTTTTCTTTTGTACAGTAAACTGATAAATACATTCTGTTAAGTGTTAACAAACAGGCTGTTTCTAGTTTGTTTTTAATGGGGCTTTTTTTTAGGGGGGGGGGATTTAAGGCTGTTCTGGTGTGAAGATTTTTGGGGGCATACTATGCATATGAGCACTTAAATGTCCATGACCTTTCTCCCTATAAACGTTTTTCAATGAATGAACAGTTGTGCCCAAGATACTGCTGTAAATTCTTGTATTATACAGATTGCTTAATCAAGTAGTAATGATATCCAGTATAATCATCACGTTCTGCATTCATACTCCTTTCTCCCCCTCCATCCACATCTCTCTCTCTCTCTCTCTCTCTCTCTCTCTCTCTCTCTCTCTGTCTCTCTCTCTGTCTCTCTCTCACTCACTCACTCACTCACTCACTCACTCACTCACTCATCACTCACTCACTCCTCTCTCTCTCACTCACTCACTCTCTCTCTCTCTCTCTCTCAGTTGTGCCAAAGATACTCCTGTAAATTCTTGTATTATACAGATATTGCCTAATCAAGTTGTAATAATATCCAGTATAATCATCACGTTCTGCATTCATACTCCTTTCTCCCCCTCCATCCACACCTCTCTCTCTCTCTCTCTCTCTCTCTCTCTCTCTCTCTCTCTCTCTCTCTCTCTCTCTCTCTCTCTCTCTCTCTCTCTCACTCACTCACTCACTCACTCACTCACTCACTCACTCACTCACTCACTCACTCACTCACTCTCTCCTCTCTCTCTCTCTCTCTCTCTCTCTCTCTCTCTCTCTCTCTCTCTCTCTCTCTCTCTCTCTCTCTCCTCCCCTCTCATCCCCTCCATCACTCACCACTTGAGCCTGCATGTACTGGGGGCCATAAGCAGGGGCTGACTTGCCCCCACCGTTGCGGTAGTAGCCGTTGTAGCCATTGTAGCCTTGTTGGGCCATCTGAAAACACACACACACACACACACACACACACACACACAACACACACACACACACACACACACACACACACACACACACACACTTGAGATTTTGGCAACATTAATAAGAAAGGGCTGAGAGCAAGTGAGAGAGAACAAGACAACAAAATCAAGAACCCAACAACAACAAAAAATGTGGGTGTGGGGTGGGGTGAGTGTGGTAGGAGTAGGAGTATGGGAGGGTGGGGGGGAGGTGATGAAATAGGTACAGGAACAAGAAAGAGGAAGAAGAGAAGTGTTCTCATCAGTTTTTGATCAAACAAAAGCTACAATAATAATCTGAAAGACAGAACAGAACACTCTCAAACACAGACTCTCTCTCATGCGCTCTTCTCTCGCGATCTCTTTTTCTCTCTCTCCCTTCCTCCCTCCCTCTCCCTTCCTCCCCCCCCCCTCTCTCTCTCTCTCCGTCTCTCTCTAACATATAAAAACTAAACCAACAAATACCCCCCCCCCCAAAAAAAAAAAAAAAGCCAGAACAAAATCAAGGAAAAATCCAGAAAAAATCCAGAAGAAAACAGCAACTTACCATGGCCTCATCAACAGAGCCCTCTACAGAGCCTTCAGGGGCCACGTTTTCCTGAAAAAAAGAAGATAGCAGTATGACAACAACACCAGAGACTGAGAGAGAGAGAGAGAGAGAGAGAGAGAGAGAGAGAGAGAGGAGAGAGAGAGAGAGAGAGAGAGAGAGAGAGAGAGAGAGAGAGAGACAGACAGACAGACAGACAGACAGACAGACAAACAGATAGATAGATAGATGGACAGACAGAGACAAAGAGAGAGACAGATACACAGAGAAAATGAGACAGAGAGACACACACAGAGAAAAAGATAGAACAGACAGCCAGAGACAAAGGTATAGAAACACACAGAATGAGAGAGAGAGACACAGAGAGAGAGAGACAGACAGACAGATAGAGACATACAGATAACAGATAAACAGAAACAGAGAATACAAAGAAAGAACCCCCAAAGAGATGAAAGAAAGAAAGAAATATATTAACAAAATTTGAGGAAAAGCCCATGATCCATTTCAGAAGAAAAGAAAGGAAAAGATGAAAAAGACAAAAAGAAATTAACCTTTTCTTATTCTAGAAAAGCCAAGATGCCCTTTTGAGAGAAAAAAAAACAGACAGGAAAGAAAAGAATCAAAAGAAATGAAGGGACAGAACAAAAAAAACAACACCCCAAAACACATGAGCAAGAATCTCACCTGACTGACTGTTACTCCTAAGTCTCCACGCTGTTCCTCTGAAAAAGAATCCAATATCATTGTCATACTATACCACAATATAAACAGGTAAGGTGTCCCATAACCTATGTGGTCGTAAGGGAACAAGGCATCAGAGACCTCAGCTTCTCCAGGGGCCAACATATTGAGGGCTGTGCCCATCTCCTCTCCCTCACTGCTTTACCTTTCTTCCCTGACCCTAAAGAGGAAAGTACCCATTTACAGCTGGGTGAAATGAGGAACCGTACTTGAGCCAAGGTGTGCAAACTGCCACCCATCCAGTTTGTAACCATGCTTGCTACTGCTTAATATTGGCTGGGGGAAAGTGAGAGCTCTGACCACACACACGCACACAGGCTCTGTCTCTGCATTCCTGCATAAGTCATTTCCATCAAAGGATTTAAGGGCACCCAACTATAAACCCAGGTCCTAAGCACACAGACAGACAGACTGACAGACAGACAGATAGACAACACACACACACCACATGAGACAACCCCACCCTTCTTTTTGTAGAAAAGGAGGAAAGCTATGGCTGATGTTTATAGATCACATGATCGTACCATACCCAGCATGCAACCTGCAACAGGGACAGGCTCTGCCGGGTACTATACTTCTTTACTAAAATTTCGAGATTCATGTACATACAATTTCCTTTAATCTTTCAATTGACAAGTGTACAAGGTTCTTTGCAGTAAGGACTTCATGGAGTTTTGCCAGACCCGAGAGATGAGCTTCAGTGGCTTGAATGGGCTCCGATCATCACGTCACAATAGTAGTGGTGCTTATCATCATCATCATCATCATCATCATCATCATCATCATCATCATCATCATCATCATCATCATTAATTTTCCACCATTCACAAGTCTCTTCTGCTGTCCTCAATGACAACAACAGAAAAATAGGACCATGCTTTAAAATCTTCAGAGAAATAATTACAACAAAGAAAAACTGCAAAAACCCTCAAATCCAAACATGATTCATCTGTCACCAACTTCATCAGGATGGAAACAACAGCACCAGCATCATCATCACCATCATCATCTTCTTCTCTCTTCTCTCTATCTTCTTCTTCTTGTTCTCGTTGTTGTTGTTGTTGTTGTTGTTGCTCTTCTTCTTCTTCTTCTGCTCCTCTCTCCTCTCTTCCTCCTCTTCTTCTTCTCCTCCTTCTCCTTCTTCTTCTTCTTCTTCTTCTTCTTCTTCTTCTTCTTCTTCTTCTTCTTCTCCTCCTTCCTCTCATCTCATCATACATCATCATCATCATCATCATCATCATCATCAGAAAAAATGACTCACCGGAGGAGTCAGTCTTGCAGTCATGGCGGAATCCACAGTGGACGTTGCCATTCGTGCAAGTACAGACCATACAGGGGGGCTGCTCAGGTGACCAGGTGACACCGTCAAGTATCTCCTTGCCATTGTAGAAACAGCTTTTCCCTTCTGCAACACACACACACACAACCACACACACACACCACACACACACAACACACACACCACACACCACACACACACACACACACACACACCACAACACACACACAACACACACACACACACACACACACACACACGCACACACACAAAACACAATTAGTACTTACATAATTTCTCTCATGCAAGTGTTTAGAATCTAACAACTTTTGTTTTAGAAAGTGTGGACATCAACTTGACTTTTACTTAAGAAGATGTTTGTCAAAATTACTACCCTTGCTATAACAACAATGATGTTTACTCTAAAAAAAAATATTCAAGCACTTTCAAGTTGATAACAGTTCATCAATGATTTTCATCTCTATTGACACAGTAACTGGCTCAAACGTTTGTTTGGTTTGGTCTCTTTTTTTTTGTTGATTTGTTTTTTTTTTGTTCTATGGTTTTTGTTTGGTTTTTTGTTGTTTTGGGTGGTTTAAATTTTTTTTTTTTTTAGTGTTTTGCTGCCTTGTTTTTAGTGACCATGTCCTGCCCTTCTCACACCAATCATCTCAGCCTCTTAATACCAGTCATACCTTAGTTCCTCATAATTATCCCATCCTCAGGGTCAGAAGTCAAAGGGGAACTAGCTTATCAATGTTAGGCTGTGGTGAAGCTGCCAACCAGAGGGGACCTGCATTGCTGCTGGGTCAGTGTCGTGTTCAGTGGCGCCAATTCTGAGCTACTTTACACAGGACACTACGTACTATTCCCCTAATGCCCACGATAAGAGCTTGGACACCAGACAGCTAGTACAGACTTAGTGAGATAGACACCCAACCATGAACCCCTGACCTCAAAGGCTTTCATCAAAACTCAACACAGGCACAGAAGTACACTGAGGTCACCGTGAGACCAGAGGAACATGGAACCCACAGACAATATTTCCTTGTATTGCATAATGCTCAGTCATGATGAGGACCATGTAATTATGACACTAGGAATCCAGCTTTGAGACTTTTTAAATGGCACTGTATACTCTACACTTCCTACCATAATATTCCCCAACATTACTAGGTCCACCTGCGTGTTGGTCATGTAATTTGAACACCTTCAAAAGTCACTTACTGTTAAGTGGTTGACAATGTGATGTCAGTCTTACCACAAGCCCATAGCAAACTCACTCTGAGTAGGAACCAGTGGTCTTAAAAAAAATAATAAAATAAAAAAAAAACTTAGTGGTATTCAAACCATTAATCTTCCCCCAATAACCAACACGTAACCACTGGACCATTAGCCCTGGCTATAAACGGATGAAGTTTTTATTATACTGTTCCTTACCAGTAATCTTCCAACCGACGTTCAAAAGATATATCACACTTTAACATGCAGCTCTTCTTGCACTTATCATTTCATAACCTAGCAAATGTCCTTTCTGACAAATCATCATTATTTCAAGAGACAATATTCTTAACGAAAATACCTCGCAAATCAGGGAAATGTAATGACAGGAAATTTAATATGCATCATATTTGCCAACTGTCTACCAAACTCATCACCTTTACCTACTTAGCTGCCGGAAGAATGCGTCTTCCACAGTTATGATTAAATAATAGAGCAAGAATGACATCATCATCAGCCATGACGTTATTCAATCACAAGCCACTTCCTGCATAGGAAAACATAGTGTAGAAATCAGTAATGTAAAAGTTGTGCAACAAAGGTTTTTGTCGGTTTGAAACTGCTTCTTTTCCAGCATTTGAATGGCCATCACACTCTTCATTGTTAGTACAGGGTGTCATTATTACTGATCAAAATTACGGTTTGGAGTTATGTAGCTCCACTGTGGGAATGTCGGGGGCCTGTCAGTATACATGGCATCCCCACTTCCTTGGAATTCCGTGTAAGGAGTTAACCTCTTTTCTATCCCTCTGTTTGTCATGTTTAGTATTGTTAGTACTGTGTTGATGGTTTTCTTTCAGATCTTTGAATATTTCCATTTTTGTTAAAATTTTCTTTGACTGAGAGCTGGATCTAAAAAAAAAATAAAAACTAGAAAAGCTGCTGCCATGCGCTTATTCTTTTGCTTAATAAAACGTTTCAAAACAAAGATTTCATTCCCTGCCTCCAATAAAAACCCAAAAATTTTTTTCTCCCCCTGTCTCCTCTTACCTTTCCCCCTCCCCCACCCCCTCATTTCCCTTTTTCTCTAGCGGTGGCCAGGTCAGGATGCCACGTTGCAGAAAAGTGATAGGGGTGGACCACACTGTGCACTGGAGGCAGGAAAGTGTGTGGTGTGTGTGTGTGTGTGTGGTGTGTGGTGTGTGTGTTGTGTGTGTGTGTGCATTGTGTGCATGTTGTGTCTGTGTATGTTTGTTAAGAGGGCGTGGGGGGGGGGGGGGTGGCACAAGGTGGAAAAAGCTTCCAGACCCCCCTTGGGTTACAGCGACACAGAATAAACCCCCCCACCCCCCCCACCCCCATTTTATTTCCTTCCTCCCACATGAAATTAATGGTGCGTCAGCATTTCTGCTGTGGCTGGAACTGAAGTGAAGGAAAGGGCATGCATGTCTGGGCTGGTAAACCACTTTGCAGGGCGCAGCAGGGGCAGGTTATAATTTATTATATTCATTCAAGACTGAATGGGTGGGTGGGTGGTGTGGTGGTGGCTCAGAAGGAATAGGTGCAAAGTCAGTTCATTTTAAGTAAAGTGACATTTTAGACTTAGGTTAAGTGATATATCACAAACACATATTGTGTTTCTTGTGGGTTTTTTTTTTTTTTAAAACTGATGATGTAATATATTGTGATGATGATAGTGTGGGGGCAGCAATGGTGTGATTTTTTGAAAAGAGGAGAAGAAGAAGAAGAATTGCAAAGGAGATGATGATGATGATGATGATGATGATGATGATGATGATGATGATGATGATGATGATGATGATGATGACCCCGATAATTCTTTCAGTCAGTTGATCACTGAACGCCTATAAAACATTTGCCTTAATTCAAGTAGTGTTTTCCAAGATAATATGAAAATTAGAGCCTGGTGAATATTCATGTACTTTTGTCAAGCTTTAAAAAAACAACAAAAAGAATGGTCAAGACCAATAAATTTATTACCAGTTTAGTCTATATTTTAAGCAATGGGAAACATTTAGCCTACTTCGATCTGTATCTGCATTGCGATATCCTCGAAGTGTTTCGTTTATTGTTGTCCCCAAACGACACACCATATCAAATCTACACACAACGTAGGGCCTAATCCCAACTCAATCAAAAAGGAAAAAAAAAAAAGTCTCGTCATTGTCTTCTTTTTTCTTCTTCTTCTCTATCTTCTTGCCTAATCCCAACTCAATCAAAAAAGAAAAAAAAAGTCTCCCGTCTTCTTCTTCTTTCTTCTTTCTTCTCCTCTTCTCTCTCTTCTTCTTCTTCTCATTTTTCCCTATCTCCTTCCTCTCTTCTTCTTCTTCTCTCATCTTCTTCTTTCTCTCTTCTCTCTCCCCCCCCCTCCTTTCTTTCTTCTTCTTCTTCTTCTTCTCCCCCCCCCCTTTCTCTCTCTCTTTTCTTGCTTGGTTGTGTTTTTGTGTTGTGTTGTTGTTTCTTCTTCTTTCTTCTTCTTCTTCTTCTTCTTCTTCTTCTTCTTCTTCTTCTTCTTCTCTCCTCCTCCTTCTTCCATTCTTCTTCCTCCCATTTCATCTTCTCCGCATTCTTCTTCTTCTTCTTCTTCTTCTTCTTCTTCTTCTCTTCTCTTCTTCTTCTTCTTCTTCTTCTTCCTCTTCCCAAGTCAACTCCAGCAGACGTACGGAAATCAGTGACCCTAGCTGTCGGCCCGGCATGCAACATGGCACGGTCGAGTTCCGGGCATTAGTGGCACCACAACAAACTTGCATAACATTCCCCTCCTTCCCCCCCCCTCACCAATATACATGGTTATCTCCCTTCTCTTTGGTACCGATTCCGGAAGCTCTATATTGACATAGTGGAATAACAACTGCGTCAAAAGTTGATATGTTATTTGTTTCTTTGAAAACAAACAACAATCCATAACTGTGAAAAATTTCACACTTTTCTTAAAACTGAAGTTACTTTTAAAGTAAAAAAAAAAAAGTAAAGATAGTTACACTAACTGACAAAGATTTGTCACCATAATTTGCTCTTTGCATTGCAGTTTAGATCTATTTGGAGCTGTGTTTATCACGATGTCTTGAAATTCTTCAACACACCATATCAGATGCTATGTACATACAATTTGTTTTTTGTTTTTTTATAAAATCACTTACCGAATACTAAGGGTTTATTTTTGTTTTTTGCTTTCGTTCATTTGTGGCTTTCTAGTTTTCAGTCCAAATTCTAATCCGACCAGCAAAATTAACAGTAACTGCGCGAATTTGTTGACCATCGTTCAGACTTCTTGCACCCTTGTACAAGACTAAGTTCCCTGATTATTATGGCCGTGCTACGTAGTGAGGGTTCATTTCACACAACTTAAGTCACGGCAGATTCTCTGCGTGAAATTCAGACTTCTCTCCCTGGGGAGAGCGCGTCACCATAAGAGTAGCGCCACCCCATTTTTTTCCCCTGTCTACAACTATAGTATTTGTATCCCCCCCCCTCCCCCCCCATTTTCAACAGAATTTTGCCAGGGACCCCATGTTTCTGTGGGTTCTTTTACGTGCGATAAATAATTATGTGTGTGACACATGGGACCCCAGTTTATCGTCTCATCCGAAAGACTATAGCACCCAGACCACCACTCATGGTCTAATGGATGGGGGAAAGTTTCGGACCTAAACGGGATCGAACCATCGCACACTTCCCACCCAGACTTTTTCGTTTTTTAAACAGGTGCGTTACGTCAAGACCATCACATCCATGTTGGTTCGTTACAAAAGAATGAAAACACCACTGTGCTACATATTCACTCTTAACATAATTATGTATGATCATGACTTTTGAGGCGGTTAGCTTTCCATACAAATGCAGCACACGGTAGTCTGCTCTTCCTAGGAAACCAGTTTCCTATCCTCTGAGCTACCCTATCCCTCCACCCCAGAACCACCACCCCCCCCTCTCTCTTCCTTCCCTGGGTTTTCCTGTTGTGGTATGCAGATTGATAGTGCCAGCTTGCTGAACCCTTTTCCTGGTACAGGAGCTCTCTGCGTTCACCGCCTGCTGAATTGCTACAAAGAGAGTAGGGCCCACATGCACGAGAGAGAAAGAGAGAGAGAACAGAGAGAGAGAGAGAGGAGAGAGAGAGAGAGAGAGACCTGAAAGTGTTATTGCCACACCTAGGCACTTAAAACATGTGAAAGAGAGAGAAGAGAGAGAGAGAGAGAGAGAGAGATTACTTCCGATTTTTGTTCTGTGGATGTTTTCATGATGCTGTGATCTACCTTTGCCTTTTCTCCATAGTGTTATCAGATGCTGTTTTTTCTCTGTCTGTCTTGGGTTTTTTCGTATTCATCTATGTAAATATCACAGCTGCAAGATCTCTCAAATAAAATTGCTGCAAAACGTCTCCTACTTATCATAGCTGCAACTCTATTAATTTTTTAATTGCTAACCGAATCTTGTTTTAATCATCACCATCTTAAAAGATTATTGCTCATGACTTTTTCTTACTGATATTTCGCCCTATATACCTATCATTGTTGCATCGTCTCTCGTAATTTTATTTGCTGCAAATTCTCTCTCTCTCTCTCTCTCTCTCTCTCTCTCTCTCTCTCTCTCTCTCTCTCTCCTCTCTCCTCCATCCCCTCTTGTATACAAGGGTCAAGGTGAGTGGCTTGGCATGTGTGTGTGGTGCGTACGTGCGTGTGGTGCGCGCGCGCGCGTGTGAGTGTGTTGATGACTTATTTCTTTGTTGTTCGAAGCAAGCGAGGAAGTGCTATAGGAGGCTCCCCCATAAACAAGGCTGTAGTTGGACTGAGTGGCACAGGCTTCTTCAGGCAAAGCAGTCTTGAAGCTGCTGTGCACTCAATTGCCTTCCGCAGCCCACTGACATTTGCAGATGCTGGCAGGAAGACTGATGCAGGTGCTAGGGTTATAACTCTCATTCATGTCAGTCACACTCACAAGATGGATTTTGTTTTAAAAGACCAAAACAAGAAAAATCTAACTTGAGATAAAATTCGATGGCCAATAATTATATATTTTAGTGTAAACAGTGATTTTTTGTGGTTTTTGTTTGTTTTTCACTAGGGATATGAAACACTGGATTTTAAAGGAAAGCCAACGCAACTAGTGTGTGTATGTGTGTGTGTAGTGTGTGTGTGTGTGGTTGTGTTGTGTGTGTGTGTGTGTGTGTGTGTGTGTGTGTGTGTGTGTTGTGTGTGTGTGTGGTGTGTGGCATGCGTGCGTGCTGCGTGCATGCGAGCAACGTGGTGCATGGGCGCATGCGTTTGTGTTAATACGAACATAGCTTTGTGTATTTTTTTTCCCTAACCCAAAGAAGTTTTGAAGAAATAAATGATGCATTGTTTTCAGCATGCTGCTGTGTATTTATCTGTGTATTTATGGAGTGTAGTGTTCATCTCTGGAGCCATCTGTAGCCCAGGAAGAGGACAGAGGATGTTTGCTTTTTGTGGCACAGTTTGCCTGCATCAAAAGGCAGGGGACTTGACAGGCAAAGCAGGAAAATAAACAGTTGCAGCTGGCAGGATGAAATGAACAAAACCACCAGGGCCAAAAGGATGATCGAAAAGAGGAAACTTACAGCAAAAAAAATTTGAATTAATATGAAATAACTTGCTCCCCAATCACCATAGCCTTAATCATCAATCATGTACTATCCATAGTAAATATATATACATGAGTTTCACATGGAGTTTGTTTTTTTCTTTTCTTTTTTCTTATACTTGGCACCTTTTTTTAACAGATCATTAATGGTTTTGTTTCTCTCAAGTGTCATTATCCTAAAGTAATCTAAAATAATCAAGACTTGCATATTTACATCCTAGTTTAAAAATAACCTACTTTTCATAAGCTAGAAGATTTTATCCAAGTTTCTGTTTGCTTCACTGTCACTACTAATTCGTCTTGATTTTGTTTGTTAGTTTTGTTTATTTGCTTTACTATCAAAAGCCTTTTTGAAATCAATGTTCTAGATTACAGTCACATAGTGTCACCCACCTCTGGAAGGTTCATAACGCGTTCAAATACTGTAAGAAGAGGAAGGCGAGACGGTGCAAGCAGCACGAATATATCATTGTGTAAAGTGGCAGAAAGCGATCTGTCCTAGAAGACGTTGGGCATCTGCCAAGGTGTACCACTTGACCCTCTGTCTTTTATGAGCAAGGCATAGGTGCAGCGTGCCTTTGTCTCTTGCATCTGCATTCACCTCTGACAACTTGGCAATGATTCTCTCCTCGTTTCCTCCTCTGCTCTGCTCCCCCCCCCCCCTCCAACTTGCCATCCTCTCACCCCCCCCCCCCCCCCTTCCACCATCCTCCCTCGGAGTCTGACATTCACCTGAACATCTGCAAGTCACACTCATCAATTTATCGCCAGCTCACAGCACTTTTGAAGTTGGCGAGGAGTTACCAATGGATAAACATCGGCAACAGCAGCAACAGCAACAGCAGCAGCAGCAGAGCAGCTGCAGTGTCTCTGTAGACACTGTACAACATGTGTGGTACAAATCAATTTCCTAAGACTAAGACTGTGTGGGCTGTCAGACCTAACTATGTCGGGTTTTTTTGGCACACACACACACGCACACACACACTCACACACACACACACACACACACACACACACACACACACACACACACACACACACGTGCTGTGTTTGTACAGAGGAAATGTGCTGTGACGGGGGTATTTTGGCTTCATGGGTCTGGCTGGCTACAATTGCTTCTCAAGGCCGCCATATGGTAGAGCCTTTCAGCACTCTGTGATCTCGTTCAGCAGCAGAGCCAGCCACCCGTGACTGCTGATGGAGGGCAAATATCTTGAGGTCACAGTGCTCTGAAGGACTGGTCAAAGCAATGACTTTGGGCCAGTCAGTGTTGGTGATGCTGGAAATGTTCCTGTTGCTTGCTTTCACGTTTTGATTGGTTACAGCTGATGTTTTGGAGACCCTCTGTGTGTGTGTGTGTGTGTGTGTGTGGGGGGGGGGGGGGTGTTGGTGTGTGTGTGTGTGCGCGCGCGCGCGCGTGCGTGCGTGCGTGCGTGAGCGCGCATGTGTGTGTTTGTGTGTGTATGCGCGCGCACGTGGGTGTATGTGTGTGCGCACGCGTGTTTGTGTGCGTGTGTGTTCATGTGCGCACGCGCTAATTTGCGCACCAAGATGTCTGCATGGATCCCAGTGCACGCATGTGAGAGATCTACATAGAACTCAGAGCCATTACATAACTTCCTTTTTCTTAATTAACAAAAATGGATTGCAAACATATTCGTAAGATCCCTTCAACCATCATATTTTGTCATCAGAAAAAAACATTGATGAAGAAAACAAACAAAACACTCCTGCCATTCAACGAAACTACAGCTCTGCAGGTGACTCAAGCATCACAGTTCGCATACATTTCATATGTAAAGGTAAACTAGACCACATGTTTATCATTATGTAATCACATTTGAATTATGGAGTTATTGCAAGGACAACCTTGCTTTGTGCACAAAAATAAACTTGCATCCCTTTCTATTTCTCTTGTTTGTAGGAGTGTGTGTGGGAAGGGGTGAAGAGGGGGGGTATTTAGCAGACTGGTTCTCTCATTCATTTTTATCTATGAGATAATAATCACGGCAATAGCAATACCGATAATGATAATATATGATAACTGTAATCCTGACAGCCTGGATAATTAAAATTAAAGTGCTTGCACTTGTGACATTCGAATAATATCAAGCCATCATCGACATAATCATATCATTAAACAACAAAAAAGAATAAGATAAATGAACCATCAAAAACATAAAGAAAATGAATGAAGAAGAAAAAAAAAACATGCAGAAAGTAAAGCAAGCAAGTAGAGGAGATTTGGTCCTGCACTGACCCCCCCCCCCCCTTTTCCAACACTGACAATAAAAAGTCACAGAAATTATTATATAAGCCTACAGTATACAGGCATCTCCACTATAATCAAAAATTCTGCCCAGTTTCCGAAACAGCAGCTGCCCGCCCTTCCTGTGCTATTTTGGAGGTCATCATCGAACAGGACGGACAAACCAAGCCTACAGTACACAGGTAAGAAGACCTATAAAGACCCAAATGGAAGCATTCACCATATTGTTCACAGGTTGCTGAATCTGTGATACATGATACACGGCTATGCAGACTGTAGCCCCACTGCCATGTGCCTTGGGAAGGGGGGGTGGGGTTGCAGGGGCGCATTTGGGAATGAAGGATGAGAGTGGGGCGGCTGGGGTGGGAGACCAGTGATACCGCAATGCCACGTAGGCCTAGGTTAACCTGTGTTGCCTCCCATCTAATCTCTTCTATCCCCTTCCACGCGATATATTTTTTTAAAATCACTAATAACTCGAGCAGTAATAATCACCGTGTGTGTGTGTGTGTGTGTGTGTGTGTGTGTGTGTGTGGTGTGTGTGTGTGTGTGTGTGTGCGCGCGCGCTCACGCGCACGTTTGTGTGTGTGTATGTGTGTGCTTGAGAGAGAGAGAGAGAGAGAGAGAGAGAGAGAGAGAGAGAGAGAGAGAGAGAGAGAGAGAGAGAGAGAGAGAGAGAGAGAGTGTGTGTGTGTGTGTGTGTGTGTGTGTGTGTGTGTGTGTGAGTGTGAGTGCGTGTGCGTGTGTGTGTGTGTGTGCGTGTGCGTGTGTGTGTGCGAGTTCTTTTAAGTGTATTCGCAAAGTCAATGTTTGTTATTAAGCACACCGACACATTGATACTTAATAATGCACAATAATTAACCACAACTCTCGAAAAAGCGCATACCCAAAACATTCTTAATGTTATTTTTCTGTCTTCTTTCTTCGCCCTCTTCTTCCCAAGAATCAAACAACACAACACACACACACACACACACACACACACACACACACACACACACACACACACACACACTATCGTACTAACCTACTCAATATAAATTTGGTTTGATTTTTTTAAACCAAGTACCTTCGACAACAACTAAACACAAGACGAAAATATAGTGGCATACAGATCTATACACACTTACAAAAAAACGCCCCAAATAAAAACAAACTACCCTTCCACAACAACTAACCTCATTGAAAGACCGAGTAATGCAAACAACAAACAAACAAAAGAAAACAAACAAAACGCAACGTTTTGACAACAACTTAATACAAAAAGCTGTAAGTAGCCTCCATAACAAGACCAACTAATAAAAACAACAAACAAAAACAAAACAAAAAAGCTATTAACTGACACAACTAAACGCAAGACTAAATGTAATCATTTTAAAAACCCTAACCAAAACAAACCGAAAAAAATCCAACTACAAAAAAAACCATAACAACTAGCCTGCATAACAAAACCAAGTAATACAAACAAACAAAAACAAAACAAAAAAGCTAGTAATTGACACAAGTACACACAAGACTAAAAATAAAAATAATAAATCCCCACCCCCCTACCCAAAACAAACAAACCAACACCACAACAAAAATCCACTTACCAGAATCCTCGGTGGGCGCAGCCGCAGCCGCCGCTACCAACACCACGAGTATCAAGGCGCCATCGCGGACCCCGACACCCATCTTCTTTCGCTCTTCCGTCTTGTGAACCTCCGCCCCAGACCACTAAACCATCCGTGATCCCACACGATGGAAGACTTGGTTGAGGAGGGAGAGCTCAGGCAGAGAGGTATGAAGCCTCGCTTTCTGCAGAATCCCTACCTTCTTGAACAAAGAGAGGCAGGAATCGCCAAAGCTTGGCTTTACCTTCTGACAATTTTTTTTTTCTTGCAAAAAAGTCTTGCGTTGTTGAGTTGCGGGGGAAAGGTGTTAGAACCCGCTCCCCGCCAACGCTTCAAGCCCTCGTCTTCCCACAGCAGAATTGCCTGCCGGGGTGTAGGGTTGGTTTGGTTGGTGGGTGGTGGTGGAGGTGGTGGTGGTGGTGTGGAATGGTCAGCCGTGTCTGGCACAGCTCTGTTCCAACAGAACTGCCAGCAACAGCCCGGCAAGGTTGCCTTCCAGTTTTAATCTCAGAACCGTTAGGCCTCGGCCAATCACCGTCCTCCTTACAGAACTGCTTTGGAGAGAAGGGGCTTTCATACCTGTCCGTCAAAATGTTGGTGCTTAGGATGTTGGAGTGATGGAGGAAAGAGAGGAAGAGGAGTGGGGTGGGTGGGTGGTAAGGTCTTTGAGAGAGTTAGGAAAAAGGGGGAAGGCGGTGGTGGTAAGGTTTTGGGGTAAATTTGGCAGCTGTCTGCTTAGCTTGATTGGCAGGTCGTATGCAAATGAGGGCTGCTGTGTTGTCAGTTGCTCTGGAAGGTCGCCTTGCAAAGCTTTCTTTCTTTTCTTTTTTCTTTTTTTTCCGTTTCTTTTCTGTCTTCTTTCCTTCTTTTCTTTCCTTTTCTTTTTTTCTTTTTTCCTTTTTGGGGACGCTTAGGATAGACAAAATAACGCAGAGTCAGTTTCTTTTTCCTTATGCCACGGTTTGTTGGTTGTGTGAAATGGGAAAAGAGGAAACGCTCTTTAGTCTGTGCACGTTGCCTGTCACTGTTTGTCTGTGTCTCTGTGGTTTTTGCTCCTGTGTGTCTCTAGTGTGGTTCTGCTCTGTCTGAGTGTCTGTGTTTCGCTGTCTGTCTCAGTCTATTTCATACTCTCTGTCTTTTTTGTGTCACGGGTTGTCTGTGTCACGGAATGTCTGTGTCACACGGTATATCTGTGCTTTTGCATGCCTGTGTTACTGCAGG
>CM060338.1:27423367-27428367 GCA_030674155.1 Stramonita haemastoma | reverse complement strand
AGAGAGAGAGAGAGAGAGGAGAGAGAGAGAGAGAGAGAGAGAGAGAGAGAGAGAGAGAGAGAGAGAGAGAGAGAGAACTATGTTATAATTATATTATTCTGTTGCTCATTTCTAATTCTCAAACATTAACTTCATCAACATTCCTTATTATTATAATCGTAAGGGTTACGACCATACGAAAGTTATGATAACAATTTTTTTTTATGAAGCAGTAGGATAACAAAAGCATTTCATAAAACGTGCTTGCGAGAACACAGCAATACAGATATCAGTAAACCAATCAACAACGAGGGGAGGAGGAGGCGTTAGGGTGGGCAGATAAATAAGGGCAGATCAAATAAAAATTATGACTTGCTTCCAATGGAGTGTGGTTCGATATTTTTGATGCATCAAGTGGGTTAATAAGTGACGTTTGAAGAGTGTTAAAGATTGATGTTGTATAATTGAATCAGGAAGTGACAGCATAGGGCTTGAGTAAAGTAAACTAGATTTGAACAAAATTTGTTCTGGGGATTGGAACATTTGGCTTTTTAGTAGTATTTCTGGAAAGGTTCGTTGGGAATTTGTCTTTTAAGGATGAGGGAATAGTTTCTGTGATAACCTTGAACATCATGAGGTCGTTGTTGAATTTCGATTTTTGGTACATGGTGTAGGGGGCTATATTTAACTGAGTATTGTCCACTTCTGTTATAGTTGTGTGTTCAAAAGGACCAGTGTAAGAGCACCTTTGTATGCACTTAGGTATAGTTTCATAATGTTTGCACTAGCTGAATCCCACAGGTTTGAAGCAGTGGTAAGAAACTCGCGTAGAGCATGGCAGCAGAGAGTCCTCAGAGGAGAAGCCCCCTTCAAACAAATGTTTCGGGCCTTTAATCTTCCTTAATCTCTAGGGAGGCCGGCCCACATCCAGTTCATGACTCTGGATGTCTCTCTGCTGCCCCTTTAATATGTGTGTGATCAGACTCGGATTCGAACCCATGATCTCTGGATATGCACACTTTTTTTTTGGGGGGGGGCAGGGGGGGATTAGCCACCTACGGTCGCCCATCTAAGTCCTGGATGAGCTTGGCGCTGCTTAACCTTCAGTTAATTGGGCGAGCACTCTACCAACTGAGCTAAGGGGCCTCTCAATAGAGAGCAGAGTCTACTAGGGATTTTAAAAAATATATAAGTTTGGAAGAATAGTTTCCTTGAATAAAAGTCAGGAAAGCGCTTAATGTTAGTTAACTGGTATAGAGTTTGTGGCATGTATTTGCACAGATAAGACACATGGTAGAAACAAGCTGAGATTTTCATGGATTGTTACTCCTAGAACTTTGTGATGGGAGCTTTGTTCGAGAAATATCTCCATAGGTATCTGGAGGTCACAAGGGAGCTTCGAAAGGCTCAGAACTGTTTATTTACTTTATTGAGCTTTTTGACCCTATCTCCAGGGAACATCTTTCACGTTTGGGAACAAACAGTGCTTGAAATGGCGGGCATAGATACCTCAGAATTTGGAAGCCACAGAACACGTGCTGCTAGTACTAGTGCAGCTGCCAGTCAGGTGCCTGCCTACCTTGGGTCAGTTATAAAGGTTGTGGGCTGGAGTAGTCAGAAAACCGTTTGAACTTATTACAAAAAAGCTGTTACTCCAAACTTTGGACTGTCAGTTTTGAACACCTACCTGATAAGACAACAATGTGTCATATCTGGTTTGGACTCTGTTGTATATGGACAGTCAGTTTTGAACACCTACCTTATAAGACAACAATGTGTCATATCTGGTTTGGACTCTGTTGTATATGGACAGTCAGTTTTGGACACCTACCTTATAAGACAATAATGTGCCATATCTGGTTTGGACTCTGTTGTATATGGACAGTCAGTTTTGGACACCTACCTTATAAGACAACAATGTGCCATATCTGGTTTGGGACTCTTTTGTACATGGTGAGTCTTCATTGAACAATATCTTCTTCAATTTTTGCAGACCTGTTGTTGTTGTTTTTTCCACTGGATGAGGTATGTTGGATGCATCTTGTGTGTCCACTAGGTCACTTAAGTCTCGCGTGATTTCTCTGTACGAGAAATAGATGAGAAATAATTTTACAATGAAAGTAGGCTTACACTCGGAAGGTGGATTTTTATTCAGGATTATTTTGAAGCTATTGGAGGGAAGAGAAATTACGTGCCATCCCCAATGATTTGCGATAATCCTGATGAAAATACCCTCCCTATTGAAAGCCTAGTGGACACAAATTGCTAAAAATACTGACTCGCTGGGCACGGGTACCTGCAGCATATCGCGTAATTTCTGTCCCCTCCAACAGATTCGAAATGATTCTAATTAAACTCCACCTTCCTAGGGTAAGCCTAGTTTAATTATAAAATTAAATAGTTTCATTTCGTCGATAATGAAAAAGCACTCGTGTGCCTTTTTACATTCAGTCCCTGTCCTTAGCAGGGATAATATCATGATACCCCCCCCCCCCCCCCCAACAAATAATCCCTAACAATCAAAAATCCCCAACAAAAACAGCAACAACAATACCAAAACTCAAAACAAAATTTGAATCCCCCCTCCCCCCAAAAAAACCCCCAAACAAAGCACACCAAATTAACAAATCACCACCACCACAACAAAAACAACAACAACAACAACAACAGCCAACAGCCAACAAATAAAAACAAGAAACACAAAAAGCTACAAAAAAGCACACAGACAGACAGACAGACGAGACAGACAGACAGACAGACAGACAGACAGACAGACAGACAGACAGACAGACAGAGAGAGAGAGAGAGAGAGAGAGAGAGAGAGAGAGAGAGAGAGAGAGAGAGAGAGAGAGAGAGAGAGAGAGAGAGAGAGAGAGAGAGAGAGTTTTCGTATCATGGAAAAAAAATCATATTAAAAAAACCCCTTCCCACTCAAATGCATGAACAAATCTCTGAAAAAGTGACAAAAAATCAAACTAACTCAGTAAAAACAAACAAGTAAAGGGAAAGACAGACAGATGGACAGATAGCGACAAGGAGAGACAAACACGCAGACCGATGTGATATGTTACACTTTACGATAATAAATCCAATACCACATCAGTACTTAATAATTATACAGCTAATGAAAGGAAAACAAAAATATGGTAATAAGCAAAAGACCTAGTGCACACACTCACACGCACGCACGCACGCACGCACGCACCCACGGACACACACGCACTCACTCACTCACTCACTCACTCACTCACTCACTCACTCACAGAGAGAGAGAGAGAGAGAGAGAGAGAGAGAGAGAGAGAGAGAGAGAGAGAGAAGACAGAGAGAGACAGACAGACAGACAGACAGACAGACAGACAGACAGACAGACAGACAGACAGACAGAGACAGAGACAGGACAGCAGACGAGGACGACGGACGGACGACAGACGGGACGGACGGACGGACAGACGGACAGGACAGACAGACAGACAGAGAACTCTATGAAAGACAATCTCCTGGGAACGGAGAAAGTGATCTCCCTTGCCGGTTAAGAGGAGCAGACAACTCTGCCTTTCGAGCCTCATCTCTCGTTACAAACGTCCCTCTTTTTGTCAGCCACTTTCTTCATCTGCGTGTAATTATGTAACACCCTCATTGCCACGCCTAGCACCCTTTCTTTTTACCCGTCCCCCCTTCACCCCGATTCCCACCCGAACCTCCTCCCCCCCCCCCCCCCGTACCCTCCCCCCCCTCCAAATCACCCCATTTACTTATGTCTTCCCGAAGAGGAAAAAAATACGCAAAGCAGAAGATAAGAAGAACCTTACCACACCTTTTAAAACAAGAAACATTTTTTAAGAAATAGAGGAAAAGATGGAGAAAAAAAAAGAGTCAACAACAAATAATCAAAGAGGAAGAGAAGAAGAAGAAGAAGAAGAAGAAGAAGAAGAAGAAGAAGAAGAAGAAGATGAAGAAGAAGAAGAAGAAGATGATGATGGTGATGTGATGATGATGATGATGATGATGATGGATGATGGTGATGATGATGATGATGGTGATGATGTGATTATGATGATGGTGGTGGTGATGATGGTGAAGAAGAAGAAGAAGAAGAAGAAGAAGAAGAAGAAGAAGAAGAAGAAGAAGAAGAAGAAGAAGAAGAAGAAGAAGAAGAAGAAGAGAAAAGAAAGAAGAAAGAAATCAAAGACAACAACACAAAAAACAAAGAAACAAAGAACAAGAAGAAGCAAAGAAGAAGAAGAATGCAAGAAAGAAAGAAGAAAAGAAAGCAAAAGCAAAGAAAAAGAAAAAAGAACAAAGAACAAAGAATGCAAGAAGAACAAGAAGAACAAGAAGAAGAAGAAGCAAGAAAAAAGAAGAACAAGAAAAAAAAGAAAAAGAGAAAAGAAGAATAGCAAAAAGAGATACAGATGCAAAGAAGAAGAAGAAGAATGCAAAGAAGAAGAAGAAGAATGCAAAGGAGAAGAAGAATGCAAAGAAGAATGCAAAGAAGAAGAAGAATGCAAAGAAGAAGAAGAAGAAGAAGAAGAAGAAGAAGAAGAAGAAGAAGAAGAAGAAGAAGAAGAAGAAGAAGAAGAAGAAGAATGCAAAGAAGAAGAAGAAGAATGCAAAGAAGACGAAGAAGAATGCAAAGAAGAAGAAGAAGAATGCAAAGGAGAAGAAGAATGCAAAGAAGAATGCAAAGAAGAAGAAGAAGAAGAAGAAGAAGAAGAAGAAGAAGAAGAAGAAGAAGAAGAAGAAGGAAGAAATTAAATAAAGAAACAAAGCAAGAAAAGACAGCAAAAGCTATAATTAAGTGAGTGATACATTTCGTCAGTCAGTCAAATACTCTTTTCCTTCGTTTATTCTTCCTTAATTACTTGTTGGTCAACAAGCCAATCGATCAGTCAGTAATAAAATGAAAACAGTATTAGTAAGTTCGTTAGTTCGTTCGTTTCGTTTCATTCTTTGTGCTTTCATTCTTTTTGCTTTCATTCTTTTGTGCTTTCATTCTTTTGTGCTTTCATTCTTTTGTGCTT
>CM060338.1:27415867-27418367 GCA_030674155.1 Stramonita haemastoma | reverse complement strand
GGCATTTCCTTATAGGCTAGGGCTATACTACTTACTACTAGCCTACCTTCATACTGCCACTCAGGACTGTACTACATGCACAAATGTACGCACGGATGCATGCGCGTATGTATACATGCGCACATACACTTGCGCGCACACGCACGGATGCGTGCGTGCGCACGCACGCACGCACACACACACACTCTCTCTTTCTCACTCTCTCTCTCGCGTGTGCGAGCACGTGTGTGGTGTGTGTGTTGTGTGTGTGTGTATGCATGCATGTGTGTGTGTGCGTGCGTGCGTGCGCGCACGTGTGTGTACGTGTGTGCATGCGTGCGTGCGTGCGTTCGTGCGTGTGTGTATGTGTGTGGGGGTGGGGGGTGGGGGGGGTGGTCGAGACAGAAGTTGGGGACATACTCTTCACCCCTAGGTACTTGGTAGATGTCACATCAATCCAAGCGAAAGCATTGGCATAGGACTGTCTTTCAGGTTAATTCAAGTTACTTTCAAGAATACCATTCTTTTGTGGGTCTTCTTTTTCGCAATTCGTCTTCTTCTCCGTGTTCTTCTTTTTTGTATGTCTTGTTCGTCGTCATCATCATCATCATCACATCATCATCATCATCATCTTCTTCTTCTTCTTCGTCTTCTTCTTCTTCTTCTTCTCTAATTCTCCTTCTTCTTCGCAATTTTTTTTCTTCTTCTTCTTTTTAATTCTTCTTCTTCTGAATTCTTCTTCATCTTCTTCTTCTTCTGCTTCTTCGTTGAACGCTGAGACAGCCACTATCATTGTCTGTCATATGCACAACAACAACAACAAATGCGTTGCGCTACCATTAAGTGCCTGACAAGTCAGGCCCATAGCGCATCCGACTTTTACTGTAGTGTATATAGTATAGGCTAGCCTAGTGTGGTTTTTTGACTTCAACATTCTTCCATACTGTTTGGTTGGTGGAGGTAGAAAAGGGGCACAGAAGAAAAAAAAGGAGATGTTTTTGTAAGGAGCCAGAAAGCCACCTCACACATGTGCATGTCGTTTGTCTCCGCTACCCCGCCCTGTGCTGCCTCTAGTCAAACTGATATGGGTGTGTGTGTGTGTGTGTGTGTGGTGTGTGTGTGTGTGGGGTGGGGGGGTGGGTGGAATAGAACTAAACATAACAGCTCAAAGATGGAAGAAACTCTTCAACTGTGAAACCAAATGGCCTTCCAGTGCTCCCCCCCCCCCCTACAAACACCCTCCCTCCGGCCCCACCTTCCTCCCTCATCCCCACCACCCCAAACTCTCCGGCCTGTTGAGGGAAGGAAAAGATGGAGGGATGTGGAGGAGAGGGAGAGAGGGTGGGAGGGAGGGAGGAGGAGGAGGAGGGTTGTTATTCTGCTGACGATGGAACAATTTCTGTCCCCTGCGTCTGCAAAACCAAAAAAAAAAAAAACAAAAAAAAAAAAAAAGGCCAGACTCAGCAGAAAATGTCCTGGCGGGGAGAGGGTGGGGGGGGGGGGGGGAGTGTAAACTGCTGGTTAGTTTTAGTTAAGGGAGGAGGACTTCGTGTCTTCATGAACTTTTTTTTGCTTTAGTTTTGACAGTTTGCAGTAAGGAAAGAACATATTATGAAAACTATATATACCCTAATGAGCGTGTGTTGTTTGGGACAGTTATGTTGCTATTATTGTTGTTCTTGTTGTTCTGTTTTTTTGCTGCTGTTGCTGTTGATGTAATCATCACAATGACGACTACGCCAGTTGTGCGTTCGTTCCCCCAGCTTAACACTCAAGGGGTCACCTAGAATGCGCCAGTGACTAAAAAAGATGATGGTAGCGATGGTAATGATGGTGATGATGGTGACGAAGGGTTTGTCAAAGTACAAGTATCTGCGACATTCTCAACAATCTAGAATACAACAGCAACCACACGATTAGCAACGGCAACAATAGCAGAAAAAAGAAATAGTGTCAATAACAGCAGCTACAGCATAGCATTAACATCAACAGCAATAACAACAACGGCAACAAGAGCCATACAACAGCAGCAGCAACAGCAATAACAGCAGCAGCAGCAACAACAGTAACAGCAACAATAACAGCAACAACAGCTACAACTTCTTCTTCTTCTTCTTTTTGTCTTCTTCTTCTTCGCAATTCTTCTTCTTTTTCTTCTTCGCAATTCTTTTTCTTCTTCTTCTCTACCAGAGCTGTGGACTGCACCGGCTGTTTCTGGTTGCATTTTCTTACTTTTTTTTAAAAAGATTTAAAATGCCATTGCAGCAATTTAGATTTCGAACCTAAAAGTGCAGAGATCTGGGAATGTGTGTGTGTGTGTGGGGGGGGGGGGGGGGGGGGGGGGGGGAGGGGGGAAGGGGGGGGGGGGTCTCTGAAGATGGGCATAGCCAGTGTGTCAAAACGCCCTGCAACGTTTGAAAAAAAAAAAAAAGGAGGAAAAAGATAGGAAAAGAAACAAATTCAGACCCCCCCCCCCCCCCCCCCCCGCCCAAACAAGAAAACACATGCCACAGGTTGAGAT
>CM060338.1:27398367-27413367 GCA_030674155.1 Stramonita haemastoma | reverse complement strand
CACAGTCTACGGGAGATAACTGCTGAAGCGACCCTGAAAATATACAGTTGTTATCTTTCTTGGGGCCGTGCTATCAGGGCCAACGGGAATCCAACAGGCAGCCGTTTCCATGGCAACCTGAAGGATGGCTGGGAGAAGGGGGGGAGGGAGGGGGGGGGGGGGGGGAGAAGAAGGGGTAAGGGGGGGTGTTTATAGTTCAAGATAACCTGGAGATGGCAACCCTTAGATTTGCAGTTGCTCCCCTTCCTCTGTGTGTGTGTGGTGTGTGTGTGTGTGTGTGTGTGTGTGTTGTGTGTGTGTGTGTGTGTGTGTGTGTGTGTCTGTGTGTGTCCTGTGTGTGTCTGTGTGTCTGTGTGGGTTTGTGGGTGCATGCGTGTGCGCGCGCGTGTGTGCATGTACGCGAGCGAGTGTGTATGTGTGGTAGAGAGCAAGTGACTAAGTGAATCAAATCAAATCAAAGCAATTTCTGTTATTTCGAGAATAATGAATAAGCATATACAATGATAATGAATGTGTGTGTGTGTGTGTGTGTGTGTGTGTGTGTGTGTGTGTGTGTGTGTGTGTGTGTGTGTGTGAGAGAGAGAGAGAGAGAGAGAGAGAGAGAGAGAGAGAGAGAGAGAGAGAGAGAGAGAGAGAGAGAGAGAGACAGACAGACAGACAGACAGACAGACAGACAGACAGACAGACAGACAGACAGTGAAAGACACACAAAGGTATAGAGAAACAGAAAAACTGAGAAAGGCTAACAGAAAAAGCAGGGACAGAGACAGACAGATACATGGACACAAGAGAGAGAGAGAGAGAGAGAGAGAGAGAGAGAGAGAGAGAGAGAGAGAGAGAGAGAGAGAGAGAGAGAGAGAGAAGAGAGAGAGAGAGAGAGAGAGAGAGAGAGAGAGAGAGAGAGAGAGAGAGAGAGAGAGAGAGAGAGAATCCTGGACTTGTGTAGGGGAGAGAAGTCTTTTTCAAACTCTAGTGAGTAATGTATGAACTACGTCCCATTTTGCATCATAACGCGATTTTTATTGTCTCTTGATGTAAACAGGGAAAAGTATATAACATTATATTACGTAATTACATAAGTAGCAGGATAAAAAAAACCGAACAAAAAGAAAACAACAACGATAACAACAACAAGAAAAACAAAAAAACAGAAATACTATAAAAACAACCCGAACTGACCCCCCCCAAAAAAAAAAAACACAACACCGCTCCCCCCCCCCCCCCCCCCCCCCCCCAAAAAAAAAAAGAACAACACAAAACAAAATACAAACAACCAACCAATAAAAATAAAAACGAAAGAATCCCTTCAAAACAAACGGAAACCAACAAACAAACAAGGTAACAAAAGCAGTGTAGCAACAATAACGATGACAACAACAAGAAAACAAACCACATAAAATCCTACAGTATTGAGAAACAGGAAGAAGGAGCTTCAACCAAAATTCATTATTATGGACAATGATGCAGCAGCAGCAATAGGAACAAAAGGAGAACAAACATAATAGATTTGAAGCGATAAAAAGTACACATGCATATGTTAAAGAAGATAATGACATAAAGAGTCACACGCACTACACACACACACACCACACACACACACACACACACACACACACACACACACACACAACACACACACACACACACACACACACACACACACACCAACTGGCAACAAACAAAGAGAAGAATATGCTCCAAATATGACAGATGATAAAAGAATTAGTCTCTGGAGAGAGAGAGAGAGAGAGAGAGAGAGAGAGAGAGAGAGAGAGAGAGAGAGAGAGAGAGAGAGAGAGAGAGAGAGAGACAGACAGACAGACAGACAGAGAGAGAGAGAGAGAGAGAGAGAGAGAGAGAGAGAGAGAGAGAGAGAGAGAGAGAGAGAGAGAGAGAGAGAGAGAGAGAGAGAGAGAGTGAATGAACGAACGAACGAACGAACGAACGAACAAATGAATGAATGAATGAATGAATCATTACATCTTTATTTTCGGGGGCTACTAACAAGCATATGCAGACATTTTTTCATCCAAGCATTGCCCTGATTAGCGACTAAAATTCTAAAATCAAGCTATGAATTTAGAAAAAGAAATGAGAACGAACGACATACCCGAATCACTATACAGGCCCCATATTGATTTCAAAATCACTTTTTAGCAGAATGCCTAATAAATAACAACAGCAATACATAAAAGTATGCCATTGAGTGAGTACATCTTCGTATCACATCATTTCGAAAAAAAATGAGTATAAAAAGATGATATGATAAACACCCACATCAAGTTTTTCTTACTTTCAAACACTGCTGATAATAAAAATAGAAACAAAACCTAACAACAACATGTCAAGAGAGAACATGCAAATGAACATCCAAATTAATGCAAAACATTTTTTTCTTTTTAAAAAGATCGGCGAAAAAATAAACTAAAAGGCCCCTAGTAAACTAAGGTATTTCAAAAAGAAATAAAAGCATAGCATACACATGACAGAAAAGAAAAAACATTACATGCATTTAGTTTGATACTAAACCAATTATTACTCATTCTAATAAGTAATTCATAGGAATTAGAACTTTGAAATTTTTCAAATAGTAAGTTTCATATGAAGAGATAGATAGATAGATAGATAGAGAGAGAGAGAGAGAGAGAGAGAGAGAGAGAGAGAGAGAGAGAGAGAGAGAGAGAGATTTCTAGCTATGTAGTGTATAAAAAATGCAAATAATATTGAACACAATTTTCGAACACTAATATATCATTATCAATCTTTATGAACATATCCAAAAAAAACATCATCACATTAATACTATTATCACAGAGAGAGAGACAGAGAGAGACAGAGACAGAGAGAGACAGAGAGAGAGAGAGAGAGAGAGAGAGAGAGAGAGAGAGAGAGAGAGAGAGTCTATAGAAGGAAGGAAGGTAGGAAGGAAGGGAAGAAAAGAAAAAAAGAAAGAAAGAAGGCCAGAAAAAAAATAGAAAGAGGGAAAGAAAACAGGGAGAAAAGACAGACAGAAAGACAAAAGGAAAAGAAAAGAAAGAATGAAAGAGGAAGGAAGAAAGAATGAAGGAAGAAATAAAGACATCCCTCCCCCACAAAAGTCGAACAATCAGTCAGACAAGATAAATGCAAAAACAAAAAAAAAGAAAGCAAAACAAACAAACAAAAACCAACAAAAAAACAAACAAACAAAACAAAACAACTAAGCAGTAACTAATCAACAATACAACCATCTCAGGCAATGTTATACTTCTGATTAACTGCCTCCTCCTTCGTCCCCTCCTCCCCCCCTCTCCTCTCTCTCTCTCTCTCTCCTCTCTCTCTCCTCCTCTCTCTCTCCTCTCTCTCTCTCGTCTTTCGTCTCTCATCAATCTCTCTCACATCTCCTCTCTCTCTCTCATGTTAAAAACGTTATAACTATTCAAAAACCTATTCAATAGAAAGAAGTAAGATTTCATCAAAACTTTCAAACATTAATTTCTACACACACACACACACACACACACACACACACACACACACGCACACACACACACACACACACCACCACTTCAAAATAATATATAATAAACAGGAACCCCCATCAAATGTGAGGACACTGTTCTTGAAATCTTTCTTCTCTAAATACCTGCAAGCAACAAAAAATGTCTCGTTTGCCATAATTTTACCTCCTTCACAAAGTGCTATATTTTTACCTCCCTTCACTAAGTGCCATCATTCCCCCCCCCCCCCCCCTTCACAAAGTGCTATATTTTTACCTCCCTTCACAAAGTGCCACAATTCACCCACCCCCCCCTTCACAAAGTGTCATAATTTTACCACCTTCACAAGTGTCATAATTTTACCACCTTCACAAAGTGCCATATTTTTACCACCTTCACAAAGTGCCATATTTTTACCACCTTCACAAAGTGCCATATTTTTACCATCTTCACAAAGTGCCATATTTTTACCACCTTCACAAAGTGCCATATTTTTACCACCTTCACAAAGTGTCATAATTTTACCACCTTCACAAAGTGTCATAATTGTACCACCTTCACAAAGTGTCATAATTTTACCACCTCCACAAAGTGTCATAGTTTTACCACCTTCACAGAGAGCCATAATTTTACCATCTTCACAAAGTGAAGTTTACCACCTTCACAGAGTGTCATAATTTTACCACCTTCACAAAGTGTCATAATTTTACCACCTTCACAAAGTGTCATAGTTTTACCACCTTCACAGAGTGTCATAGTTTTACCACCTTCACAAAGTGTCATAGTTTTACCACCTTCACAATGTGCCATAATTTTTACCCCCTTCACAATGTGCCATAATTTTACCCCTTCATAATGTGCCATAATGCCCCCCCCTCTTCGCAAAGTGCCATAATGTTTGCCCCTTCACAAAGTGTCATGATTTTACCCTTTCACAAAGTGTCATAATTTTACCCCCTTCACAAAGTGCGATTATTGACCCCTTCATAAAATGCCATAAATCCTCCCCAACCTTCACAAAGTGCCAAAGTTTCCCCAACTTCACAAAGTGCCATGATTCCTCCCTCCCCCCCTCCCCCCTGCCCTTCACAAAGTGCCATGATCTCCTCCCTCCCCCCCTCCTTCACAAAGTGCCATGATCCCCCCCCCCTCCCCTTCACAATGTGCCATATTTCTTCGTTTTCTTTTTGCCCTTGCTGTCCTTCTTAGCGCCAGTGACCACAGGAGGTTTCTCAGGCATCATCAGGGTGGCTTCCCTCAGAACCACCGGCTCCATGCTCAGCATCGCTGCAGCCTCGTCCTCCTCCTCCCCCTCTCCCTCCTTCTTCTCCCCCTTCTCCCCATCCTCATCGTCTGTCTTCTTTTTCTTCTTCTTCTTCAAGGGCTCCAGCTTAAAGGTGGGGTCCTGGCTGATGACTGTCTCTCCTCCCTCCTCCTTCACGATGGAATCTGGGTTCAGGAAGATGAAGGCGGCAGGACGTCTCCGCCATCTTAAGAACGCTAGGGGGTCCGGGCCGTAATTGTTCTGGGGAGTGTCGTCGTCGTCGTCTTCAATGTCGTTGTTGTTCTGGTTCTCTGTGTCGTCTCCGGCGTCGTCATCCTTTTGTGGGGTTTTGTTTCCGTTTATGGAATCTGTGGACAAATGAAAAGATGATGAATTGACAAACCAACCAGGGGTGACCATCCATTCCTGAGGATGATTATGACAAGGTGGTATTTTATACTCTAGAAAAAATAAGTTGGTATCTTTTTGCCGTAAGGGGTTCAGTGTTTGCTTCGCTTTAAACCAGAGAGCTAGTAAGTAAAGAAGGAAGAATGTCAAACCAGAAATTCTTTTGTGACTGTACTGAAGAAAGTATGAGAAGTGCTAAAGTACGTTTGCACCAACATGTAGTAAGAAAGACCGGGGCAAAGTTCTAACAATCGTTACTTGTTTCACATTCTATAATTAAAAAAAATAAATTGGTAGGTCATTTGAAAACTATAACCAAAAAATGATGTATTCAATGGCCGCCAAATCAAATAAAAAATTTTAAAAGTTGACAACTTGCGTACATGGAGCTGTCTCCTTTTTCAACATTTTTTTGTGAAAGTAATAAGAGTAAGAAAGATACAAAAAGTTTTATTTTGGGGTGGCGTGACATTATAATATGCTCTGATATTATCATTATATTGTGGCTTTCAAGTATTGAAAAAGAGGGTGAACAACATGTAAACATGTAAGTGCAGTCTGCACTTGGAAAACCGTAATACACTCGAGACTTTTTACTGTTGTAAAGGAAGCCTTTCCATGTTATTTTGTTTTACTGCTGTCAAGAAAAATGTGCCTGCACACACTACTGGCAGGACAATTTTGGAAAAAAAACAAAGACGTTCATGATAAAGTTAAATTTTGTTGACAGTCATGATTCTCACGTGCTCCACCAAAGGTTATGCTCGGTGCATGTTATTATGACCGTTATTACGGTTACCGTTATGCAGATTATTATGACTATTAGTTATGGTAATCATCACTATATATCAGTACTGTTATCGTGAAAAGGTGTACAGAACTAAACCCCGGTCTTTCTCACCTTGGGGACAGTCATGTAGGGGTGACCCGTGGTGCGGTGCTTGATGCCTTCATCTTTCCGTTTCTTCCTCATCGTCTTCTTCCTCCTCCTCTTTTCTGGCGTCTCTTCTTCCGCGTCTGTGGTTTCGTCCCCTTTCTTCTGCCGCCGAGCCTTCCTTTTGGACAGCTCCTCCTCGTTGTCCTCTTCCTCCTCCTCTCCCTCCATCTTTCCTCCTCGTAGGAAGGTTTCGGCTTTGCTGAGTGTGGATTCCATATCTGTGTCTTTGGCTGTTGGGTCTGAGGGATCATCGCCATCGTGTTTTCTGTCATCTGAGGACTCGTTTTCCTTGGCGTTGGTCGTGCCATCAGCAGGTTCTGACACAGATTCTTCGATTTCTCCTTCGTCTTTGGACAAACCTTCTTGACAGTCCGCTGACCCATCTTTGTCTGGGTCCTGGAGGTTCTTCCCCTCATCATCGTCACCGTCCTCTTCCTCACCGGATTCTTCAGTCGCGGTGGGCAGAACGACGTGGAGCAGAGTTTTCCCAGACTCTTCACCTTCCTGCTCTTTGGCCTCCGCCAACTCTCCTCCTTCTCCTTCTCCTCCTTCTTCTCCGTCCTCTTCCACTCCTTCTTTGATGGGGTCTTCAGCCTCAGACTCGGAGCCAGCCTCTGACCCCAGAGTGCCTCTCCTCTGGGAGCCTCTTCTGGACCTCCGTCTCCTGCCTGCTCCTCCAATAGACCCCCTGGCCAGAAAGCGGTTGGTGAAGCGGTTGATGTTCTGCACCCTGCTGACCACATCCTTGAGGGACCTCCTGCGGAAATGATGCTTGTATGGGGATTCCTCGTCCTCCTCTACCACTTTCTTCTTCTTTCGGCCGAAGTCCAAGAAGTTGTCGTAGCGCTGAATGAGGTCATCGCCTTGCTCCGTGTCCTTTTCGGCTCCAGTGGTGTGGTCTGTGTCCCCTGTGTCTGTATACGTACAGGACGGTGGTTTATCATTGGATTCAGTTATTGAGGGTTGGGATGCTTCAGGGTCTGATCTGGGTCATTCGGTTGGCACAGAACAGAGCGTTGCCCTTACTTTAAACTTTTTTACATCTCACCTGCCTAATAGTTAGTTTGCGTCCACTTTGTAAAGTTGTTGGAGTGTCTGTAAAAAGTTCTAATCATCGTTAAAAAAAGTACTAGTTTGCATGATTCTGAGATTTAATAAGACCAAATCAATCAAATCACTCACTCATTCAATCAATCAATCGATCAATCGATGAATCAAAAACATAATAAAAATAAGAGACCTCAGTTTGATTCTCTCTCTCTCTCTCTCTCTCTCTCTCTCTCTCTCTCTCTCTCTCTCTCTCTCTCTCTCTCTCTCTCTCTCTCTCTCTCTCTCTCTCTCCACTTAACTGACATTGCTTTTTTCTTCTTCTTTTTTCTCTTTAAATGACAATTGCTTTTTAGGGCAAGGGCTGGGTGAAAAAAGGTGTGTTAATACTAAGTCTTATAGGTCACCATTGAAAATACAAATTATCAATCAATTAATCAATCAATCAATCAATCAATCAAACACTCACTCACTCACTCAATCTCTGTTTCTCACTGTATGCTCTCGCTTGCTCCCCTTCCGTTATGCTCTACTAATGAAGTATTCAATCTCGATTTTAGAAATACTTTTTGTTTTGTTTCTTGTCTAGAGCTCCAAGGTTCACCAATGGTGAGATTTTTGCGTATGTGACCATTTTTTGCCCACAATTTAGGTAACCGCATTTCTACTTCGGGATGATGTCTAAACACATCAATGTGCATGCGTGTTTTTACAGATAGATTTGCCATCCTTCTTTATGGCACTAATGGCTTACTCCTATGAAAGACGAAACAGGTTTAAACGTGTGCACAAAGTGTTCTGTGTATCTCATACAAATGACTTTAGACGTGAATAAATGAAAGTGCCCGTTGTCTTTATAGTTGAGTTTGATATTTTCATAGACGAGCGCTTAATGTTTCAATCATTGCATGGCTTATTCTTGTTTTTCTTCCTGAGTGTGTAAACCAAACCGGATAGTATGATTTCATTACCTTAAATTTACATTAATTTGACTTGTGCGTGCTTTTGTGGCTATTTTTTCTTCTTTCGTCTTTTGAAGCTTTTATTTTCATTAGATTTATTGTTATTATTTTTAAGGGTAAAAGTTGAATAAAAAACAGTGTCGATGCTTATCTCAAACCATCCTTCTCCTCCTCCTCCTCCTCCTCCTCCTCCTCCTCCTCACCACCACCACCACCACCACCACCACCATCATCATCATCATCATCATCATCATCATCATCATCTTCATCATCATCATCTTCTTCACCGTCATCACCATCATCATTTTTTAAAATAATGTCTGTCTGCTTGCCTGCCTACCTATCTACCTGTCGGTTTGTCTGTCTGCCTGCCTACCTGTCTGTATCTCTCCGTCGCTGTCCATATTCAAGTCTGTCTCTCTCTGTCTTCAAATGTCTTGACTGTTTGTCTGTCTGTCGGTCTGTCTTTCTGTCTGTCCTTCTGTCTGTCTTGCTTTCTGTCTGTCTGTCTCTCTCTCTCTCTAAATGAATGAATAAATGAATGAATGAGTGAGTGAATCAATCAATCAACTCAAAAAATCAAAACTGTAATAAAAATAAGATAAAATTCGATTTGATTCTCTCTCTCTCTCTCTCTCTCTCTCTCTCTCTCTCCTCCTCTCTCTCTCTCTCTCTCTCTCCTCTCTCTCTCTCCTCTCTCTCTCCCCTCCCTCTCTCTCTGTCTCTCCCTCCCTCCGCCCCCCCTCTCTGTCTCTCCCTCCCTCCCCCTCTCTGTCTCTCCCTCCCTCCCCCCCCTCTCTCCCTCCCTCCCCCCTCTCTCCCTCCCCCCTCTCTCTCTCCTCCTCCCTCCCTCCCCCCCCTCTCCTCCTCCCTCCCCCCCTCTCTCTCCTCCCTCCCCCCCCTCTCTCTCCCTCCCCCCCTCTCTCTCTCTCTCCCTCCCCCTCTCTCTCTCCCTCCCCCCCCTCTCTCCCTCCCCCCCCCTCTCTCTCTCCCTCCCCCCCTCTCTCCCTCCCTCCCCCTCTCTCTCCCCTCCCCTCTCTCTCCCTCCCCCCCCTCTCTCTCCCCTCCCTCCCTCTCTCTCCCTCCTCCCTCTCCTCCTACCCCCCCCTCTCTCTCTCTTAGTCTGTGTGACATACTACTACTACTACTACTATTCCTCCTTTACCTTCATCCCCGTCTTTCTTCTTCAGTCCATCCTTGAACCTGTCAGCCGCCATCTGGACCTGCCTGTCTCTGAGAGACCTCATGGCCTCCCGATAGCCTCCTCTGCGTCAGCGTCCTCTGTTGACACCGTCACAACACACATGTTTGTATGGATTATATCTTTATTAGTATTTTTGTTTTATTATTTTTATTTATTTTATTAATTCTTTTATATCGAGGAATAAGCACTCATGTGCTTTTTTACATCAAGTCCCCGTGTGTTTGCAGTTTTGTCAGTCTTGTCATCTGTTCCCACCGGCACACGATGGCCTACTCTTATAAATAGCGGAACAGGATTTAACGTGTGCGCAAGATGTTCTGCGTGCGTTCGCACACGGGGCCTCGGTTTAGTCTCATCCGAAGGACTTTTGGGGGGAGTGGAGTCAGCACAGATGTTAACTAGAGAGGAAAAATCTCCTCGAACGGTAATCGAACCCGAGTCGTCAAATTGCGAGCAATGTTCTGGCCACTAGGCTATCCCGTCCCCTGCTGGACTTATCTATGGTATCCATATCACTAGCACGGCCGCCAAGGATTAAATTTTGACATGAAGAGTGACAGCTAGCTGGTTTGCAGACATCATACCAACGGTCATATAGAACTGTATTTGCATGGGGAAACTATGAATCTGTGTGCCCTCCTGGGAGACATGGTAAAACAATTAAAGTTATGCATGTTTTTTTTTTTCTGGGGGTGCCTTAGAATGAATGCAAGAATAAATAAACAGAAGGAAAAGTGCCAAAAAGTAAAGATGATGTGTTGACTTTGCATCCTCTCTTATTCTTCCTCTCCCACTCTCCCTTTGTGCTCTCTCTCTCTCTCTCTCTCTCTCTCTCTCTCTCTCTCTCTCTCTCTCTCTCTCTCTCTCTCTCTCTCTCTCTCTCTCTCTCTCTTGCCTTGCCCTCTCTCTCTCTCCACCCTCTCTCTCTCTCCACCCCCTCCACCCAATCACTTCCACTTCTTCCCTCTTCACACGAACTGACTTCTAAAGATGGCGACATCCAGGGCAGACTCAAAGGTAGAGTAGGCCGTGTCTTTCTGGTCCGCTTTGACATGGCACACCGCAATCAGCACTGAGGACTGCAGCTGGATCAGCGAGTTACTGCTCTTGCCCGCGTGCTGCACCGCCAGGCGCGCTGAATCCCGCGCATGCGTGTAGAGGTGCATGTGGAAAAAGCAGTTGGCCAGTTCGTGGAAGATTCGAGCGGAAGTGTCGTCATCACGCTCCATTTGCAGACGCTTGACGTAGCTGAGGACACAGACATCAGCAAGAAAGATCAGCAGTGAGTTCCTGAACTGCAGCCTTTACACTAAGATCTGGCCCATGCCAAAGGCTTGGTCAGTTACTGATGTGAGCAAAGTGCCAAGGTCTACATTAAATGCTTTTAAATGTTATGCTGACATTTTCATCGCAGCCATTACAGTCATGCGCTTCTCGCGCAACTTGCTGGGTTTTCTTTTTTTCATGATTTTAAATAAAAGATGACAAAATCCTCTGAAATCCGAGTATGGCTGCCTATTATGGTGTAGTATATTAAAACAGCCATACCTGCATTGTTATCACCCAGCATGTACTTATGGTTGCCTTCTAAAAAAAAAAAACCACACTCAGTTCTCAGCTGCTTTGATTCTTTTTTTATTATCGTTTTTTCTGGTGTCCAGGATTCGCAGCTATATAGCATGATGGGCCATACTAAGCATTTCATTATTTTCATTTTCAGCTGGTGAAGAATGCTGCAATCATTCCAGATGTTATTCGGGTGGATCATTCTACTTTTTTGTTTTTATGTCTTTGGTACATGATCCGTGGTTTGTTTTGACTGAGCTGAGATATTTAAAGTCTTTAATATTTTCTAAACGACATTCGCTAGTCTTTATCCCATGCTTTGTTAGGCAGCTAGTTCTGGCAACATGCAGTGCTTTGTCTTTTTGGCATCAAGCTTGAGACCGTTCTCTTCTTCCTGTTGCATCTACTCTGTGTCGTACTCTCTTCATACTGGTGATGTTATTGGCTAGTAGTCCTGTATGTTTAGTGCAGATTCGTTATGTTTCTGCCACCTATCTTGAGGTCCATGCATTCATTACCAAACTCTCTCATGACTTGCTCTGGGTATATATATTGAAAATGTGAAGTATGAGGACGCATTCTTGTCTTATTCCTTTTGAGATGTTGAAAAAAATCACATTTTGTGGTTGCCCTGTCTGATAGTACGCTTTAGGTCTTCATCAAAATATGAGGAAATTAGGGAGGTTTTACTTTTTGAAAATTAAGATGCTGGTGAATCTCACTGTCAAAGGCGTTACAGTAGTCTTTGAAGGTATTTTTTAAAAAAGTATTCTATCGTATCTTTCGTCTTTTCAATGATGTTTTGGACCACAAGTAATAATGTCTGTTGTTCCTTTCTTCTGTAGCTTTCCTGAGAGTCTGATAGCTCTTATCGTAGTTTGTGTTTCATCCTATTTAAGATTATGATCAACACTATTTTGCTTGCATGATTGATGAGAGCTATCATCCATCCATCCATCCCTCCCTCCCTCCCTCCCTCTATCCCTCCCTCCCTCCTTCTATCCATCCATCCATCCATCCATCAGGGTCTGGAGGTTTCCCCTGCACTTACGCCTCCAGGCCTTTCTCGTAGTCTTTCTTGTTGACGTGAGCATGGCCGATGTGCTCCAAAGCTCTGGCTTGTATGGGTTGTTCTCCTCTGCACACACACACACACACACACACACACACACACACACACACACACACACACACACACATATATATATATATATATATATATGTATATATATATATATATATATATATATATATATATATATATATATATATATATATGATATATATATATCATATATATCACATATAATAATATAATATATATACATATATATAGTTTTCTCTCTCTCTCTCTCTCTCTCTCTCTCTCTCTCTCTCTCTCTCTCTCTCTCTCTCTCTCTCTCCTCCCCCCCCCCCCCCCTCTCTCTCACTGTGTCTACCTGTCTGTCTGTCTGTCTGGCTATCTCTGTCTGTCTGTCTGCCTGCCTGTCTGTCTGTCTGTCTGTCTGTAGGTCTGTCTCTTTCTCTTTCATACACACACACACTCTCTCTCTCTCTCTCCTCTCTCTCTCTCTCTCTCTCTCTCTCTCCTCTCTCTCTCTCTCTCTCTCACTGTGTCTACCTGTCTGTCTGTCTGTCTGTCTGGCTGTCTCTGTCTGTCTGTCTGCCTGTCCATCTGTCTGTCTGTCTGTCTCTTTCACACAAACACACGCACACACACACCACACACACACACACACACACACACACACACACACACACACACACACACACACGCGCGCCCTCTCTCTCTCTCTCTCCTCTCTCTCTCTCTCTCTCTCTCTACCTCTCTCTTCTCTCTCTCTCTCTCTCTCTCTCTCTCTCTCTCACCACCCACCCCTCCGGTATACATCCACTACCACCACTTTTACCGCGCGTAAAAGAATCCACGGCAACAAAGGACTTATCCCTGGCAAAATTCTGTAGAAAAATGCCACTCCTGGTAGGGAAACGAAAACAGTTGTAGACAGGAAAAGAAAAAATAATGGATGGCGGCTAGTCTTGTAGCGACACGTTTCTTCCAGGGGAGAGCAGGCCGAATTCCACGCAGAGATAACTGCCGTGACTAAAAGTGATATGCAATACAATACAATACAATACAATACAATACAATACAATACAATACAATACAATACAATACAATACATTACATTACAATAAAATGTGGGGGGTGGGGGGGTGGGGGGTTGGATCTTTTCAAAAAAAGGGGAGGGAGAGGGAAGGTTAATGGAGGGAGGGTGAGGGGGGGGGGGGGGAGAGGTGATGGCATTTGTGGTGCTGATGCTGAAAATTAAATAGTAATGATAATAATAATAATAATAATAATAATAATAATAATAATAATAATAATAATAATAATAATAATAATAAACCAAAGCACAGCTAACTCACAGTCTCTCTCCGATGCTGAGGTCTTTGAAGTGATGGTGAAGCGCCTTATCCGCTTCCCCTTGCATGAGGAATGCACTGCCCGCAAAGCTGTGTAGCTTGGCCACCAGGCTCTGGTATTTCTCCCCCTCCACCTCTTCCTCAGTGTAAGCCTCCAGGGCGGCCAGTGCCTTGGCGATCACCCCTTCTGCATCCTCTGCTTTGTAGGCTGTCCACAGGGCCAAGAGAGAGAAGAGACTAAGGGATGTTGTGGGGTGAGTGAGTGAGTGAGTGAGTGAGTGAGTGAGTGAGTGAGTGAGTGAGTGAGTGGGGGTGTGTGTGGTGGTGTGGTGTGGTGTGGTGTGGTGTGGTGTGTGTTTTGGTGTGGTGTGGTGTGGTGTGGTGTGGTGTGGTGTGGTGTGTGTGTGTGTGTGTGTGTGTGTGTGTGTGTGAGAGAGAGAGAGAGAGAGAGAGAGAGAGAGAGAGAGAGAGAGAGAGAGAGAGAGAGAGAGAGTGTGTGTGTGTGTGTGTGTGTGTGTGTGTGTGTGTGTGTGTGTGTGTGTGTGTGTGTGTGTGTGTATGTATGCACGCGCGTGTGTGTGTGTGTGTGTTTGGGGTTGTTTTTTTAAATGGCATTTTTTAAAAACAGATTATACTTGTCCACACGACACCTTGATGATGACGATGATGATGGTGATGATGGTGGTGGTGGTGGCAGTGATGGTGATGATGATGGTGGTGATGATAATGATGATAATGACAGCAAAAGCAAGAGCGATAGCATCAACTATGATGCTGATGCTGATGATGACTACAATAATATTATTAAAAAGAAGAAGACAGGGAAGAAGAAGAAGAAAAGAAGAAGAAGAAGAAGAAGAAGAAGAAGAAGAAGAAGAAGAAGAAGAAGAAGAAGAAGAGGAAGAAGAAGAAGAAGAAGAAGAAGAAGAAGAAGAAGAAGAAGAAGAAGAAGAAAAAGAAGCACAGCAGTAGTAGTAGTAGTAGTAGTAGTAGTAGTAGTAGCAGCAGCAGCAGCAGCAGCAGCAGCAGCAGCAGCAGCAGCAGCAGCAGCACAACAACAACGATAATGATCATGGTCATGGTTATCATCACATCATGATAGTTGTAGAAAACTGTGTTTCGTTGCATGTGCATACACCTACACGCGCGCGCCCGCACGCGCGCGCCCGCACACACACACACACACACACACACACACACACACACACACACACACACACACACACACACACACACACACACACACATTGACAACAGCCATCCAGATACAGTCTAACAGACATATACAGACACACAGACAACCCACCTTCTTCAATGCCAGCCAGTTCAATAACCAGGTGACGAAAGACAGGATCCACTTTGGGCTTGGGAGGTTCCTCTTCCTCCTCATCCTCCTTCTTCTCTTCTTCCTTGTCCTCCTCTTTCTCCTTCTCTGTTTCCTTTTCTCCGTCTTTTTTCCCGGTGTGAAGAACTTTAGGAGTGGCGTTTAATTGCTGTTGTTTTTTCATGTCTTCTTCCTTTTTCGCTGCTTCCTTCTTTTTTATTTCCTCTTCTTTTTTCGCTGCTTCCTTCTTTTTCATTTCCTCTTCCTTTTTCAAGGCTTCCTTCTTTTTCATTTCCTCTTCCTTTTTCAAGGCTTCCTTCTTTTTCATTTCCTCTTCCTTTTTCAAGGCTTCCTTCTTTTTCATTTCCTCTTCTTTTTTTGC
>CM060338.1:27385867-27393367 GCA_030674155.1 Stramonita haemastoma | reverse complement strand
CTCGTCTCTGTCTGTCTCTGTCTCTGCCTCTCTCTCCCTCTCCCTCCCCACCCCAACCTCTCTCTTACCCCTCCTCTCCCACCCCCTTCCTCTCTCCCCCCTCTCCCACTCCCTCCCCCCCCCACCTCCGCCCTCCCCCCCACTCCCCCCCCACCTTCCCCATCCCCTCCTCCCCCCCCTCTTCCCCCTTTTCCCCCGTCCAAACTCACCCTCAGACACAGCCAGAAGGACGGCAGCCTGGAGTTGGTACAGACTGCTGTTGGCGGCCACTGCACTGTCCAGAGCAGTCCCCGCAGCGTCCCTGGAGAACTCGTACAGCTTCAGCTGCAGAAAGCAGTTGGCCATCTCGTGGTACAGCCACGCCGATTCCAGGGGGCTGCTGCTGGGCTGGGTGCGAGACTTTTGAGCGAAGCTGGAGGAGGAGGAGGAGGAGGAAGACAAGGGAGGGGTGGGGGGTGGGGGGTGGTAGTGAAGGTTTAGTAGGTGGTGGTGGTTGGTGGTTGGTGGTGTGTGGTGGGTGTGGGTGTGGGGTGGTGGTGGTAGTGGTGGTGGTGGGTGGTGGTGGTGGTGGTGGGTGTGTGGTGGTGGTGGTGGTGGTGGTGGGGTGTGTGTGTGTGGGTATGGGTGTGTGCGTTGTGTTGTGTTATGTTGTGTTGTGTGCGTGCGTGCATGCGTACGTGCGTAGGTGCGTGCGTGCGTGCGCGCATGTGTGTGTGTGTGTGTGTGTGTGTGTGTGTGTGTGTGTGTGTGTGTGTGTGTGTGTGTGTGTGTGTGTGTGTGTGTGTGTTTGTGCTCTGTTATTTATAGTTAAGAGGTTTCCAGTTTTCCATAGAGAATAAATATCACTAAATCATATCTATTTAAGGAAATGTGTCAGGGATATTAATAAATGTCTGATGAAAACGATGCTACATCCAAAAGTGGAATCACACCACAATACTGTACTAAATAACATGTAAAAATCCAACTAATACAATATTTAAGAAATGTGAATAGAGATGTAACGAAATTCAACATGAATAGATGAAAATTTGATCGAATGATAAATGTGTACTGTAGAATTGTAATTTTTACCTGAAGCAAATGCCACGTGGGGGAGCAGTGTAGGCTATATATTAAGTTGTATAGTGTTGAAGTGTCGTTATGGGTACGGTTATGGCAAACATACAAAATCATAAACAAATAGACTATGACTGAAGACTGACATAAGTAAAGAATGCATTTGTACCAATCAGAACACAGCAAAAAGAATGAACACTCCACCCCACCCCACATCCCCATACATACACACACAGACACAAACATCCCCTTTCACAAGCACATAAACACACACACACACACACACACACACACACACACACACACACACACACACACACACACACACACACCACAAACACACACACACTCACAAGCACACACACACCACACACACACACATACACACACACACACACACACACATGCACACACACACACACACACACACACACACAACACACACACACACACACACACATATATGCACACACCAGTCCAAAGCTTTGATGAAGTCCTTTCGGAAAACAAGTGTCCTTCCCATGTTCCCTAGGGCCCTGGCCTTGATGTTGGGATAGCCCCTGAAACACACAGCACACAGATGGCAATCATAGCCCCTGAAACACACATCACACAGATGGCAATCATAGCCCCTGAAACACACAGCACACAGATGGCAATCATAGCCCCTGAAACACACATCACACAGATGGCAATCATAGCTCCTGAAACACACATCACACAGATGGCAATCATAGCCCCTAAAACACACAGCACACAGATGGCAATCATAGCCCCTGAAACACACAGCACACAGATGGCAACCACCTTTGATAGCCCCTGAAACACATAGCATACAGATGGCAACCACCTTTGATAGTCCCTGAAACACATAGCACACAGATGGCAATCACCTTTGATAGTCCCTGAAACACATAGCACATAGATGGCAATCACCTTTGATAGTCCCTGAAACATAGCACACAGATGGCAACCATAGCGCCTGAAACACACATCACACAGATGGCAATCATAGCCCCTGAAACACACATCACACAGACTACAATCATAGCCCCTGAAACACACATCACACAGATGGCAATCATAGCCCCTGAAACACACATCACACAGACTACAATCATAGCCCCTGAAACACACATCACACAGACTACAATCATGGCCCCTGAAACACACATCACACAGATGGCAATCATAGCCCCTGAAACACACATCACACAGATGGCAATCATAGTCCCTGAAACACACATCACACAGATGGCAATCATAGTCCCTGAAACACACATCACACAGATGGCAATCATAGCCCGTGAAACACATATCACACAGATGGCAATCATAGCCCCTGAAACACACATCACACAGACTACAATCATAGTCCCTGAAACACACATCACACAGATGGCAATCACAGCCCCTGAAACACACAGCACACAGATGGCAATCATAGCCCCTAAAACACACATCACACAGATGGCAATCACAGCCCCTGAAACACACATCACACAGATGGCAATCATAGCCCCTAAAACACACATCACACAGATGGCAATCATAGCCCCTGAAAGTGATGCACATGAATGGCACAGTCACTTCTCAGAACATCCAAATCAACTGAACTGATCTGGAATATGTTTTTAAAAAAATCAAATATCTAGGCTGCGTATAGGAGAAAAATGGCTTCTGTTTACAAGGACTCAAGGCTAGAATCAGTATGGCCGAGCAAAAGTTTATTCAGTTAAACAACATATTGAAAGACAAAGGCCCACCAAAATATCTCAAAATCGAAGTTGTCAGAACTCGAATTGAGCCTGTATTGCTGTATGGATCATAAACCTGAACACTACCAACCATATAACCAGCCACCCAAGCAAAAGGTGATTCAGTTAAACAACCATTGGAAAGACAGAAGCATACCAAAGTCTCTCAAAATCAAAGTAGTCAGAACACTAATTGAGCATGTATTGCACTATGGATCATAAACCTGGACACTACCAACCATATAACCAGCCACCCAAGCAAAAGGTGATTCAGTTAAACAACTATTGGAAAGACAGAGGCATACAAAAATATCAAAAAATCAAAGCTGTCAGAACACTAACCTGACCTGTATTGCTGAATGGATCATAGACCTGGACACTACCAACCATATAACCAGCCATCCAAGCAAAAGGTGATTCAGTTAAACAACCATTGGAAAGACAGAGGCATACAAAAATACTTCAAAATCAAAGTTGTTAGAACTCGAATTGAGCCTGTGTTGGGCCATAAGCCAGGACACTACCAACCATATAACCACCCACTCACCCACCCACCCACCAACACACCCACCCTACCTACCTATACCTATACCTATACCCCATCACACTGACCTTTCTTCCCCGATACGCAGATCCTCTTTGTGATGTTTAAGGGCGTTGTCAAGGTCACGGACCTCCAGGTAAGCGTTGCCAAGGAGACTGTGGAGTGTGGCCACCAGCCCCATCTTGTTGGCCATGAACTCTGGCTTGTACTTGTCAAGGTCAGCCAGGATGGACAGCACTTTCTCCCTCACCAGCAGGTATTCCTCGTTCTCGAATTCTACCCAGTACACATGGGAGTCCAGTCCAGTCCGGTGCACTTTATACGGGGAATCTCTATGCTAACACTTACAGGTGTGTGTATGTATGCGCGTGAGTATGTACCAAAGTGGTGTGTGAGCGCACGGTACAGGTAATGCATACACATGCGTGTACACAAGTACGGACGCACGCACACACAGACGCGAACACGCGTGCACACACACACGCGCGCGCACGCACGCACGCAAGTATGCACGCATGCACACATGCACACACGTACGCACGCACGAACGCACACACACACACAATGTACATATATATATATAATTATATATATATATATATACATATCTATATAATATCCTTGCATTTATCTATACATTTATTTTATTCCTTCATTTAACTAAGTATACATCAACAACATTCATCAATATATCCATACCAATTCTTTCTATCAACTTCTGCTTAATCAATAAACCAACCAACACTACCAACACACCATTTGCGATCTCCCGCGTGGCACGAATCAAATACATCCTGATGGGATCATCTTCCGGTTTGGTGACGTCAGCTTTCTGCCCTTCCTGTTCCTGTTGCTGGTACAGCCAATCATCGTAGTGCTGCAGACGGCTGGCTTCAGAGCGTGACGTCAGTTCCGCTGTGGATTCTGGGTCCCCCTCCTCATCAGACTCCGTGTCTAGTGATGAAGAGGGAAGTTAGGCTCCGTCACATAGGGCTACTTCAGCTATAGAAGGCGTGGACATTTAAACATTGTTCTCTCTTTGTGTGTGTGTGTGTGTGTGTGTGTGTGTGTGTGTGTGTGTGTGTGTGTGTGGTGTGTGTGTGTGTGTGTGTGTGTGTGTGTGTGAGAGAGAGAGAGAGAGAGAGAGAGAGAGAGAGAGAGAGAGAGAGAGAGAGAGAGAGAGATGGAGTAGAGAGAGAGAGAGAGAGAGAGAGAGAGAGAGAGAGAGAGAGAGAGAGAGAGAGAGAGAGAGAGAGAGAGAGAGAGAGAGAGAGAGAGAGAGAGAGAGAGAGAGAGAGAGAGAGAGAGGCGGGGAATATTTAAGTTCTTACTATGTATATTTCTTTTCTTATTTATGTATTCATTCCTTTATTTCGAAGATGATGGAATAAGCAATCATTATACTTTTTTTTCATTCAGTCTTGTTTGTGAGAACTTGTAAATTTGTCATCTGTTCCACCGGCACACAATGCCTACTCTTTGAAAAAGCGGAATATGTTTTAACTTGGGCGCAAGCTAAGATGTTCTGCTTGCATTTGCTCACGGAGATTTGGTTTATAGTCTCATCCTAAGTACTTTTCGGGGGATTGGAGTTGACATTGATGTTAACTCCAGGAAACCTCAATTCATCGTCTCATCCAAAATACTTGCACCCAGAACACCTCTCAAAGTCTAGTAGACGTGGGAGGGGTGGTGAGGGAGAGAAGATTGCTAAAACGGGAATCGAACCTACATTTTTCTGTTCCTTTGCAAGTGTGCTAACTTCAGACCAACTTTCATCGCCGTCACCTTACCACCACCACCACACCACCACCACCACCACCACCACCACCACCTCCTCATCACCACCACCACCGCGCTTTGATTTGTTCTTACAAGATAGAGCGCTATACAAATTCCATGGTTTTTGTGTGTTTTTTTACCACCTCCCACTATCAGCCTCTCCCCCCTACCCCATCCATCCCTCCACAGCTCCATTCCCTCTTCCCCTCACCTCGCTCCATGTCAGTGTCGTCAGCAATGGTCATCTCAGCGTCTGTCTCCTCCCACTCGGACTCTGTCTCCCCGTTCTCAGTGGTCAGCTTCAGGGCAGGGATCCCGCCTTGCTGGGAGGGCGATCTGTTCGACTGGAAACTACCATCGAGGGCAAAAGTATGATTTTTTGTTTTGTTTTTGTTTTTTGTTGTTTTTTTCTTTAAATAATGTTGTAGCATTTATCTTTTGAAGCTGACTGGACATTTTTTATCGTTGAAATATTATTTGGTCTGCTTTTAAAACCAAAAAAAGTGTCATTTATCTATAGCAGATGACTGGACATTTTTTGTCTGCTTTACAAAAAAATGTATCATTTACATATAGAAGATGACTGGACATTTTTAACATTGAAATTTTATTTGGTCTGTTTTACAAAAAAAAAATGTATCATTTATATTATAGAAGGTAACTGGATATTTTCATCATTGAAATTTTATTCGGTCTATTTTACAAAGAAAAATGTATCATTTAAAGAAGATAACTGGATATTTTTTCATTGAAATTTTATTCGGTCCGCTCTACAAAAAAACTATCAGCGAAGCAATTAATACGATACGTTTTCAATCCATTAATTTATCTGTAAAAAAAAAAAGACAAAAGAAATTCAAACACGCAAATCACAAATGAAACGATCAAGGAACGATTCAATTCTTCTATTCACGCATCAACCGATCATGGAAGGCAGCAGTCTGTTTGTTTTATCAATATATCCGTCCATCTAGTGAGCTAGCCACATATCCATCACATTATTCATCTATCATTTACTGACTCAAATCAACCGATAAACCAGCCAGTCAGCAGCCAACCAACCAACCAACCAACCAACCAACCTACCTACCAACCAACCAACCAACCAGCCAAATAACCAACCAACCAACCGACCAATCAACAAACCAACCAACTAAATTAAAATAATCCACTCCATTTAACCATCCACTCCATTTATTCGTCCATCCTGTGAGCTAGTTACGTATCCATCTTTCCATCTCCATCACGAATCCATCCATCCACCCAGCAATCTTATCAATGTACTAACGGCTGCAGTCACGTACTTAAACTGCAGTTTGGCGGCGTCTTTTGGCGTCACGACAGTCAAGTCATCATCGTCATCGTTTTCTTCCTCTCCTGTCCTCTTCTTCCGTCGTCGCCGTCGTTTCTTGACGCGACTCTTTCTTGAAACTGGGGCCCCGGAAACACGTGACACACGAGAACCGCGCTTGCGCCGTCGTTTGATGTCAACTTCCTGTTCTTCTTCTACTGCGTTTGCTTGGGATACCTGTATGTTTTGATAATGAAGATGATAATAATACAAATGATGATGATGATGATGATGATGATGATGATGATGATGATGATGATGATGGTGATGATGATGATGATGATGATGATGATGATGATAAGAAGAAGAAGAAGAAGAAGAAGAAGAAGAAGAAGAAGAAGAAGAAGAAGAAGAAGAAGAAGAAGAAGAAAGAAGGAGGAGGAGGAGGAGGAGGAGGAGGAGGAGGAGGAGGAGGAGGAGGAAAAACGCAATATACATAGAACTACATCTTGTGAGAAAACAAATCGAAGCGCTTGCATACAAAGTACTCATGCACAAGCAACCATTTAAAAAAAGAGTATCGATATATTTAGATCTGAAAAGCGTGTTTGGATGGGTTTATCTTTACGTATTGATAACATTTACAAACAACAGTGTATTTCCAAGTACAAGTGTTGCTGTAAGACGTTTTGTTGACTGTGAACTTTGTACAACCGAGCTTTATTTCATTTTTAGTTGGTTTTTGTTGTTGTTGTTGTTGTTTTCTTTTACTGTATTCCCCTTTCGCTCCCGTTGTGGATCCTATATGATGTTTTATTTCACCTTTCTTTGTTTCAACTGTTGTGATTTCTTTCCTGTTTTTAGATTAATAATTGAACAGTCACATTGCAGTACCCTGCAGTAAACAACATTAAGCTACAGAACAGAGTAGTACACTGCACTACACTGTACTGAACTGCAATATACACAATACTGCACCACACTACACTACACTACGCTACGCTACACTACCCTACACTACACTACACTACACTACACTACACTACACTACACTACACTACACTACA
>CM060338.1:27370867-27373367 GCA_030674155.1 Stramonita haemastoma | reverse complement strand
CTTTGTAAGCGACCATCCCCAAAAACGGGTGGGGGACACCCGACAGTACAGCTTGTTCACTGAAAAAAACAAAAACCCAGGGGTTCACTCGGGGCCTTTTGAACTAGAAATGTACAAAACGTCAATCAAGTCAAAAAATTTGCCCCCAGGGCTAGTGGGGGTGATGTTGGGTTTTTTTAAGTATTTTTGCCTTTAAATGATGCTATTCTATGCCCCTTTGAATATTTGAGGGAACAGAAATTGCTTTGGGGGAAAGGACACACACGCACGCACGCACCCCCATGATACACAAAAGCCGCTCCCCCCACGCGGGGGGGGGGCGGGGCCACAATTATACACACACACACAACCACCCACCACCACCACTTTCCCCCCCCAAAAAAATTTTTTTTAAATCCCCGGGGTTTTTTGGGCCCAAAAAAAACGTCGATGTGAAATTTTCTTTAAAATTTTTTTGTTAACCCCCCGGAAAAGGGGGGGGGTTTTTTTTAAAAAAAAAACAAATTTTTGGGGGGGGGGGAAAACAACCCCCGGAAAATTAAAAATTTTGGTTTTTAAGGGGGCCTTTTTTTTTTTGGGAAAGGGGGGGAAAAAAAACCCCCCGGGGGAAAAATTTAAATTTTTTTTGGGGGGGTTTTGTTTTTGGGGGGGAAAAAAAAGGGGCCCCCCCCCTTTTTTTTTAAAAATTTAAAAAAAAAAATTTTGGTTTTTTTTTTTCCCCTTTTAATTTTTTTTTTTAAAAAAAAAATTTTTTTTTTTTTTTTAAAAAATTTTTTTAAAAAATTTTTAAAAAATTTTTTTGGGCTATTTTTTTTTTTTTTTAAATTTTTTTTTTTTTTTTGTTTTTCCCCCCTTGGGGAAGGGCCCCTTTTTTTTTTTTTTTTTTTAAAATTTTTTTTTTTAAAAAAATTTTTTTTTTTTAAAAAAAATTTTAAAAAAAAATTTTCCTTTTAAAAATTTTTTTTTAAAAAAAAATTTTTTTTTTTTTTTAAAAAAATTTTTTTTGTTTTTGTTTTTAAAAAAAAAAAATTTTTAAAATTTTTTTTGGCCAAGGAATTTTGGGGTTTTTTTTTTTTTAAAAAGGTTGGGAAAAAAAAAAAAAAACCCTTTTTTTTTGGTTTTTTTTTTAAAAAATTTTAAAAAAAAAAGGGAAAATTTTTTTTTTTTTTTTTTAAAAGGCAATGGGTTTTTTTAAAAAGGTTTTTTTAAAAACTTAAAGGGGCTGCTTTTTAAAAAAATTTAAAAAAAAGGGGAGGGAAAAAGAGAGAGAGGAAAATTTGGGGAAAAGGGGGGGGGGGGAGAGAGAGAGAGGGGAAAGGGGGGAAAGAAAAAAAGGGGGGGGGGGGGGAAAAAAAAAAAAAACATTTTTTCCCTTTTTAATTTAAACCTTAAAAATTTTTTTTGGGTTTTTGGAAAAGTTTTCGTTTTTTTCTTTTTTTTAATTTTTTAAAAACCCTTTTTTCAAAATTTTTTTTTTTTTTTTTTTTTTTTAAAAAAATTTTTTTTTGGGGGGGGAAAAATTTTTTTTTAAAAAAAAAATTTTTTTTTTTTGGGGGGGTTTAAAAAAAAAAGGGGGAAACCCAAACAATTTTTAAAAAATTTTAAAATTTTTTAAAAACTGGGTTTTAAAAAAATTTTAAAAAAAACCCCCTTAACCCAAAAAAACCAAAAAAAAATTTTTAAAAAATTTCCCCTTTTTTTTTTTAAAAAAAAATAAACAAAAAAAAAAAAAAAAATTTAAAAAGGGGGCAAAATCCCCTTTTTAAAGGGAAAAAAAAAAAACCCCCCCAAAAAATTTTTTTAAAAGGGGGAAAACCCCCCCCCCTTTTTTTAAAAAAAAAAACCCCTTTTTAAAAAATTTTTTTGGAACCCCCCCCAAAAAAATTTTTAAAAAACAAAAAAAAATTAAAAATTTTTTAAAAAAAAAAAAACCAAAAAAGGGGGGGCCCCCAAAAAAAGGGGGGGGGAAAAAAAAAAAAATTTTTCCCCCCCTTTTTTTTAAAAAAAAAAAATTTCCCCAAAAATTTTTTTAAAATTTTCCCCCTTTTTAAAAAATAAAAATTTAAAAAAACCCCCCCCCCAAAAAAAAAAAAAATTTTTTTAAAAAAAAAAAAACCAAACCCCCTTAAAAAACCCCCCAAAAAAAACCCCCCAAAAAAAAAAAAACCAAAAAAAAAAAAAAAAAAAAAAAAAAAACCCCCCCCCGGGGGAAACCCCCCAAAGGAAAAAAAAAAAAAAGGGCCCCTTTTTTAAAAAAAAAAAAAAAAAAAAAAATTTGGGGCCCAAAAAAAATTTTTAAAAAATTTTTAAAAAAGGGGAAAAAAAAAAAAAGGGGGGGGAAAGAACCCCCCCAAAAAAAAAAAAAAAAAAAAACCCAAAAAAAATTTTTTTAAAAATTAAAAATTTTTTTTAAAAAAAAAAAAAAAATAAAGATAAAAGGGGGAAAAAAAAAAAAAGGGTTTGGGGTGGGGGGTTTATTTAAAAAAAGGGGGGGGTTTTG
>CM060338.1:27360867-27363367 GCA_030674155.1 Stramonita haemastoma | reverse complement strand
CACAAAGGTCCCTTTTCTGTCCTGCATCTTTACCGTCTCCCAGTGCCTTCCCCCAAATGATTCTTCCACTATAAATCATACAACCAGCACCCCCTGCTTTTGTTTTTAATTCAACGGGTTTCCTTTAAAAAAAAAAAAAAAAAAAGTACACCCTTTCCTACCCCCTCCCCGCCCTTCCCCATTAATTTATCAATCATACATTCTGAAACCAGCAACCGCTACTTTTTCAATCTTTTTTTCTAATAATGGTCGGCGCTCAGTCCCCATCCCCATCCCCTCTCCCCTGACCACAGTGAGAGAGTGTCACTGCCTGCCCCTATCCCCATCCTCCGTCATTCCACCTCTGTCCTCATCCCTTCACGCCAGGACCATTTTAGCATCCACCTAAATCCTCTTTTCCTATCCACCTTTTCCTAGCTATCTAGGACCTTTCCTCCCACCCCTCTCCTCTGAATATAGATTATACACCAAAGCCCTTGTCAACGCATTCAGAATATCTTGAGCACACATTTAAAACCAGTTTCGCCTTTCGGTAGAGTAGGCCATACGTGCGAGTAGAAACGGATGACAAAAACCTGACAAAATCGCATTAGTTTGGGGATTGTATGTGCAAAAGCAAATGAGTACATATTCCATTATCCTCGAAATAAAAAAAAAGAAACTTAAAAAAAAATGTTTAACCATTGTGTCAGCATACACCAAGTTATCTACCTGCCTATTGTGTCCACATGTCGGGCCATGGTTAGAGTTGAGGTTAGCCGTGTTAGGATTAGTGTTAAAAAGTGAACAGGGGGGGCGAGTCTGTCAGCTGGTCTGTCTGAATGTTAGAATGAATGCATGTGGACACAACAGCACGCAGACGAATGGTATGTAGCCAGAGACACAATGGTTACCTAGTTCGCGATAGTATGGAGTTTTGAATCAGAACTACCAGTCCCATCAACAGCTAAGACTGTGTGCAATAGACTTCGGTGTTTGCAGATTTCCAGCTTTGCTATCATCAAAGTTTTTTATTTTATATTTTATCTTCTTTCGTTCCTTGGCTTAAGCTCCGAGGTTAACCAGTGGCAAGATCTTGTGTATAGGACCTCTCGAAAAGATTTCAAACCGATATTTTTTTGATGAAGTTGCCTTTGTTTAAAAAAAAAATTCCAATATATACCACGGAAGAAAAAAATCTACCAGTTTCTTTTTCTTTCCCCCTCCCCCCCCCCCCCCTTTTTTTTTTTTCTTTTTGAAGTTGCGTTTGTTAAATTAAAAAATCTCAAAAATATACCACAGATTAAATCAACTAGTTTTTTTTTCTTTCCCTATTGCTCTTTAAGTGCATCCCTATCCCCCCTCCTTCCTACCTCCCCCCATCCCTTTCACTTCCTTGCCTTCCCTTCCAGCTTGATGTGTCCACCCCACAATTACTCCCTTTGTACCCCCCACCTCCAAACACAGACACTTAAGCATACGGACACACACACTCATGCATTCGACACGAACGCGCACGCAAGCCCACACGCGCACGCGCGCACACATACACGCGCACACGCACGCACGCACACAAACACACACACACACGTAAACACACACACACGTAAACACACACTCACACACACACAAACACCCATAAACACACACACACACAACACACACACACACACACACACACACACACACACACACACACACACACACACACACACACACACACACACACACAAACACAAACACAAAATTATGTCACACTAATGGCTAGTGAAATGAAACTCCTTATTAAGGATTTGTTTTAAAGCCCTGCTTAAAATCAATTAATGATCAGAATATTTTTTTAGGGAAATAATTCTTTGGGACCTGTTGGTAGACAGTTGTACTTCAGGCAACATCAATGGCTATTTAGTCGCTCGTTTTAAAATAGAATAATGTTTTAGGTTTTTGACACATAGTTGCCCAATGACTGCATAGGTAATGGAACACAAGTTATCTATCGCGAATATTTTTCGTGTATAGACAAATGTTAAAACAAAGACACACACACATATATCTATTTTCCAATATAGGATTATTTTCCTATAGAAAACATCAAACATTATTGCCAGTTATACAAGCATGAAGGGTCAGATTTTCAAAGTATTTTTGTCATCATTTGATTCGATTCACTAACCCCCCCCCCCCCCAGCTTTTCTCCAGTCCCAGATTGTATATTCAGTATAGACAGTGCTTTCAAAACTAATAGTAAACTAAGATTTATTTTAAAAACTGATTGATTATAACGTCACATTTTTAAAGCATCACAAATAATTACCACTTTGTCTTAACAAGGAGAAATTTACTCCACCGCACCAATCTGTCATTTTAATCACATTCCATTTTGTTAATTTGATTTCTAATGTTGCCTCCTTCCCATTATTCCCTAAAAATGATTAAGGGATATTTCCATTTAGATTATTCATCTGCTGTTTTGATGTTTGGTTTTTTGTCGCTCGCTCTCTTTCCTAATATGAATACTTCT
>CM060338.1:27353367-27355867 GCA_030674155.1 Stramonita haemastoma | reverse complement strand
GTGTCGCTTGGTTCGTGTCGCTTCGTACTTGTTGACTGGTACTCGACTGGTACTTGATCAGTCATTGATGGGTACTTGATGGGTTCTTGATGACTGATACTTGTTGATTCTTGATGACTGGTACTTGTTGACTGGCACTTGACTGGTACTTTTGACAGGCACTTGACTGGTACTTGTTGAGTTCTTGTTGATAGGTATTCATTCATTGGTACTTGTTCATTGGTACTTGTTGATACTTGTTCATTGGTACTTGTTGATTCTTGTTGACTGGCATTTGTTGACTGGCACTTGTTGACTGGTGCCGCCGCTGTAGTCTAGTGGTTAGGGCGTTGGACTCGTAATCTAAAGGTTGCGGGTTCGATCCCAGCTTTCGGCTATGGGGTTGTGCCCTTGGAAAAGGCACTTTAGGGCTATTTTCTCACCCCACCCAGGTGTAAAAGGGGTACCAACCTTGTGTTGGGGGTTAACCCTGCGATAGACTGGCGTCCTATCCAGGGGGTAGTCTATGACTCTCAGTCGCTTAACGCCACAGAAACCGGGATAAGCACCGGCCTGATGAGCCTTAGGCTCGGAACAGACTTTAATTTTAACTGTTGACTGGCACTTGTTGACTGGCACTTGTTGACTGGCACTTGTTGACTGGCACTTGTTGACTGGCACTTGCTGACTGGCACTTGTTAATTGGTACTTGTTGATCGATTCTTGTTGATCGATACTTAAGATAGGTTCTTGTTGCTTCTTCTTTGTCTCTTCTTGCTTGTTGATTGATTTTTTGCTGATTGATTCTTCTGGATCAATACTTGTTGATTGGTACTTGTTGATAGGTTCTTACTTTGCCGCTGTACCAGTTGCCCTGAAACACAAGATAATACCAATCAGCAACACTGACAGTGCGAGCAGTTAAAAATAAAATCAAGAACCGATATGGCTCTATAATCATTTTAAAATACATCAACATGACCAGTATATCACTTAAAAACTTTATTTAGATGTTCATGATCTACAAAGAAAGTAAAGTTTATGTGACTTTCAGTTTTTACAGATTAAAAAAAAACTATTTCAAAAAATTTATCATGAGCACAGAAGTAGAGTTAATGCCTATGGGTAAGTTCACTTAGCGATGTATGTGAAAGTTGTTTCTCCATCTATGTGTGTGTATTCTCTTTTTTTCTGTTATTTTTTTAACTATACTTTTGTCAACGCTCAAAAGGGGCTAAGTTTAGGTTCCTATTTTTGTGGGTTAAAAATAATTATTTTCTAGCGAGGTCAGCTCGTGTTATTAGTTTTACATCCTGTTTTCTACATAGCGAGCAAAAGATCAATTACCAGTCTTCTCCATCGTCGAACACTCAAACAGCAACTATTGTTTGTCATATCAGTGAACATGTACTGCACTTCCCTTTAGCACCTAACAAGTTAGGCCCAGGGCATCCAATTTCTGTGTGGGAAACATTGTTCTTTGAAGTGTTTCTGGATTTAAAAAAAAAAAAAAAAGAGTAGGAAAATAGACCAAGCAGAAGAAAATAGACAAGGTGTTGATAGGAAGAACAGGACCAAGACGCAAACAAAGAGAGGTATAGAGAAGAGGGAATTCCTAGCACAGAATTTCCTGAAGGTGGGAATGCTATTTATACAACTGATACCCCCCCCCCCCCCCAGGCATCCCCACTCGGGGGAATTATAAATCTGATAACATCTTCAGTTTTTGGTCAGCATTTGGCGTAGAAACCTAACAGCATCTACTCAAGGCATCCCAGCAAAACCAACTTACAAACAATAAAACGAGAGAGAAAAAAAATCAGTGATCTTACGTACCTGTTGTCTTGACACACGTGGCAGCCACCATATTGAATAATTATACATGACCAGAGAACTTTCAGATGGACCACAAGACGACTTCCTACACCTATGTCAGGACTTCAGAGGTACCAGGACCAGAAGGGAGAGACCCAGCAGGTCCAGAAAATGCTTCAAGAGCATGTTTGGGGGTCCGCTTTGTTCCTTCCCCTCAGGAGCCCTGAGTGCAAGGGGTCACGGGCTGTGTCTTTGCAAGACATCAGTAAGTTTGACGCCAAGACTGGCTGTCCCCTTTGTGGTCAGTGGGGAAGGTTTAACGGCTGCTGACGCAGTTTTCAAAATCGGCGGTCAAGACGCTCACGCAGAACTTCAGGGACACATGTGGAATCGATCTCAGGGAATGTGGAAAGTGACAGAGTCACTTGTGAATGCTGTGCACACACACGTGTTACTGTACCGACGCGTCTTAAGAGTGTGCAAAGACGTAGTCGCGGAACACGGCGCTCTCTATCCTACCTACTCTATGGTCTAGTCTATGTCGGAAAGCGGAAATCCACGAAGGCCACAATTCCCACTGCTTTCCTCACATCTGGTCCCTGAAACGATTCAGAGGTGGGAGATCTTATAGACACCACTCTGGTATAGAAACCCCCAAACATCATTTTTCGCAGTCTCGATACGGAAATTCGAGATCGTTTCTCAT
>CM060338.1:27333367-27348367 GCA_030674155.1 Stramonita haemastoma | reverse complement strand
CTTTCAAGTCATACATTTGATTTTATTACACTGTCTGCCAGGTAAGTAGAAAACTATAAAGGGAGAGGGGGGGGGGGGGGGGTTGATGGAGGGGGGGGAGGGGGTTCGGATAGAAGTCTTAACAAAACACGAAACTATAACATCTCCTTCACCTCCCCCACCTTCTCTAAGAACAATTAAAAGTTGAAAGGATTTAGACAGAATGAGAAATGTATTATAAAGACTCAGTATAAATCAGCTAGGAACCACACCCAAATTACGTAGGTTTTGCAACCTGTGGTATGTGAAACTTAGGTCAACTTTAGAATGGTTATTCTGATGCTTGAAGAGCCTTAGAAAGTATTATTTCAAAATTTAAAACGATTGTTTTTAGCGTAAAAACCTGCTTTAGTAATGACATTTCTTCTTGTCAAAAGAAAAGAAAAACAAACTCGCACTCTATAGGAAAAAATGTAAATTTGTACAGATAGAGATAGCTGCAGATGTTATTGCCAAAAAATGCAGAATGATACAGCATGACGTTTAATTCTTTATCATCTACTTTAAATTACATAAAATACTTACATTTTGGTGCTGGCAGAAAGCTGTCGATACAGATATCTTGACGCAAAATGTCAGAACTTCTTCCCTCTTCTGTACTACACCCCAGATGTTGAAGTCATCCCCACTGCGGTGAAGTGGCGGTGTGGAATGACCAGTTGAAAGCAGCTCACCTCACCATTGTAATACAGAGAACAGATCTCACGTGCGTGGCTATAAGCCTTCACAGTTCCGGTTATTTATTTACTTATTTATTTATTTATTTATTTTATATTTGTTATTATTTTATTCATTCTTTTATATCGAAGATAATGGAAAAAGCACTCATGTGCTTTTTTTATATATATTTTTTACATCTAGTCCCCTTGTGTATGCAGTTTTGTAAATCTTGTAATCTGTCCCCACCGGCACACAATAGCCTACTCTTACGAAAAGCAGAACAGGATTTAACGTGTGCGCAAGATAATCTGCGTGCGTTCGCATACGGGGCCTCGGTTTATAGTCTCATCCGAAGGACTTTTGGGGATAATGGAGTCTGCACTGATGTTAACTCCAGGGGAAAAAATCCCCTGGACCGGGAATCGAACCCGGGTCGTCAAATTGTGAGCGTAATGTTCTGACCACTAGGCTATCTATCCCGTCCCACCGGTTGAATATGTGTGTTTAGCTAATCGCTAACGTTTTGCCGTTCTTTTCTTATGGGGCGGACAGGACAAGTGGTTAAAAGCCTTGTGCGTCTGAAATGATGATAAGTTAGTCCACGGGTTCGAATCTTTGCTTAATGTGTCAGTTTGGGAGGAATTTTTCCCCATGGAGTAACATCAGTACAGACTCTACTCTCTTTGGATGAGACTATAAACAGGAATCCTATGTGCAAACATGTGTAAAACATCTTGCCCACACCGGGAGGGGGAGGGGGGTTGTGTGTGAGATAGCCTAGTGGTTAGAGCATTGAACCTGTGATCAGACAGCCCAGGATGAGCCCATATGGAGGCGTCCTTTCCAAGGGCATTTTTACCGTGGCGTTAACATCATTACTGTTACTGTTGTAAATATTTCATCTGTAATTGCTGGTATAAGTAAAGGTATCAAAGGAGAGTAGTTTACTTATATTGTATATAATCTAAACACTGTAGTGCAAGACTGAGACATTATGATTGTCTACATGAATTTTATACATAACATACAGATCCACAAGTTTATTTTTTAAGAAAAGGACAACATTTTCCTTGTCTTCATAACATATAACACACTGCAGCATAGTTTTTTTGTTTTTTTTTTTAACTATGGTAGTTATCAGGGAATTCCTTAAGCTTGTTAGTGATGATAAGTCCTAGTTAGTGACAGCACTGCCATGAATGGTACGACTTGGCAAATCTTACAGGATTTTCAAACCACTGGTTGTTTCATCACCGAAAGTTATTACGCATCCTTCCTCCACAGGTGCCTTCCTGACAGGTCTCCTGAGTGAGCACTCCCATAAGAGATTGTGGATGTGTCACCCCAGGTTTCCTGCCAGAACACTGGTGCCCCTGCCTGGAGATAGGGTGCATTGCAGGTCGGTGTCTTGGCATATAAATCTCCTGGTGGTGGTGTAATTAAACACTGGGGAAAAAAACCCACACCAGATTTGATACTGCTGGACAGAGCCGTACTTGACATTTCTGAAAAGTATGGGATATTTCCCAGCAGGAACCATTAAATAATTCGAGCAACACTTTATAACTGCATCCATAAAGTAGTTGATGCTGAATTATTGTGTGGTCGCAGTTTTCTGAATCAGCCCCCTCACAAACTCACTCCTGGTAGGAGCTAGTTTTGGGTCAAGCAAAACACATGACTTTTATCAGGTTCAAATCCATTGTCTTCCAGCCAGGTACAAAAGGTGTCTTCCAGCTATGTACAAAGGTGTCTTCCAAGGTACAAAAGGTATCTTCAAGCCAGGTACAAAAGGTGTCTTCCAGATATGTACAAAGGTGTCTTCCAAGGTACAAAAGGTATCTTCAAGCCAGGTACAAAAGGTGTCTTTCAGCTATGTACAAAGGTGTCTTCCAAGGTACAAAAGGTATCTTCAAGCCAGGTACAAAAGGTGTCTTTCAGCTATGTACAAAGGTGTCTTCCAAGGTACAAAAGGTATCTTCAAGCCAGGTACAAAAGGTGTCTTCCAGCCACGTACAAAAAGTGTCTTCCAGCTAGGTGCAAAAAGTGTCTTCCAGCTAGGTGCAAAAAGTGTCTTCCAGCTAGGTGCAAAAGATGTCTGTCAGCCAGATACATAAGGTGTCTTCCAGCTAACTATTCAAGATATCTTCCAGCCAGGTACAAAAGGTGTCCTCCAGCCAGGTACTCAATGTATCTTCCAAGGTAGAAAAGGTGTTTTCCAGCCAGGTACTAAAGGTGTCTTCCAGCTGAGTATTTTCTGGTGAATTCTAAGCTACACCAGGTGTCTTCCAGCTAGGTACAAAAAGTGTCTTCCACCAAGGTACAAACGGTGTCTTGCAGACAGGTAGAAAAAGTGTCTTTCAGCCAGGTACAACAGGTGTCTTTCAGCCAGGTACAACAGGTGTCTTTCAGCCAGGTACAAAGTGTCTTCCAGCCAGGTACAACAGGTGTCTTCCACCTAGGTACAAAAGGTGTCTTCCAGCTAGGTACAACAGGTGTCTTCCAGTTAGGTACAAAAGGTGTCTTCCAGTTAGGTACAACAGGTGTCTTCCAGTTAGGTACAAAAGGTGTCTTCCAGCTAGGTACAAAAGGTGTCTTCCAGTTAGGTACAAAAGGTGTCTTCCAGTTAGGTACAAAAGGTGTCTTCTAGTTGGGTACAAAAAGTGTCTTCCAGTCAGGTACAAAAGGTGTCTTCCAGCCAGGTACAAAATGTGTCTTCCAGCTAAGTATTTTGCAGTGAATTCCAAGGTACAACAAGTGTCTTTCAGCTAGGTACAGAAAATGTCTTCCATCCAGGTACAAAAGGTGTCTTCCAGCCATGTACTCAAGGTGCTTTCCAGACAGGTACAAAGGTGCCTTCCATCTAGGTGCTCAGGGTATTAACCAATGTGCCATGTCAGCTGGCATTTTAAAAAGTATTAACTTTTGGAGAGTTTAAATGTGGGTGATAGGAATATGTGGCGCTCCACCACGAAATGAGTCGCTTAGCACATTACCCAATTTTGCGCTAGGAGCTATTAAAGGCAGTTGGGGGTCAAGTTGTCAATTTTGAGATTTTGATTGATTATTAAACAATATCCGTTTATCTACCTTATAATAAAATAATCAAGGCATAATTTTGATTCCTTTTGCTTTTAAATGTGTTTTGAAAATACCCAAGCCCTCATTCTGACAACCTGTTACGAAAATAAACTTGCCCGTTTCTCATTTTGTCACATCCTGCAGTTTATCATTTCAACTTGTAATAACTTTGCACAGAATTGTTCGATTTTCTATCTGTTTTTTGTATTTGATAACCACTTTATTGTACATTACTAACATATCAATAACTAAAAATTGACCTCTGGTGCACTCCGACATTATTTGGTGGAGCGTCACATATGTGTATAAGCTCATCTGTACAATCATTCAGGGCCCATTGTTTAGCAATAGTAGAACAAGGTAGAGCAAGTCTTTAAGTTAAAAATGTGTTTAGAGAGGGGGGGGGGGGGGGTGAAATAGAAAGGTATGTGACCATTGTGGATTTTCCTGGAGAGAGGTTTTATCCAGGGTTTGGAAACAGAAGTTGAGAAAGGAGGAAAAGCATCAGAGTGACAAAAGGTTCTTGTGACTGGGATACAGACAGAGTGAATATAGCTGGTGTAAATATTTTGGAGGATGTTACTGGAGAGAGATGGATGAGCAGGGTAGCATTGTTGAGCTAAAATCGATAGCTGATGTCGTTATTTTTAGGATGATACTGGAGGGAGCAGGGTGGCATTGTTCAGCTTTAAATCGATAGCTGGTGTAATAATTTTTTTAGGATGATACTGGAGTGAACAGGGTGGCATTGTTGAGCTAAAATCTAAAGCTAAAATCGATAGCTGGTTTAGTTATTTTGGAGGATGATACTGGAGGGAACAGGATGGTATTGTTGAGCTAAAATCTAAAGCTAAAATCGATAGCTGGTGTAGTTATTTTTGAGGATGATACTGGAGGGAACAGGGTGGCATTGTTGAGCTAAAATCGATGGATGGTGTAGTTATTTTTGAGGATGATACTGGAGGGAGATGGATGAGCAGGGTGGCACTATTGAGCTGAAATCGACGGATGGTGTAGTTATTTTTGAGGATGATACTGGAGGGAGATGGATGAGCAGGGTGGCATTGTTGAGCTAAAATCGACTAATGTCAGTGACGATGGACAAACATATATAAATATATAAATAAATAAATAGATAGATAGATAAATAAACAAACAAACAGGTCAGTACAGACACCCAGCCAGACGCGCTGGGCCTTGTGCCAGGGGGAAGGCAATCCGTGTATAAAGCATCTTGGGGGCTCCACTGCAGGTGGGCAAGATCAAGACAGAAGGATCATTATCACTGAGCTGCACATCCATGCTGCCACACGCCAGTTGTATAATCCTGTTTCTGGAACGCGTGACAGCATTGAGTGGGTGGCAGACTTCAGAAGCCTGTGCTGAAGACTTGTGGAGAAAGTACAGCAGTTCTTTCCATTGGAGGTGACTTAAAAAAAAAAAAAAACTGCTGAAGAGCCAACCCCTTTTTAGTCAATGCACACACATGGATGGTGACCTATTGCACAGGTGGTGAAGGTGTCTGACCACACAATCTTCTTCTTTGTCGTACGCTCAGACTGCATCTTTTATTGTCTGTCACATGGCGGAAAATGCATTCCCACCTGACAAGTCAGGCCCAGGCATCCCACTTTTGGCGTGCGAGAGAATTGTTATCTTTGAAATCTTTCTGGAAGAAGAAAATTAAAAGGCAGGAGAATGGACCAAGAATGGTAGAAAAGAAACGAAAAGTAGGTGATAGGAAGAAAAAGAACAAGATAGCAAAACAAACAGGGGGATTAAAAAAAAAGAGGGAATGCTTGGCACAGACTTTCCAGAAGGTGGGGATGCTGTTTATACTGGCATGCTCCAGGCATTCTGTGAGAGGGAAATCAGGGTATAAAGGCCAGCCAGCACGCGTCTGTCAGGCTTCTGACAGAAAAGAACGTAGAGGCTACTCATTCCAAACTTCAAAGTGAATGTCACATTCTGAAACCACTCTGAAGAGACGGTCGTCATGGCAACAGGGAGGGAGGGAGGGAGGGAGTAGTTAGTTAGTTAGTTAGTTAGTTAGTTAGGTAGGTAGGTAGGTAGGTAGGTAGGTAGGTAGGTAGGTAGGTAGGTAGGTAGGTAGGCAGGAAGGTAGGTAGGTAGGTAGGTAGGTAGGTAGGTAGGTAGGTAGGTAGGTAGGTAGGTAGGTAGGTAGTGTGGTAGTGTGTGTGGTGGTGTGTGTGTGTACGTGTGTGTGTGTGTGTGTGTGTGTGTGTGTGTGTGTGTGTGTGTGTGTGTGTGCGCGTTATTGTATGTGTGTTAGTAGTGTGTGTGTGTGTGTGTGTGTGTGTGTGTGTGTGTGTGTGTGTGTGTGTGTGTGTGTGTGTGTGTGTGTGTGTGTGTGTGTGGTGTGTGTGTGTGTGTGTGTGTGTGTGTGTGTGTGTGTGTGTGTGTGTGTGTGTGTGTGTGTGTGTGTGTGTGTGTGTGTGTGTGTGCGTATGTCCTCTGTTAGTGAGGCAACAGCAATGTTGCTGGAAACAGATAACTGACTGTTGTGTGGATTTGGAGATGTGTGAAGTGGGAGAGGGAAGAGGGGGGGGGGGGGGGGCGAGGAAACAATTCAAGAGGTAATGGAGATGAAGGATCTGAGATGATTTGCAGGAAAAGGTAAAGGGTGGTGATGAGGGTGGTGGAGGTGGATGACTACTGGAAGCACCAAAGTGAGATAACACCAGTGACATGCTTTCTAGGGGAATGGTAAAACAACTTGAGAGAGGAAAGCTGCCTGAATTTTTTCCAGCTTGTGGTCTTGGTGGCCTGCCACATGTTTAAAAAGCAGCTGCAGTAGTGACATCTGTCTGATTGAAGTTTGTAACAGCATGGTGGTTAGAAGACAGGGCACATAAAGCCAGTGTGTGTGCTTGCTCTTTATTTTTGTTATTAGTTTTTTTCGCGATTTCACGGTCTATGCATTATTTGCGGGGTTTTTTTTCCTGCACAGAAACCTTTCTTGCAGAGTTCTGCATATGCATTTTGGAGACCCCCCTCACCTACGATGTGACAGGGAAATTAAGGGGAGACTGATAAAAGGATGGAGACAGTAGTGACGCACACTCTATGGCACAGTCATGACCCAATACCTTAAGAAAGACATTGTACTTCGCCCATGTACTGTGCAGACCCCTTGGGACACTCTTGCAACACAACGGTGGTATAATGCGTATTACCAGGTAGGGAAATTATTTTTTGGTACAAAAAATGGCTTTTCAATGGGATGCAAACATCAGATATTTTAAGGCTCTCTCGTCTTACCTAAAATACTATCATGTACTTTGGAGCATGTAAAAGGGCCTGATTGCTTCTGAAATTGCGCTGAATGCACATTGGCGTTGAATGAGTTGGTCATAGTGTAATCCTTAGAGAGACCAGACCGTTTTGTCCGAGAATTGTAAAAGAAGAAGAAGAGACAACTTTACCATTGTCTCCAAAGACCACAGCACATCTGTTGCAATGTTTATATCATCTGTGAGAGAGATGGATGGCTAGGTCAACACCCGACTGGATAAGTAAATTCTGAAGTGGCTAAGAGTAACGTTAGTCTGCTCTGACTGGTTTGGGTATAGCAGATACAAACAACACAGGGCACAGTGAAAACTACCTCGCAGTCGAGAACATTACTTATTCAAGTAGGGAAAGGAAAAAATGTTAAAGTTTACAAACCATACAAATGACCACCTCAACACTTGAACCATTAGTTCAACCATTGTACGCAAAACATTTCTTGCCTTCTATTACTGGTGCTTACTTTTCATATAACTTTTAAAATGTCATCTCAACTACCTTTCTCTCTCTTCTTTCTGGAAAGAGAGAGAGAGAGAGAGAGAGAGAGAGAGAGAGAGAGAGAGAGAGAGAGAGAGAGAGAGAGAGAGAGAGAGAGAGAGAGAGAGAGAGAGAGAGAGAGAGAGAGAGAGAGAGTATGTTGTGAGAACAATGCAAGAAGGATTTAATGCTTTAATGCTGTAGGGTCTAACCTTTTTCACCAGAGAATGGCGATGAAAAGGGAATTCTACAGAATAAATATTTCAGGAAAATTTCAGATATACTATAAATGTATTAAGACCACAGGGCTACCTTATCTTGACAAACGCTAATTGTACAAATACATTACGGGCATATGATTGTGGCAATGAATCATGAAAACATTATATCTGTTACCAGACATCTTTTTAAAAAAAAACCTTGTATTGAAGTTTGTCAACGACTGGAACATTTTAATGTGTGTCAATGGGACGAAATACCAAGCATTGAGCCTGTAATCTGATGGCACACCTTCAGATGATTACTAAAACGCTCGTTGGAAGGAAGTTTTCACTCCAGAGCTAACACCAGTATAAACTCCACTCCCTCAAAAGTCCCGCAGATGAGACTATACACGAAAGCTCCATGAGCAGATACACACAGAACAATTTGTGTTCACAATAAAACCCATCTGCCTTTTGGAAGAGTAGGCCATAGAGTGCCAGTAGGAACAGATGATAAGAAATACATGCACGCTGGTGCGGTATTTAAAAATCATTCCTAGAGTCGGAATGCAGATACGTAAACGACAGGCAAACTGTAGCATACACAAAATCTCATCATTGGTAGCCTTGATCACTACAGAGGAACAAAAGAAATAATTATGTGTCGAAAACTGTTACCATTGCATCAGATATTACCAGAGAAAAAAGAGATAAGCATTGCAATGAATCGGCAAGATAATTCTAAGTATGGTGCTCATTACCCAATTCTAAATGGGAAGTCAGACATTTAAGAAAATTGGCTTCGTTAGTTTTCCTTCTCTTTTCAGCAAGAGTGTTGAAGGTATACATGAAAGGGTTGATAGCAGAGTTTAAAGGTAAAACAAATATAGCCAGTGCCACATTGACTTCTCCAGGAATAGGAACACCTGCCAAAGCCAGCATTCCACACAGACCAATAGGAAACCAACACATGAAGTCAGTGACTGCAATGGTGATCAGTCTCCGTGCTATTGTCATGTCCTGTGACAATTTGGTGGAATCTTTTGTCATTGCATTGCTTTGTATTGACCAAAATATGAAAACCTGACCAGCCGAGATCAGTAGAAAGATAATGAAATTCAAAACGATTAAAACACTAAAGGAATATGCTCTTCCCTTAAAATCTTGCCTAGTCACTGGCAAGGGAATGCAGATGCCTGTCTGGCTGTAAAATTCCCAATGTGATGTGATTGGAAGTAAAGGCAGTATGGCCAAAAAACAGCCAACAAACCAGATCAGTAGAGAAGCCATTGCTGCTGATGTTCTGTCAAATTTTCTAACGCTAAAAGGATAGCGAAGTACAATGAAACGGTCCAATGTAATAACGCCAATGAACAGAGCTGACGCCTCACTGGATAAGAGTGACAGAAAACCAGCCACCTTACAAGCAACATTGTTTTTCCATTCATCATCAAAGTAAAGATATCGCCCTCGGAACACATCATCAGCCACTCCAATAATTGTAATGTACACTCCCATCAGAAAGTCAGCCAACGAGAGGCTTGTCACAAAGACACTGAAGCCACTGGAAGATGCCAGACTCTTGGCAAACACACGTGCACAGCAGCAGAAGACGTTGCCAGTCAGGGACATACAGCCAATCAGCCACAGAAAGCCACGGTATGACCAGGACTGCAACAGATCTTTACAGGAAGAAACTTCATCTCTAGGGGCATGGCAGTCAGAGACATGAAAATGCGGAGGAAGTAGTTCACTGCAACAAAGCTTATAGTTATCTGTAGAAATGAATTCTAACTTTGATAGACTTTTAAATAGGTTTGGTGGAAAAGTTTTGATAAAAGTACTATGTAGATAGAGTTTGGCTAAGCGTGGTGTAAACTGAAATCCAGCAGCAGTGATGGTGTGAATGGAAGTGGCAGTCATATTCAGTTTCTGCAGACTAGGAAACAGTGACAGTGCTGTGGTGTCCAAAACTGTCAATGTGCTGTGGGACAAATCTAACATCGTGAGGGCATTTTGATGATTCCCCACTGATGGACCAGTCTGGAGTGAGGTCAGAGGATTGTCAGATAAAAACAGTGTCTGTAATTTTTCTAAACCAACAAAAGAAGTCATATCAACGTATTGCAAATCATTATTACTGAGATCAGCGATTTTTAAGTTTACTAAATGGATTATTGGTATGTTTGTTATAAAACAGTGTGTGAAGATGACAACAATGAGCAGCATGCTTTCATGTATGTCAGACAGTGTCATCCTGAACCTGAAGCATCCAGGAAGCGAAGCTGGGGAAAGAGTGAAGCATTGAAAGGCTGTGAACACAGGAACGTGTGACCTTGACAAAAGCAGTGGGCAGGACAGGAGGTGCCACACAACAGCTCATCATCATTCAAGGGACAGTGAGACCAGCCATCACACAGGTGGTCACTGTGTAAACACTGTTTGGAAACTCTGCACCGAAAAAATCCTGGACATTTCATGTCCTCACATCCCTCTTCATCTTGGTGATCCATGCAGTCATACAGTCCGTTACATAGTGTGTAGACAGGCAGGCAGTCGTTGAAGTCCCCAGGACAACGATAGTGACTGTCAGGACAGGTCTCATTGGCTTTCATTGGGGCGGCAAAGAACTCTCTGACGCCATCAAACTTTATCACAGCAGGAGGCAGAGACCCTGTTAACCGAGAATTGACTCTGTACCTGAATTGAATACATGAGCTTTCATCTGACCTGTCTTTACAATGGAAGACATAATCACAGACGTTGTCAAAGGACAGACACTGACCATCAGTACATGTGAACTGGTTCACACAGGGAGGGTAGGTACAGAAGGACTCATCACCGTCATCCTGGCAGTCAGAAATAAAGTCACACACCATGGTGTATGACATTGTTGTTGCATCATCACAGGAAAAAAAAGAGAAAGTTGCAGATATGGGATGGTTTGACAAGTCAAGTTTATGGTTTTGTGTTATTTCACCAGAAACAGTGCATGGAGACATGTGCACCGAACTACATACTTCGTACTTGTTGGAGCCACACAGAAGAAAGGTGTATGTGACGTGACCAGCAGGACATTGAGTCAGCAGGGATGGTCCTGTGGACAGTGATAATTCAGCTCTGACTAAAGAAACTGTCTCTGGGTGGGAAACGGGACCATGTGTCTTGTTCTCTCGGAATTCACACAGAACACCTATATTTAGGTTTATCAAAACCATACTGGAACATTTCATGGCACCAAATGTTTTGCTCAATTTATACTCAGATGTACAAAAACATCTCTTTGAATTGAATGTTATCCCTATATAAGAAAAAATGGATCGATGAAGGACTGTTTTATCTTCATGAACCACACTGTGCACATACATGACTGGCAATGACCTCTCATTAGTGTACAGACCTGTCCAGAGTAATTTTAGCCTGTTGGGATGTATTTTCGTTTTGCTTTGGAGTGTACCAGCAGGGTCATGCACACATTTTGGAAAGTTTAGTTGACCTCCTATGGAATGACAATACTCATTAGCCCTCCTGTTCAGATCACTTTTCTCTGTACTGTTAAACCCTTTCAGACTGTCAACAACGGTGTAACAGCGGTCACAGAGAGCTATCCTTCCCTGGCACTGGGGACTGCTGTAGGGACAGTCACCTGTCTCATCACGTCCATCCTCACACTCTGCCTTCAGGTTACAGGCCAAGAGGTGATGAAAGCTGGAGTAATGCTCTACTGAACAGTTCCACAAACCACTGGGTGACCTGACAGGCTCTTTGTCCTTGGGAAGAAAAGCAAAGTACAGTCTGAAGCAAGAAGAGTTTGTGCACTCACTACTGCTCATTTCAATTTTGAGCTGGGTTGAATTGCAAATGTGAGCAAAGTCAGATTCCGCATCTACATGTCTATATAACTTACTTGTAGCATGGTCTATATTCTGGCAAGTATCTGCACACATTATTAGATATGCCGGGTTTTCATCTATGTCCTTAAAGCGAATCATGACAACACTCCCCTTTGGCACAGGAATGGTTTTAATGGGATATCTGGGCTCATCACTGGTTACATTGTCCCCGGCCATGATGAATCCCGCTGAGGGTGAGGTCATAACAAGCACAAACGGTCCTGTGTGTCACATTGGTGTCATAATCAGCTAAAATATTATTGTTCCACTAGGCAGATATGACAAAAGGTGATTATAAGATAGATAAACAATAAAACAGATAGAGAGAAAAAACAACAACACATAATAAAAACGAATCCCTAATTGGAAAAGAGAGCCAGTACCCGACAAAAAGACAGAGAATCAGCCAGAGAGAGCATTCTGTGAGAAGATGACAGGGAAAGGATCGCTGCCATGCAGATCAGCATGCACTTTTATATGACTCTCAGCAGTTCATAACATCAGTTGCTGAGGTTATATATTCTTCCCCAGTAAGACCTCTACTGTAGTGTTATATACATATATGTATGTATGTATGTATGTATGTATGTATGTATGTATATATATATATATATATATATATATATATATATATATATATATATATATATATATATATATATATTCTTCTATCCCATAGTCTGTTTAGACCGTAGGGGCGCCGTGGAAGACCTCGCAACCAGCTCTCTCCATTTCCCTCTGTCCTCGACCTTTCTCAGGGAGTCACTCAGCCTGAGGCCCGTCCACTCTCGGATATTGTCCTCCCATCTCTTTCTCTGCCTGCCTCTCCTTCTCCCGCCTTGCACAGTTCTTTGCAGAATAGTCTTGGCAAGCCCTGTTGATCTTGCGACGTGCCCATACCACTTCAGTTTGCGTTTTTTGACTGTGGTCAGATCTTCAAAGGGCCCGATGGCTTGACCGATTCTGATTCTCACCTCCTCGTTAGTAATGTGGTCTTTGTAAGAGATGCCAAGGAGTCTGCGAAAGCATCTCATCTCTGTGGCCTGTATTCTCCTCTCCAGGTCTGCTGTGAGGGTCCATGACTCACAAGCATACAGAAATATTGAGATGACCAGAGTTCGCATCAGCCTGATCTTTGAGCTGAGCGAGATGTTCCTGTTCTTCCAAATGGTCTTCAATTTTGTCAGTGCTGTAACTGTCTGTGCAATCCTTGCGAGTATTTCAGGCTTGGATCCCTTGTCTGTAACAATTGCTCCCAGATACTTGAAGCTTTGTACCGTTTCCAAATTGTGACCACCGACCCTGATGTTGGTGTTGATGCCGTTGATGTTGTTGGTCATCAGCTTGGTCTTCTGCGCACTGATCTCCATGCCATAGGCTGTTGAAGTCTTGTCGAGGCGTTCCATTAACCTAACTCTTCTTCTTTCCCTGCCAGTCCATCAACATCATCAGCAAAACGCAAGTTGGTAATTGTTATGCCTCCAATGCCGACTGTTCCTTCATGATCTTCCAGTGCATCAGTCATGATTCTCTCAAGGAAGATGTTAAAGAGAGTAGGGGAGAGCAAGCAGCCTTGTTTGACGCCGACCGTCGTCCTGAACCAATCCCGTATGCCTGGGGTGGCATAGGGGATTGGTATATATATATATATATATATATATATATATATATATATATATATATATATATATATATATATATATATATATATATAAAAGAGAGAGAGAGAGAGAGAGAGAGAGAGAGAGAGAGAGAGAGAGAGAGAGAGAGAGAGAGAGAGAGAGAGAGAGAGAGAGAGAGAGAGAGAGGTGATGGTTTGAATGCGGGTGTGTTTTTATCACCAAGGACATTAAACAAAACAAAACAAAACAAATGCACTTCCCACAGAAAATTCAGGACCAAAGAAGGATCACAGACTGACAGATCCAGACACGACAGTGAACCCTTCCATGATTGGAGGCAAGCAGAAGCCTTCTCATTTAAAACACAAAGGTTCTGTTCCATAAATACTCCCCACAAGAGGAGGTCTCTTGCAGATAAATTTTCACTCTCCCAAAGGGGGGGAATGCCCATTGAAATCGTCCATCAACCAAAAGGGAGGAGGTAACTGCTGCATTAACAACACCAACTCTGTTTTCTTTATTGCACTTAAAGGTAAAGGTGTCCCATAACCTATGTGGTCGAAGGGGAGCAAGGCGTCAGAGACCTCAGCTTCTCTAGGGGCCAGCATGTTGAGGGCGGCGCCCATCTCCTCTCCCTCGCTGCTTTACCTTCCCTGACCCTAAAGAGGGTAGGTACCCATTTACAGCTGGGTGGACTGGGGTAACTGTACTGTAGTCAAGGCGCGCAAACGGTCACCCATCCTATTGGTAACCACTCTCTACGCTGCTTTACCTGGCTGAGGGAAAGCCAGCACTCTGACCGCTGAGCTATCCCGTATCCTCTTATGTCTTGCTGTACTGGAAGGAGATAAATAATGCTACATACAGTGATGGTCTCGCTCAGCGTGACCCCAGCAGCCACCACCTAGAGAGTCAAGGACGAGAGGACTTGTACTGCAAAGTCAGATTTTTATTTTCGTATGGTACTGTTGAATAGGTTCAATAATTACTTTGTCCATTAAACCATCTATACACAAGTTTTTTGTTGTTGTTTTTTAAGTCATAATAAGAATTGCGTTATGGAAAAGAAAACAATGATGATAACGATGATGAGGATGACCACAGCCATATCAATAATGATGACAATGGCTACATGATAATAATTTTAAAAAATAAAAAATAAAAAATAATAATAATAGCAACAACAATGATAATAATAATAGTGATGATGATGATGATGATGATGATGATGATGATGATGATGATGATGATGATGTCTTGTTTGTTTTGCTGCTTCATCTTCTGTGTCGTCAGTGCTCCACTGTTCCCACGCCCTCATTTCCATCTTCCTGCCACAGCCATGCCCAGATTTGTTATGTCTCATCCCCAGACCAGAAATCCACAAGTAACTCATCAATATCAGGCCGCCGTGGGGGCCACCAGCCAGAGGGGCCCTGCGCTGCTGCTGTATCATTTCGGTGGTTTTCAGTGGTGCCTGGTTTGAACTAATATACACAGGATACCACCTACTAAGCCCTTACCAATGACAGTATTAGCTCACTTGCGGAGCCAGACTGAGTCAGGTGCCCACCCAGGGTGGCAACCACCACAACGTCCGTCCAATGACCGTCCCCCGGGAACCTCCAACACCAAAGGCTTTGACACAAGGCTCTCAGGACCTGTCAGATTGTTCATGGCCTGAATGAGAGTAGACTTGAGGGCACCAGTGATGGT
>CM060338.1:27313367-27328367 GCA_030674155.1 Stramonita haemastoma | reverse complement strand
AGATAGATAATTTATTAAAGAAAATAAAACAGGGTTGATCGAACAAAAGAAAAAAAAAAAGGCAAAAACTGAAACTGTAGCTAGGGTCTTTTTCTGAAAGTAATAAGGTGTTCATCCCACGTGGAATGCAATCATTCGTCCTCAGCTTCATTATTAGAGGCATTATTATCATTACTTAAGGTACTGTCCTATAAATGTTCTAGTGGGTATTGTAATTGTATTAAAGAAAAAGTCTCTCTCCCATATGCACAAACATACACACATAAACATGCGCGCGCGCGGACACACACACGCACACACACACACACACACACACACACACACACACACACACACACACACACACACACACACACAAACACGCACGCACACACACACACGCACACACACACACACACGCACACACACACTAAAGATAAATGAAAAGTAAAATCAAAACACACGCACTACTGTTGGCTAAGGAAGAGGGAAATTGATGAGATTTTAAAGAAGATTTAAAGGAAAGAAGAAAAGCAGCATGACAAAATTAATACAGAGCATGCAAGATGCTTGGAAAGAGAAGGTTCGTTGATTATTATTATTTTTTTTAGTTATTTGATATGCCAATGTCTAATAACTAGGTGTGTGTTGTAATGGAACTGTCAAAAAGGTGAAGAACACTGAAGGAGCTCATCACAATGGGCTGGAGGTCACAGTGTTCATGTATTTAATTTGTGGCACAAGAGACACAGTTTGTGTTGAATTTCCTCTTCTCTAGGCAGGCAGTGTCAGGAAAATAAGCAAGAGAAAAAGAAAAAAAAGTTCCTTATTTTTTCCTGACAGTGCCTGGTGTATTATCTGTAGTGAAGTTGGTTTTCAGAAATGTGTTGAAGTGGATGACTTTGCAGTTTCTGTGACTGTGCTGCCTTGCTTTGACCAGTCAGAAGACTGCGAGGGCTGTCTCACAGGTCTGAAAGATTTATAATTAAAGCAATATTTAAAACCCACTCAAAATAACCGTATTTCGTTTCAGAACCTTTAATTTGTCGTTCCCCCGTTGTCTATAGCAAAGAAGACCCCATTATATTGTTAGGAAGGTTGCTACAATTTTGTCTAATGACTGGTGCCAAGTCTCTTATTGTTAAAAATAGTAATGTTCTTCCTTAACAAAACTAAAGCAATTGACTCTAGTTTCTCTAACCTTTCTTGCGGCAAAGTAGCACACGTATTGTAAGAATTGTATTGTGGACGGGATAGCCTGGTGGTCAGAACAATGCGCTCGCAATTTGACGACCCGGGTTCGATTCCCGTTGGAGGAGATTTTTCTCCGGAGTTAGCATCAGTGCTGACTCCACTCTCCCCAAAAGTCCTTCGGATGAGACTATAAACCGAGGCCCCGTGTGTGAATGCACGCAGAACATCTTGCGCACATGTTAAATCCTGTTCTGCTTTTCGTAAGAGTAGGCCATCGTGTGCCGGTGGGAACAGATGACATTTACAAAACTGCATACACACGGGGACTGGATATAAAAAAGCACATGAGTGCTTATCCCATTATCCTCGATATAAAATAATAAAATAAAATAAAATAAATAAGAATCGAACCAGAAACCAAAACTACTCTAGTTGCAAAGCTGGTCCTAGGACAGACTTCTGAGAATGTGCAACAAAGTCCAAAGATTCCAACAGGCTGATAGCGCTGTCAATGTTTGTTTTTTACATTCTTCTCCGGGGGCGTTTTGCAAGTATGATTCCTCATTGAAAGAAGCTGACAAACCCCTTGTTTTCTTAAAATTGCGCAATAGTTTGGAACTAATGTAGGACAAGAACACAAGCCCCTAGGGAATCCAACTAACTGATACAACTGATCTTTCCCAGTAAATTTTGGAAACTTTGGATAGTGTTCTGCTACTGGTATGAATTTGTAGGCATGTCTTAGGGCCACAGATTTATTTTTTTCATTTTTTATTTTATACCACTTTATGTCACAGCAGATTTCTCTGTTTGAAATTCGGGCTGCTCTGCCCAGGGATAGCGCGTTGCCACAAGTGCAACGCCTACCCATTATTTTTTTCTTTTTCCTGTCTGCAACTGTATTTATTTCCCTATAAGTGTGGCTTTTTTCTACAGAATTTTGCCAGGGACAACCCCCTTGTTGCCGTGGGTTGTTTTACGTGCGCTAAATAATGAGGTGTGACACACTGGACCTAGGTTTATCGTCTCATCCAAAAGACTAGCACCCAGACCACCACTCATGTCTAATGGATGGGGGGGGGGAGGAGTTTGGGCCCAAACGGGATTCAAAACACCGCACACTCCGACCCGGACTTCTTGCTTTCTAGGCAGGTGCGTAACATCTAGACCACCGATCCACAGATTCAATGTAGTAATAAGTTGTATAAATGTTGTGGCCAAATGTGAGTTTTAATGCTCTGAAATTTTAGTCTTGATAGCATACTCATGGAGCATTTTTGCCAAATTTGAAACTATCTTGTAAAATGGATCTCATTGTTGGCACCATGGATACTTACATCCCCTCTTTTTCACTATGGAATGAGCTTTCCTATTCCTCCCATCCTAACATGTTCTGAGGCTTTTTTGTTCATCTCATCAAAAAAAACCCAAAGTTTCCCGAACCTTGTTTTTCATTTATTCAGTAGTAGGTACCTCGTGGCCTAAAAGAGGTATCTTAGTACCGGCTATGCTATTCAATGATTAAAAAATGGATCTGATGTCAGCTTCCCCCTTTCTGAAGAGATGTGTTTAAATGTTCTGGCAACAAAATTTGAGTTTTGTCTCTGTAATCTGACATGTACTTTGGCATTTGGCGTTTTCTGCAATCTTCTTCTGGTCTATGTAGCAGTGCACAATGAGTCTTTGTGCGGCCATGACCCTGTTGGTCACTGGCATCCCGCCCCTTTTTTCAAACCCAGTCTACTCCACATAGGTCCATCCCTCTCCCTCCCTCCCCCCCCCCCCCCCATTTTTTTTTACAGGTGTTTAGCGAAAAACCTCATACTCTTATTGAATTAACACAGTGTGTGTGTTACATTTTACTGGTTGAATCAACACCGGAGAAATTAGATTTCAAGTTACCCCCCCCCCCCCCCCCCCAAACAAGAAATCAAGAACCTGAATATCACTGGAGATGAGTTTTCTTTACTTTCTATTTTAAGCTCGTTGAATATACTATCTTATTATATTTCTCCCATCTGTGGAGGATTGGTGGAAGGTTCTGAGAATGAAAGCTATGGTTGTTTAATAATAATAACAACAGCAACAGCAACAACAACAACAATAACAATAATAATAATAATAATAATAATAATAATAATAATAATAATAATAATAATAATAATAATAATAACAATGATGATGATGATGATAATGATGATGATGATGATGATGATAAATGGAATTTACATAGTGCTATACCTTGCAAAAACAAATCAAAGCGCTGGAAAGCTATGGTTTCAGTGACATTATTCATGTGGCCGTAGACTTTGCAGTCACTGCATTCATGACAAATTTATTTCACATTTTTCAAGTGCAAAAGTGGCTCTCGTGAAGCTTTTTCTCACCTGTTTGGATTTTGAAGCCTGCCATCTTCACGGCATGGTCAATCAGATCCTAGATTTCCGTTTTAATCCTGGAACAATGCTTTACACAGTTTCGGGCTGTAGATAAATGTTTGTCTATAATTTCTTTCATTCTTTGATAATTAGTTGTTGCCTATGCCTTATTTTCTTTTCTGCTTGCCAATTTGTCAGAAATAGAAGTCCCGTCCCCAGTTTACTCCTCTGGGTTATTTATCTTTCCTCACAGTAGGCCCTTTTCCACCACTGTTCGAGATGTGCTATATTTGTTTCTCCATGCAGTCTTCTATTTTTCCTCGTGGCTTAGTTTGGCACTCCTCATCGAGGATTTTTTCCTGTAAACCATACACAAGAGCTCCTGACAAGATGACCTTTCTCTTCCTTCTCTTCATTAGCATAGTGTTTTCTTTGACTATTCATGTTTATTGGTTTTGACTGAGGGCCTTTGATACGCGTAGATTCTGTGTTTTCATATTTGTTCAATCTTTGGGAAAGACATTACCTGGTGTCGAGCTCTGGTTTGAGTAATTTGACCCCCTTTACCTATGTTGGGTTTTTTTTACTGGTTTATTGATACACAGGCCTTGGTCTGTTATCCAGTTTCGATATTCAGTGAAAACAGAACAGAATTAGTGAAATACGACTTTAAATGGCAACTTTCCACGATATATTAGTGATATTTATGCTAATGTTATTAGCAGAAATATTTGCAATATGGTTATCATGACTAAGCTTGTGTCATGGATCGTGAAGTTGTAGTAAGGTCAGACAAGTGGAAGAATTTCGCTGGGTTTGCTTGGTTGCTTGGCTTTGTGGTTGGTCTTGTTCTTTTTTTCTGTTGCTCAGCTAGAGCCCTGAGGTCAACAGTTGTGAGATTCTGTGTATATGACTGTTTTTCCCTACTATTTGTTCTTTTCTGGAGTAAACCTGGTCTAAAAATTAACTTTTTACCGAAAATTGCGTAAGTTTTGGTTTTGTAATTTGTACAATTTGTTTCAAAATAAAATATATTTGTGTCACTCTTAGGAACTACCAGAATGTCAAGAAAGTTGAAGGCATACTCTGCCTGGGTTTCAGTTTTCTGTGGACTGCAGATTTGGCAACCATTTGCCTATGCTGATGTAACTACACACGGCAATATCACTGCTGGTCCACTGGAGATGAAGAGCGTGTGTCCAGGTGTAGACTACATCCTGAACCAAACCAGTGTAGAAAACACAGTCATACAGGTCAACGTGTCAGACTGTGAGAACAATTTACCCGGGTACACAGCACGTCAGGGTGTGGTTTATGGGGTATGTGACAATTTTACCAGTTTCTGTAAACTGTCGATAAGAGATCATAGATACTACATGAAAGTGCGAGCTTTAGTCCAGCGTCACGAGTACTGGTGTGACTCAAGGCAATGGCAACTAGAATATCCAAACTCTACTGGGATGAATTTGCCCCAAATGTTGATTTTTCCATGAGATGCAACGTTCACAGTCTAGAACAAATGTTCGTAGGAATGAACACGAAGCTGTTGAGGATAGAACACAGAAACAACCCTTTAATTAGTGTACTGATTACAACAGTTAAAAATGAAAACTTTATTGTAAGTGATGCCAAAGAATATTCCAGACACATAACTACGCCTTATGTAGGAACTGATAATTTTCAACTGCCCTTTCTTACAGAGTGGATACTACCTTTTACTAGTACCATTATAATCAGTGTTCAACAGATATCAAATAATGGAATATACTGCACTCACCATTCTTATTTTGCTAAAACTAAGATATGTAGGATAGTTTTCATCACTTCGAATCCCACTGCTACTCATCAAAGCAGGAAAGAAATGCCCATTCATATCCCAGCAGCTATCACTATCTACACTTCTTACCTGAGAGTTAAGTTTTTTCATGGATATGATAGTCGTTATCACAGTGGCCTAAAACTCTACCTGTCTCCTCTGTCCATTAATCATCAACACTACAGCTTCCTAATGGTCTGTTTAACTGCTCTGTCGATCATTATTCTGCTTTACGACAACATCTGGACTGTAACCTAAAGCCACAGTGTGATGATGGACGAGATGAAACAGAGCACTGTCCATACAGCAGTCCTCACTGTCAGGGTCTGGTGGCTTCACGACACAAGTGTTTTCAGGAGATTGTCCAGCATGTCAAGCTTCCCCTAACACTGTTAGAATATGAATGTCAGAAAACTGGTGGGCGTTTAGCAACAATAAAAAATAGATTGGAACAGCTAGAATTCTTACAAATTTTCAAGAATCATCTCGAATTCGCAGTTGCTATTGGTATCAAGAGAGGATGGTGGAGTTCGATACCATTTACACTCAGTAAATTCGATATATGGTCTGACAACACCTTAATCTACAGTTTGAAACAATCGTTTTTAAAATATCCTAGAATTCTATTTATGATATCAATGAAGGTAGATACATTTCACAGGGACGCACCTTCAGTTTTATGTGAGGTAAAATTACAGCCAGAAATTAGTTCAGACATTATATTGAGTCATTTATATGTGCCTAAAGCTGTCTTCACTCTTTCGCGGCAGACAATATTTGTCTGCTATGACAGTTCCGTTACACACACATTTCTGTCCTATAAAAAGGGTTGCAGTAAATCCAGAAAAAGTAAAACATCTGCTTTGGTAAATGAGAGTACTGTGGGACCGCAAAGCACTTTTTTTCTTGAAAGGAGGGTCATGTACACAGACACAATGTTCACCTGTGATGATGACACAACAGTTGTGCCCCACAGCCTTGTGTGTGACTTGAGGCCAGACTGCTCAGACAGAACTGATGAGTCATTCTGTGAGCATCCCTCCTGTCCAGGATTTCTGTGCTCCAATGGTCAGTGTGTACCACTGATCCAACACTGTAACCAGCATTCTGATTGCCTAGATGACTCGGATGAGAGAGACTCATGCAATGAGGATCATCGCTATATTGATGAGTACAGGCAAAAAGGGAAGACAGGGATGCTTTATATCAACCTGGATGGGACAGGATTCTTCACTCAGCAAACCATGGAAGAAGATGTAGCTTGTCCTTCTAGTCATTATCATTGTCAGTCTGAATCCTGTACTGTCTGCCTGTCTACACACGGTGTAATGGATTTTCTGACTGCATAAATGGAGAAGATGAGCAGGGCTGTGAAACAACAACCTGTCCAGGTTTCTACCGCTGCCATTCTTCCAAAGTCTGTGTGCACTGGGAACATCTGTGTGATGGCTGGGGTCAGTGTCCACAACGAGATGATGAATGGCTGTGTGACATGACCTGTCCTGAAGGATGTCTGTGTCAGGGCCATGTTTTCCTGTGCCACAGACCATTTCAGTCTCATCGTTTCCCTTCAGCTGCGATATGTGGATGCTACAGGTTCACAAATGTCACTGACAGATTTCAGTACAAATATATACCTTATCCATCTGAGTTTATCCCACTGCTCTCTTTATAATATTTCACTCATTAAACTTCTAAACCTGAGGTATATCAATCTTGGAAAGAACTATTTGAAAACTGTAAATATAGCACTTTTCCTTGGTCTACAAAACTTAAGGGTGTTACACATAAATGATAATCCTCTTGGCACAATATCTTTGGGAAAGGCAAAACATGTCCACTTTGAACTTAAACAAGTGGATCTATCTGAAACTCATCTGAGTTTTGTATTTAACGATGAGTTCTTTTATCTTCCTCGAGGACAGTTTTTGAACGTTTCATTCTCTCGTATTGAATCCATTGGGCAGAGAGGTTTTAAAAACATTCCACTCCTGAGAGATGTGGATCTATCAGGAAATTCAGTTGTAGATTTTCCATTAGATTTACTGTTAACATTGAATAACATAGAGCGCATTATTTCCTCAAACTTCAGGTTTTGTTGTAGTAATGTTCTCCCTAAGCTCTCCAGTGAAGTAAAATGTTCCACACCTCACACTGCTCTGCCGTCATGCACGATGCTGATCCTACTGAATTGTACACGGTTTTCTTTTGGCTTATTTCTGCTCTCGCCATCATTGGCAATTTGCTTTGCTTCGTGTTGTCAACAACAGCCATGAAAGAGTTACCAAGGACTTTCGTAACATTGACAGCTCATTATCAGTGTGCTAGTGTTTTGATGGGATGCCATGTCAGCATTGCAGTGATAGCAAATCAAATCTTTTACGGAAACTACCTCCAATTTGAAAAAGCTTGGACTAACAGTGTGGCTTGCAAAGCCTCTGGGTTTCTTTCTGTATTATCCAGCACTGTGTCAGTGACGATAATTTGCTTAATGGGAATGTATCACATTACTGTTCTCTGTTTTTCTAGTCAGTCATGGCGAATCAACCATTATTTGACAGCTACCGTATGTTCAGCCATGTGGGCTGCTGGATTTGTAATGGCATCGATTCCTTTTCTTCCCGGGCTGTCACACTGGGGCCTGCAGGGCCAGTCTGGTCTGTGTCGTGTGGCTCTATTTCAGCACTATAATTCTTGGAGAGATTTCAAGTGGTTCACAGTCATTGTGACAGTCAACTGTATTTGGGGTGTGATGATAATCGCTGAACAAGTGGTCATCTACAGACGGACACCAAAGTACAGAATAGCTCTGAGCCCCACACAGCGGTCAGTGTTTTCTTCAGTTCACATGATGGGCAATGTGATGGTCACAACCGCTGTGTGTTGGATTGCATTTGGATTGGTGATGGTGATGAGATCAGGTGAAGTGGCCGGGGGAAAGGACTTCAGGACAGCATGGTGGTGTTGGTGTTACCCTTCAACTCAGCCCTCCATCCACTGCTGTTCCTGTGGGCCACACACCATCAGGGGAGACAACAACGCAGAGAGGAGACACTGACACGGCTGATGAGGTCCAGGTTGGCTCAAACTGGGAAACACTGAGTTACATTAACAAAAATACAATCAAGTTACTAAAAAATTAAGTAACGGAATGAAAACAACTAAGTATCTTACAAAGCATCTCACTAATTCATATCTAACTGACTGACTGACTGACCAAACCACTCATTCAGTTATTCATTTGCTCACTCATTCTATTACTTATTAAAATGTTTTAAGATTCCTAAGTATATTAGAGCACTCGCTTTCCCCAAGTCACGTTAAGCAGCGTTGAGCGTGGTTACCAGTTAGATGGGTGACCGTTTACATGCCTTGGCTTCCATACAGTCCCCCCACTTCGCTCAACTGTAAATGGATACCTGCCCTCTTTAGGGTCAGGAAAGGTAAAGCAGCGAGGGAGAGGAGATGGGTTTCGCCCTAAATATACTGGCCCCTGGAGAAACTGGTGTCTCTGATGCCTAGCTCCCCTATGACCACCTTGGTTATTGGACACCTTTACCTTTACCTAAGTAGTGTATTGCAAAAGATTTAGATACAAGATAACACTACCATAAGACAGGTTGTGACATTGTCTAGTGTGGACAATTCACAACCGGTCTTGCAGTAGTTTTGCCTTGTGTTACCATGCTGCATCTACCCCCTGATTTATCTTTTTTATTTGTTGTTTGTTATTCCTGATACTTTTCACAGTCTATAAAACATGGCTATCTTGCCTTATTTTTCGTCTGTTTGACACAATTTTTCTTCAACTGCAACCCATTTTTGTGCATAAATGCTAAAGACACTCATTCAAGTATTGCTTGTTATACTTATTTAATATATCAGTGCAATGTTATTTTGAAAAAAAAACAACTTTCTTTAATAAAGATTTAAAAACTTACGTGGGCAAACCTTTTCTATCAAATATAAATTGATGATTACATGGCATATACCAAATAAAACACCGAAAATGAAGCTGCTGAATTTTTTTTTTATTGACACATTTATTTAAGTGTACACCAGAATTCCCCTGTACAAGAAAAATATTTACAGAACAATTAAACTCTTTGGATATGAAAAGACCGAGAATCTGAAAAATATATATAAGTATTTGAAAACCCACGGAACAGATAAGCAATTTTTCACACAAACAAATTAAGTATACCCACTAAAACGTAGATCTAAAACATAACTCCTTTAAAAAGTTGTTAATAACAACTAACAACTCTTGCTAGAATTGCAGAGCCACTAACATAATATTATTATGTAATGTCGCCAGTATCAGCAGTTCCTTGACAAGGAGGGTTGTCAGAAGGCTATATTCAGGATGTGTTGGTGGACAATGTACTGCAGGCTGATTTGTCCTCGGCCTTTTGTAGCCACTGCATCATGTCAAATCCGGTCTACTCTTTGATGTTCTGTATTGAGTTCTCCATCTCTCTGCCTCTGATTTCCTTTCAATCAAGCACTCTCTTTAGGACAATATTGACAGGAGAGTTATGACGCACTACGTGACCTAAACCACGCCAGCTTCCTCCTCTGTTCAAAATCTAGAGGAAATTCATGTGGTCCAGCTTTCAGATAACTTCATGCCACACTGACTTTTGATTCTGTTGTCCCATTAAGAAATGTCTAGAAGTCTTTCAAATAATTTCATTTTCAAGGATTGGATTTTCTTTTATACGGCTGTAGTCAAGATCCAGCTCTCACACCTATACAGCAGTAAATAAATGATGTGCATTCTAAACTTGTTCAATTATGCTGGGAAGCTGATGCTGTTTTCCAGATCGTGTTCAACTTTGCCATGGCCAGTGTTGCAAGCGCTGGTTTGATCTTTACTTCAGATGCAAAGCAGATATCTTTGGTCAGTATGGAATTGATATATTTGAAGAATGTTATTTTTTCAAGTTGTTGACTATTGATAACGAAGCTTTTTATAACGTCACTAGTGCTGTTTAGTATGCCTGTGTTCTTCTCTGCGCTGATTTCCAAACTGTAAGCGCTAGCTCATTGTTATAACTTAATTGTGAGTTCTCAGAATTTGTTGTTACTGCATCCTAGGAGATCACTGTTATCAGCAAACTACATATTGCAAATACATCTATAAGTAATGATACGGTGGTGTTGCAACCAGGGAACGTCTCTTGCATACTCTTCTCAAGAAAGAGGTTAAATAAAGCAAGCCAGTGTATTCAACCTTGTCTTATTCTAAATGTTGACCGAAAGAAACCTCTGATCTTGTTTTTCAAAAGGACCGCACTGCTTGGATTATTACAGGATGCCTGATTGATCTGCATCAATCGTTCCTCAGTGTTGCAAGTTCAGAGGATTCGCCATTGTTCATCACGCCACACTCTGTCAAATGCTTTTTTGAAGTCAGTAAAATTATGAAACCTATTAATTTGGTGTTGGAGACATGTTTCAATTTTAAGTCTGCAACTAAAAACCTGTTCAGCTGTACTCTTTCCATATCTGGAGCTGGTATATTCTTCTTAGAGCACTTTATTTTCTTGTTCAGCTGTACTCTTTTCATATCTGAAGCTGGCATATTCTCCTTAGAGCACTTTCTTTTCTTGGTTTTGTTTTTGTCTATTCATGAAGATAATGACCATTATCTTGCTTAGATGCCTTGTAAAGGCTGATCATTTGTTAGTTCTGTTACAGTATTAGATAATCTTTCTTAGGAAGTAGGATTGCTGAAGACTGTGTCTACCCAGCGAATGAACAGGCCTAGAACTCAACAAAATTTTGAGAAAGGCAGAACAGAGAGAGAAATGGAGGGAACTGGTTGTCAAGTCTTCAGGGTGCCCCTACGGTCGCCAGACAAAGGGACAGACAGACAGACAGACAGACAGACAGACAGACAGACAGACAGACAGATGTCTGACAGACAGACGACAGACAGACAGATAGATAGATAGATAGATAGATAGATAGATAGATGATAGATAGATAGATAGATAGATAGATAGATAGATAGATAGATAGATAGATAGATAGATTGATAGATAGATAGATAGATGGGTGAGGTGCAAAGCAACTCATTTCGTGGTGGAGCCTCACAAATCTCAATTTGACTGACCACATGACGTCTCTAGAAAAACATCTTGCTCACAGGTTACTTTAATTAATAAAAACAAAAGCACTTTCTCAATGACCATTCAAGCAAAATACTTTTTGCTGCCATATCATTGACTATACATCAGCTCTTTGGAATATGTACAATATTACAAATTTGAATTGTTATACTAAAATCAAGGGTCATGACATTTAAAAAAAACAGCAACAGTTATAAGCATGTACATATTCTGACATTCCACAACCGGTTTTATTTTTCAATAAAACTGTTTGAGCAAAATATTGTGAATTAAAATGCTCCTCTGAAGATCACTAAAACCTTTGTACCTCACCAGCACAGACACAGTTACCATCACTTGCTTACATTTTCAAGAAATCACCTTCATAAATCAAGCTTCCTGCATTCAGACAGTCATTTATGAAATTATCTCCTTACATTTTCAAGAAATCACCTTCATAAATCAAGCTTCCTGCATTCAGACATTCATTTATGAAATTATCTCCTTACATTTTCAAGAAATCACCTTCATAAATCAAGCTTCCTGCATTCAGACATTCATTTATGAAATTATCTCCTTACATTTTCAAGAAATCACCTTCATAAATCAAGCTTCCTGCATTCAGGCAGTCATTTATGAAATTATCTCCAGACAATGTAAAATGCATCAAAAACAAGCAAAACAAGTTTAAAACACATCTAAAAACTGGTCTATGGTTATGTGTTTAGAAACCAACATGTAGGTCTATCTATCCTTACTGAGGACACCAGTTTCTTTTCCCTCTAATTTTTTCCCCTGACATCCCTGCACTGGTTACGGGAAAAAAATATTGCCAACGCACTGTGTACTGGTCATGGTAAAGCTTGAACAGCCTAAAGGCGTACTATAACCATTACACTGTCCTAAAAAACAATTTTGTTCTGGTGGATGGGTGGTCAAGAGGGAACGTACCTGTCCAGAAAGCGAAAAGTACTGGTTCGAAGTGTGTGGTGGTTTGATCCTCATTTGAGCCAGAAACTGTTCCCTTATCCATTAGACCATGAGTGGTGGTCTGGGTGCTAATCTTTGGAAGAGACGAAAACATTTAAAACGATTTAGCATTGTTTGGTTGCAGCAGGGTGTTGGGGATGTCAAAAAATTTCTAAGGATATTCAAACAGAGACTTATTGATATGTTTATACAAGATGGTCAGGAACTATAAGAGAACGTGACAGATACCAGCAGTATAGATCATTTAAGGCTATTTTCTAAAGAGAAAGCTATGTTCTAGATGTCGGACATTATTGTCTTCGTGTTGCCATTACGCAATTAAGGTTTAATGTACTCCCATTTAATAGCAATGTTCATCGATATAGTGAATCTGTTGATCAAAAATTATGTTCATTTTGTAAAAACCAGATCGAAAATGAAAAACATTTTATATTGATTTGTGCCACGAACGAACATTTGCGGGTAAAATTCCTAAAAGCATCAAAAGAACTTTCTCTGCATGTGTTACTCTGAGCCACTGATCCTATCCACAGATACAGTTTATCTAAATTTGTGTGTCATGCAATCAATAGGTGGAAGAAAATGCTTTAAATCTATTAGGTAATCTGGTGATGTACATCTGTTAAAGCATGTTCACCATTGTTTTTATTTGTGTATTTTCAAGAATTCGTGGCATGACATGAATGTCTTTCCTTATCTACCTTTCATACTTCTGTCTCTGATTCCTATCACTACAGTAAGAGTGAAATGTAAACTATGGTTAGACAACTATTCTGAGGATTTGAAATGTAGTGGGTATGAGGTGTTTATGAGCTTATATTAACCAGTGATTGTAGAATATAGATAGGTGTTGATATATCAGATAATTTCCTTTTTTCTGTTCTATATGGTATTGTGGCCTAGGGCCGATGTGCAATTAAACCATTTCAGTGTTCAATGTTCAATGCTCTCTCTCTCTCTCTCTCTCTGAGAATGCCCACGAGAATAAATGTAGATGAGCATGGAATTATTTTACATGCCCTGCCACCGTCCTTTTCCATCCTGATTCAACGTGAGCAGATTTGTGTCTGTCTGTGTGAAATGTTGGCTGCTTTCCCAGAGTAGAGCACATGGTTACAAGAGCAGGGGCCTCCATTAATGTTTTCTTCATTCCCTGTCTGCATGTGTATTCATTCCCTATCATAGCGGCTTTTTTTTTAATATAGAATTTTGCCGGGGACAACTCTCTTGTTTCCGTGGGTTTTTTTCATGAGCCTTGAAATTTATTTATTTTATTTTATACCACTTTGTCACAGCAGGTCTCTCTGCGTAAAATTCTCCCGAGGCCCCGTGTGCGAACGCACGCAGAACATCTTTCCCACCGTTAAATCCTGTTCCGCTTTTCGTTAGAGTAGGCCATCGCGTGCCGGTGGGAACAGATGACAAGATTTACAAAACAGCATACACACGGAGACTAGATTAAAATAAAGCACACTGAGTGCTTATTCCATTATCCTCCATATAAAAGAATAAAAAATTTTTTAAAAAGATAAGTAAGGATAAGGATGCCTTTGTCTTTCAAAGACAAGCCCGCCAACCAGCCTACTGTCTCTCCTATTGACAGAGAGTAGGTGGATAAGACTACACTATTAGACACGCTTTTTCTCAAGCGTTGTACACATTTTCACGCTGCTCTACAGCTGAGAGTACCAGTATTATGAATGTAACTTAAAACTTCTCTTAAAAGACTGGGAATTCTAAAGCAATTGCAAATGAGATAGTAAAATACATTATAAACTTTGAATGCAGTGGTGTGTGTGTGTGTGTGTGTGTGTGTGTGTGTGTGTGTGTGTGTGTGTGTGTGTGTGTGTGTGTGTGTGTGTGTGTGTTGTGTGACTGTTTGTGCGCACATGCATATGTGTTGTGCGTCTATGCATGTGTGCCTGAGCGTGATCTTTTTTCGATTCAATGTCTGTTTACTCATAATGGCATAAAACGAGAAAAAAAAAGTGAAATCATATAAATCGAGTCATGTGTGTGTGAGTGTATACCTGAGCATCCACTAATTTTGTTCCATGCGAGTGCATGTGTGTGTGTGGGGTGTGTGTGTGTGTGTGTGTGTGTGTGTGTGTGTGTGTGTTGTGTGTGTGTGTGTGTGTGTGTAGTGTGTGTGTGCGTGCGTTGGTGTGTATCCACTGTGTGCGCTCATGTGTATACTGTGTTTGCCCACACATGCGCAGGTGTGCATGTATGTATTTACTGGTCAAGTTGTGTGTATGTAGTGTTGTGTGTGTTGTGTGTGTGTGTGTGTGTGTGTGTGTGTGTGTGTGCGCGCGCGCGCGCGCGCGCGGAGTGTGTGCACGCACGTACTGTATGTATCTGCATTTACATACCTAGGTTATGTAGCTTGCAGGTAGATGTAGACATAGCTGATTGGGCATATGTGGGTGGATGGGTGTGTGTGTATGAATTTGATCGAATTGTGCTGTTGGTGTCCTGAGATGAAAGAAAGGTATTTGGAATCAATCAACATGTTAAAGAGGCTACA
>CM060338.1:27258367-27308367 GCA_030674155.1 Stramonita haemastoma | reverse complement strand
CTCTTTTGTTCCTTTCATCTGGATTAGCCCTACACCATGATCCTTAGTTTTTAGAAGGTTTAGCTCCACAAAGGCCTCATCACCCCAATGTATAAACTCAATGAGGTGTTTTGGAGATGTTAAAGGTGTGATATAAAATATTGAAAGAAAATATTCCTGGGGATGAGAAGTGCTAACATTGTGTAAAGAAAAGATGAATATAAAGAAACACATGGTACATTCTGAAAAGAAATGTATTTCAAAAGAGAATCAATATAAGATTGACAAAGATGTAATCTGCAGTTAGGCTGTAAAAGTTTTCTATCCCAGTGTTGGAAGTTCAAATCAGCAACACGTAACCCTCCCGGCTCCTGTGGAGAAGCCATCTAACTACCTTTCAGAATATCTATGAGAAGAACCACTGCCATTCACTAGGATCTGTAGATAAGATTGAACAGCAGGTTCATTCATAGTCAACTGTCTACGTGGGAGTGGTAACGAAAAGGACTATTTACAATTTTTATTGGCCCTCCTTGTAATTGGAGGAGTGAAGATTTGTACTTTTGCTGGAAAATGATGTATTCCTTGCCCATTTCTTGTGCCCCCCCCCCCCCCCCCCCCCCCATTGTATGCACATGAGAACCCTGTTCATGCCTAGTTGAGCTTCTGTCAAGATGTATTCATAATTCATATTGCCTCTGGCTGTGTTGGCAATGCCTATTACTACCAGAAATCTGTACAGCAGCCATAAGATAGTTTTTAATCCTTGCTTTCCTTGGATTGTTTTAAATTGTTGTGATTATTACATTCTTTCTGTAGTGCCTGTAAGACTGTAACTGGTGATAAAAGTGCTCTGTGGCTGGAAAAATGGAGAGATCTACGCAGTTGACTACTCTAGTGGCCACGCCGGAATTGGTGATGGATCTAAGGTAAAAGTAGCATGAAGCTGTAAGATAAACTAAAATCAGAAAACATGAGTATGGCTTGAGAGACAGGTAGAAGTATGTTTATTATTATTATTATTAATTTGAGGATAATGTAATAAACACTCATGTGCCTTTTTAAATATCTTGTCCCCATGTATCTGCAGTTTTGCAAATTTATCATCTGTTCCAAACGGCACACAATGGCCTAATCTTCTGAAAAGAGGTATGACTTTCATGTGTGCACAAGATGTTCTGTGTCCATTTGCACAGGGACCTTGGTTTATTGTCTTTTCCAGAGAACTTTTGGGGGAGTGGGGTCGCCACTGATGTTAGTTCCAGAGAAAATTCCCTTGCACAAGATTTGAACCCAGGTCAGCATATCACAAGTGCAATGCACACCACTCTAACCACCTGAGAGAGTGGGTTATGAAAAAACCCTGACAAACAGCAAAACTAATAAACAGTCACACATAAATACATTCATTCATAAAGACAGTTAGACAGGCAGACAGATAGTGATGCATTACGTGTTTCTCCTGTTGGGGGTACTGCTGATGATGGCGCTGAAACAATTATAAAGAAATCGTTTAACACAGAAAAAGATATAGATAAAAAAATCCTCAATAATGAGTAAATAACCCAATGAGTATAATTAGACAGGCAGACATTCAGGCAGGTATACAGACACACAGACATACATGCGTATAGACAGATTGGCCATAAGAAATGTGGGCAATGCTAAAGACTCATAATCTCAGGGTTCAAACACTCCTGCAGGTGCAACACAACTGAAAACAACAAACTAAAAGACTCCTGGTAATCAAGACACATCTAATCTATTTATCTGTCTGCACAAGCAATATCAAATGTTCATCAGACCCTGGAAAGAAAACCTGCCAAAATACTTAAATCAATATTGTTAATGTTTTCAGATAAAAACCTTGATTTTTTCATTGCAAGGTTTGCTACAGTCACTGCTGCACAAATTCTGCTTTCAGAAAAAACACCTACTGTTGAAGAAAGTGTTGAGTTTTGTTATCAGTTTTTCACACATAGACCTACACATACATGCAACAATGCACATACCCATTTATTTGCCATTTACACAAACACACACACACAGACACACGTACACAGACTGACAAGTGCTGTCTCTCTCTCATATATATATAACATGCACACATGTGCACTAGAGGGATTCAAAAGGTTTAGGTGAAGATAATGATCTGTTAGATATGACTTAACACTCTGATTAGGTCATGGACTAGAAATATCAGAGCTTTGATTTTGCTGTCAGAGTCCAATAGTATTCCTAAAGGAAAGAGTTCTTAGTAATTTGCTAAAACATGGACACCCATCATTTGTGACCTTTCTTGATTTTTGTTAACTGTAAGCAAAAAGTCAGCATGACTGCACAGCTCTTGCATAGTGACAGTTCATCCACAATTTTACTGCTTGCACACATTAACTTTATCACTCAAGGCATGCTTGTTTCACACACCCAGACTTCAATATAGGTACATGAAGAGGCAATCGAACAAAGAATCAATACAGCAACAGAGGTATAAAACAGCAGCAAACAAACAAAACCAACTTAGCCTCCCTCTCTATGAATAGGCTACCACGTTGCAAGGAGAAACTAACGGACTAATATTCTTTGTGAAAGTGGTCATCACGTTTTTCAATATCATTTTACTATCTAAGCCAAAGTAGAGAAATGTCTATAGTTTTCTACCATCTCTACAACTTTGTCATCCATTAGGAGATGCGTACATGCTGTGGGCTGTTCTTTCCAAATTAATATCTTTCTTTTTCCCTGTCAGAAAGTGTTCCAGCAGCTCTGTTTTCAACAGCCTTTGTTTCCTCTAAGAGTGTGATTCCCTGCTTAATTCCACGAGGATACTTTCTCCCTGTGCTTTGTTTCTCGACTGTCTTTTCGCCTTTTTAAGGTCTTGAAAGCGCTCACTTTTCTAAGTCAAGTTAAGCAGCGTCAAGCGTGGTTACCAGTTGGATGGGTGACCGTTTGCCGCCTTGGCTTCAGTACAGTCCCCCAAGCTGTAAATGAATACCTGCTCTCTTTAGGGTCATGGAAGGTAAAGCAATGAGGTAGAGGAGATGGGCGATGCCTTCAATATGCTGGCCCCTAGAGAAGCCCAGGTCTCTGATGCCTTGTTGCCCTATAACCGCCTAGATTGTGGAACACCTTTACCTTTATTATGGTGTTGAATTGCTGTGATGTCTTTTGCCAAACATAACTAATTTTTGACGGAAATGCCATTTTCTGACTCTTAAGCAGTAATACATCAGCTCCTTCATTTACAGTCACACACAAGTCTGCAATACCACTGCCATTTTGACACCCATGGTGTTTAAAAAAATAGTCTGTAATGGGTCAATGTCACGTTAGCAAGCATGTCGTCATCAGGAAGGTTCCATATTGGGTCAGTTTCAAGTAATCAGGCAAAGGTTGACGTTGGAGAGATTCGTTTCATGCCAGGTGGTTTGTTTTTCTGTATATGATTTTTTTAATACAGCTTGTGGTGTTATCAGTCCATCCTGTTTGGAGGGTTGTCTGTCAGCAATTTTGGGTTATGTTGTTGATTTTTGCTGTATCAGTGTGGTTGTGGAATCAATTGCCCATCATGAGTATGACTGAGATAGGATCATCTGAGGTGTTTTGTGTGTTACACTCATTGAAGTAAAGTTTTCTTTTTGTTGTTTGGTGCTGTTCACGTATTCCTAGGGTAAAGTATGCCGTAGTATGAGGAGTTGCAGTAGTGCAATCTCCAGTATGTCAGGGTCAGTTTGTGGGCCAGTTGCCTGCTTGTGATTTTTTATGAGTCTATGGGTGATGGTCAGGTCTGTGTTCTCTGTGGTATTATTCTGTTTGCCTTGTGCAAGCTGTAGTATGAGATGACAGCTGTTGGAGCAGCTGTTTTGCTTGTGCCAGCTGCAGTAAGATCAGATAGCAGCTGTTGTTTGTTTTAATAGTTGTCTTAGAGATTTCCAGTTCTGTAATTGAGTTGTGGCTACAGTACTCCTAGGATTGACAGCTGTGTTAAGCCTTTTGATACTTTTTTTCAAATATATTCTAATTGTAATGTGGTGTGTGTGTGTGTGTGTGTGTGTGTGTGTGTGTGTGTGTGTGTGTGTGTGTGATGGTGAGGAATGTGTGAGACGAGGATTCTGTTTTTTTGAGTAAGTGAAAAACTACCAGTGTGTGTTGATGGAAATATACTGTGCTTTATTTTCTTTGGTTGCATGATCATTAATGTGTGTTGGTCTCTTGGTGCTTTTTTTCTTTGCAGGTCAATTGGTGTAACCATTGAAACGCACAGTTTATTCTTTCTTTAGGTGCATATGAATACATGCATGTTGATATGACTATGTTTTGCTTTTGTCCCTGTAAGTCAATATCATCAGTCGAGACTTATTCTTGCTTTATTTGTAGCCCTTATAAATATATGTTTGTTGGTTATACAAGATATTGTGAGTGGTGTGCATTAGTCTTCTCTGGTCTCATCATCATCTCAGAGATATTGCATTTTCCATATTTATCCATTTTCATTTGTTTATCTTGAGCAGGGCATTTATTGATTGGGTTGGGCCTGATATACAATTATTTCACCGGAAGCTCATCAGTGTCTTACCTGCACTTCCTAATCCATTGATAAGTTTCTGAACTTAGTTTCCGAAATGTTTTCCATACCTGTTGTAAGTGTTATTCTTTTTATTTTTTTTTTTTTTAAATCATAATCATTCTGTTTTTCACCCGTGGTTTTAAAGTATAAATTATGTCTCTTGGTGCACCAGGATTATGTGGCATCAGTATAGTCTAGGGGATTGAACCCAAATGTTGTCGATAAAATATCATCAACCCCTGTTGATTTATATAGAGGCTTGGACACTGCAGGCGTGCTATTGTTGTAACATAGATTTTGACTTGGTGCGCCGTTGTGAAGAAAGTTGAACCGTTAATTATGTTCACCTTCATCACTGACACTGAAGTGGTGTTTGCAGGTTGATATATTAGTAGTGTGTGAGTGAATTATGTCTTAATATGCTTGTACATGGTGTATGATTGCGACAATAAAAATGTTTGAGAAAGACTGTTGCTGACTTTACTTTGTGTGATGAGTTAGAGTGTGATATATGGGGGAAAGGGGCAGGGAGGTTCATTTTTCATCCCACTAAGGCTACAGCCATAGTAAACCCGGCCCCTCCCGTTGTTTTGACAGCCGTCTCTTTAACGGTAGAACTGATCCGTCAAAGCGGCCATAGTCAACCAGGCCGTCTCTTTCTGACAATGTGGTCACCCCGAGACTGCGAGTGACGGAAAAATTAGGCTGCTGCATCGACAGAAAATAGTCCGACATAAAAAGTGTTTTTAGGTAAAATCCCCCCCACAAAACTTTTATCAAAACCACTGGAATGTAATCGGGAAGGGTCAATTTACTAGTTTGTGTAGTCAGAATTTTTGAAGCACCATAAATAAGTTTTTCTTGATTATTTTCCTTTCCGTCAACCCGGCAAACGGACGTGTCGCTCGAACGTCAAAACGACGGGTTAAAAATACCGGGCCGGGCCGGCTCTACTATGGCCACGCACAGCCGTTATCAGTGACGCCACAGAGTAATTCAGCCGGGCAGCATTTTTCACCCAGCCCGTCGTTTTGACGGCGTCAAAATGATGGGTTCACTATGGCCGCGGCCTTACTATGGCCGCGGCCTTACTATAGCCACAGCCTAAGAGGTGACAGTAAACACACTCATCCAGGCAGTACAATCAGAACATGATCTCAACACATGCACACTCTCAGTTGTGTGTGAACCTTTTCTTTTACCTTGAGGATTTAGTGTTGGTATCGGTGGAGGAGCTGAAGTTGTCACTGAAAAAAGAGAGAGGGATTCAATTAACACAGAAATGTACAACATCCATATCTTATAACAGTGACTAGATGAAGACAGACTAAAATTATAATTCACAGACTGTTGCATGTGTAATTTGTGGTTGTGTGTGTGTGTGTGTGTGTGTGTGTGTGTGTGTGTGTTGTGTGTGTGTGTGTGTGTGTGTGTGTGTGGTTAATTTCTTTTTACTTTTCTTGACAAATTGTAAAAAAAAAAACACAAATAGTTGGGAGAATAAGGGAGTGTGGGGGGGGGGGGGGGGGGGGGGGGGGGGGGAGTGGAACATAATTGCACATTATGAAGAAAAATGGAAACAAAAAGTTTAGTCAGGAAAATTCAGCTTTTAAATACATGACTTCTTAAGCATAGATTTCACAAGAAAGAAAATCAAGAATACTAAGCCTAGACTTCCTTTTTCTAAATCAAAGAAACTGATCAATAAAGCCATGTTTAGATAAACAACCAACAGAAAGAACCCAATTCCACTTCATGAACATGTTTTTTAAGTCTTTGATTATCAAAATAACAATTGAAGCATACCGTGTAGTAATGACACACACAAACACACACGCACACACACAATTTTAGTAAAACAAGACTGAATACTACCAGTGCCAGCATAAGGGTAAGAACTTGGTGGGGTTCTTTTAATCATACAGTATATCAATATATGATCAACAGTGATATACAGGACATATTTCTAACACACTGGGTTTTATAACCTTCGAATTCCATCTGCAATATATAAAAAAACAACAAAAAAGAAAAGAATAAAGAAGCTGCTCTCCAAGACATTCAATCAAGGGAATTTTCCTCCCTGAAGTTAACATCAGTACCGAGTCAACTGCCCCAAAAGTCCCCTAGAAGAGACTATAAAATAGTTGTCCTTTGTAGGATTGCACTCATCCTGTCTTGCATATAAATTTTGTCAAAGAACCGTCCATCTTTAGATAGGGTAGACCCTTCTTATCGGTATAAACAGATTATAAACTAATAATGATAAAAAGTAGTTACAATAATAACAATAATGATACTACTACTACTACTACTACTACTACTTATGATGATGATGATGATGATGATGATATGATGATAAGAAGAAGAAAAAGAAGAAGAAGAAGAAAAAGAAGAAGAAGAAGAAGAAGAAGAAGAAGAAGAAGAAGAAGAAGAAGAAGAAGAAGAAAATAATAATAACAATGTATGCACGCTAGTGTTGTATTTTCGTTATTCAAAGAAATGGACTCGTGTTACCTCAATGGTGGGCAAAAATGTTTGCATAAAACAAAAATTGTATTGCATTGTATACCACTTAAAAAAAAAAAAGTCTTTTATATCAAGGATAATGGACTAAGCACTCTTGTGCTTTTTTACATCCAGTCCCCGTGTGTATGCAGTTTTGTTAATCTTGTCACCTCTGCCCACAGGCACACAATGGCATACTCTTACGAAAAGCGGAAAAGGATTTAACGTGTGTGCAAGATGTTCTGCGTGCGTTCGCACACGGGACCTCGGTTTAAAGTCTCATCCGAAGAACTTTTGGGGAGAGTGGAGTCAGCACTGATGTAAATTCTAGAGGAAAAATCTCCTCCACCCGGAATCAAACTCGGGTCGTCAAATTGCCAGCGCAATGTTCTGACTATTAGGCTATCCCGTCCCCCTGTCCCGTCTTTAAGTCACGGCAGACATCTCTGCATGAAATTCGGCTGCTCTCTACCTGGCAAACCGTGTCGTTACAAGAGCAGTGCCACCTAGTACTTTTTTTTTCTTTTACTGTCTGCATTTGTATTTCTTTTCTTATCAGATGACTTTTTCTGCAGAATTTTGCCAGGGACTACTATCTTATTGCCAGGGACTACTATCTTGTTGCCGTGGGTTGTTTTACGTGCGCTAAATGTGTGTTGCACACGGGACCTCGCTTTATCGTTACATCTAAAAGATTAGCACCCAGACCAACACTCATGGTCTAGTGGATGGGGGAAAAGTTTCGGGCAAACAGGGATCAAACCACCTCACACTTCGAACCCGGACTTTTCGCCTTCTAGGTAGATGCTTCACCTCTAGACCAACAATGCAACATTGGCGAGCCTCAGAGCTCTAGACCAGGAACAGAAAAAGTTGGTAATAACGTTTCTTCCAGATACATTTTCTTCAGCGAAGATACCAACTCTACATTACCACTCTTTACTAAATCCACAGAAGCAATGCCATATATTTGATCTTTTGAATTTCCAAGTTGGAGTGGCAAATACTTCATGTTTTTCATTAGTTTTTGTCTTTGGATTGACCCCATCATTCATAAACTTTTTGGATGTGTATGTACCCAGTATGGAATTACAGAACATCAATCTTGTTCTCTTCGGAAAAACGTCAGACTTGAAGCTTACAACCACTTGTCACCATGGCTTAGTGGTTAAAACTTTGGGTTGCTGGCTGGAATACCTCGAGTTCCATCCAAAGTGAATTTGCCATGGGCACCATGGAAAGACTAGAATCTAACAGTCGAGCGTTATCAGCTTTATGGATGTAATTCTGCAAGTGTTGCTTTAATTTTCTGACTAACAGTGCAGGTGTCTGTATCTCCACGACATATAATGGTATGAAATGGAGGGTACAGCCTTGTCAATTAGTTACAGAGTATATGAACTTCTGTAGTAGCAGTATCATCATTGCCATTTTTTTCAGTTTGTTCTTGGCCTTTATTTATAATTTTAATTCCACGCCTAGAGATCCGAGGTTGGTAAACCGTGACAGGTTTTTGTTGAGTATGCGACCATTCCCACCCCCTACCACTAAGGTAGCTGCATTCCGACTTCGGGGACGCAGTTGGGATTTGAATCCACCAACTTTGCAAGGACAGTCGGGAGGTACGTCCCTGATCTTATATATATTTTTTAAGCTTTAAAGTTTATTTTATCATTTCTAAACCAACGTCAACTACTCTTTTCATCAATCTATCTTTCTATAATAAAGCTTGCGGTCAAAGATAATGATAATATCAAATGGAGCACTGTATCTAGCCATTCTAATGCACATTTTAGCAATCAGAATTAGTAAATTAATCTAACTGCTTTCAGTCTTATCATGTTCATATTCATCAATAAGCAATAGTATATTCTGTAATATTAGCTTAATGGCTATGTTAAATTTATTTAGTATTTTATGTTCAACATATTAATGTTCCATATCTGATATATCCTTTTACACTCATAGAAAAAATGTTCCATGTAGTCTGTCTTTTCAATGCAAAATGTGCAATGTTTTTATCAGCTATGCCTAACTTGTTAAGCAATATATTAGTAGGATATATATTGTGTAACATTTTCCAATGGAGTAACAGCAGTCTAGTTTCAGTGATAGTTTTATTGGCTCTAAGCCATGTTTAAGGCTGAATTTCGATACCCAGCTTGTTTAATCAGAACTTAGTCGTCAACGGTTGAATTAATTCTTTTTCAATCAAAAAAGGTCAAACTGACAAGGTGTTGCCAAAGATTTTAGATTTGAGTTATTTATTTCCGCCTGAGTTGTCTGGTTGGTGTTAAATATCCTTTAGCATGCAGTTAATGCTGTGCATATAGCACCATATTCAAAGATCCGAGTAGGTTTGACACCAACAATCTCACATACAGAGGCAAAGTTCTTTATGTGGCCATCTCCAATTAAGTCAGAAACATATGTTACACCAGCTTTGATCCAATCCTTAATAAACAGAGTTGTACCTTTATACTTGATGTTTGCATTGTTCCATAAACACTGTTCCCAATAATCAGCTTTTGAAAACTTGGTTTTTATTGCATGCAGGTTATCCAACCAAATTTTTAATACCTTTTTCCAGAACAAAACTATGTATCAGCCCAAACCCTTTCAATGTATCAGATTTTACATTAGAGCTAAAGCAGGATAGATTTTTACCAGTACATGGTAAGATTTCGTGTGGAATACATTTCCATTTCTGCTCAAGGTTTACTCAACAGTTTTGTGGCCCAGGAGAGGAGAAACCAATTCTGCATATCATTGATGTTGATCATATTTAGTCTTCCCTTATCAATAGCCCAACAGATGATTTTTCTTAGCACCTTTTCAAAGGCTTTAGTATTAGAATACTTTTTCTTCCAAATAAATCTAAATAACATTGTGTTTACTTTCTTTAAGCAATCTTCTGGTCTCATCACTATTCATCATTATAAAAAAGAGAAAAGAAACACCAAAAAATCTTTGAATATGGTGACATCAGCTTCAATTTCTAATAAACTTTTGTACCTGCAGGAAGTTTTGTGCCAAAGCCTTCGGGAATGGAGGTTCATGGGAAAGAGTTGTTTGATGAATGTTGCCAGGGTCACTCACCAGGGATGGGTGTCTCAATCAGTCTAGCTCCACGGCTAAGTCATTATTCTTGTCAGTAGGCTTTGACTGTTTTAAACTTGGGTGTCAAGTATGTATCTTTGCTCGTTACTTTCAGTTAAGATGCACATGAGTAAGTTTCGTGTGCAATTGTCTCAATATTAAACTACACAGCCTGCTGCTTTCTTTGTCACACAATGATAAGGAGAGTGCAGCTTGTCGGGCACTGAAAATCCTGTCTGGGTCTCTTTCTCTAAACACACTGCCCTAGACTTAGTTGTTTTGTTAAAAGGCTGCTAACTAACATATAAGCCAAAATGGAAAAAACGACATGAGGGTGCCAGATGAAAGCATCGGTAAATCAGATATGTAAGCTTTATAAATCTTTGTTATAAATAGAGATCTGTGTTATAGATCTGTAATTGCAAAATGAACATGCAGTGCTCAGTCTTATGCCTTTGATGATATGGCAGAGTTCCCTTCCAGCTGCAACCCACCTTAGCCTTACTATTTTTTCTACAACATTTTTCTCTGGAAAAAACCCAAACAACAACAACAACAAAAACCAAAAACAAAAGCAAACAAAACAAAGAAAACTAACTTGTGACATACAACTGGTTTTATTTTTCATAACTGATTAAAAAGTTTTAGATAGCCTGTGAGTTTTTCACATGATATTTGCTTCAAACAAAACAATGCGATCAGAGGTAGAGCTTTCTTCTGCACAATGGGTAAATGAAAAAGATTAAGGACCCTTGCTATGCGTTTATCTCAAAACCTGCCAAGTTGGAGAAACAAGTTGTTTTTCTAAATTATAGAGAAAAATGTTTTTACACACGATGTATGAATTCATAGATCTGCAGACATTTCATATGCTATGCAGTCTATACTCTGTGGGGATAAGCCTAGTTACAGAGAGATCTACTGGTTTAGATGGATATGCCCTTCTACTGGTTTAGATTGAAACAAGCATCTACTGGTTTAGATGGACATAAGCATCTACTGATTTAGATGAAAACAAGCATCTACTGGTTTAGAAGGAGACAAGCATCTACTGGTTTAGATGGAGACAAGCATCTACTGGTTTAGATGGACATAAGCATTTACTGGTTTAGATGGAGATAGGCGTCTACTGGTTTAGATGGAGATAGGCGGCTACTGGTTTAGAAGGAGACAAGCATCTACTGGTTTAGAAGGAGACAAGCATCTACTGGTTTAGATGGACATAAGCATCTACTGGTTTAGACGGAGACAAGAATCTACTGGTTTAGATGGAGATAAGCATCCACTGGTTTAGATGGGGATGAGCATATACTGGTTTCGATTTAGATAAGCATATACTGGTTTAGATTTAGATAAGAATGTACTGGTTTAGATGGATCTGAGAATCTAATCGTTTACATATAATATTATGATCTACTGATTGTCTTCCGTTCTTGGGAGTAACATTGCACAAAGCTTTTTAAACTTGACGTGAACTGTGTGCCAAGCCAGACTTCAAAGCCTTATGCTTTAAAAATGATTTGTTGAGATCTTCTTTGCTATTTATATTTTGTATCACTATGTCACAGCAGATTTCTCTGCGGGCTGCTCTCCCGGGAACAGCACGTCGCCACCCATATTTTTTTTCTTTTTCTTGTATGCAGCTGTATTTGTTTCCCTATCAGAGTGGCTTTTTTCTACAGAATTTTGCCAGGGTTAACCCCCTTGTTGCCGTGGGTTCTTTTACGTGTGCTAAATAGTGATGTGTAACACACGGGACCTCGGTTTATCGTCTCATCCGAAAAACTAGCGCCCAGACCACCACTCAGGGTCTAATGGATTGGAGGGGGAGGGGGGGGGGGGAGTTTTGGGCCCAAACGGGATACAAACCACCACCGCACTGTCCAACCCGGACTTCTTGCTTTCTAGGCAAGGCGTGTTACCACATAGACCAGCATCCCCTATGACAAACTCTCAGCATTACAGCCGTCACCCTCCTTTGAAAAAAGAAAAATACAGAATCTCCTCAAGCCAGATTATGGCCACCTACACGGCGAGGTAGTCGACAAGAGTCATATACACAAACCTCTCATCTACTGTGTATTTAACGGTCTCACAAGGACTTCCTAGCAAGCGGAACGGATACGTTGTCAGAATAATACGTATAAATATGATCACTTCCTAGTGAGAGGAGTGCATATCAGAATACGTTATGGTGTCAGAATACGTATTATAGATCACTTCCTAGTGAGAGGAGTGCTCAGAATACGTATTATAGATCACTTCCTAGTAGAGGAGTGCATCAGAATACGTATTATAGATCACTTCCTAGTAAGAGGAGTGCTTCAGAATACGTATTATAGATCACTTCCTAGTGAGAGGAGTGCATCAGAATACGTATTATAGATCACTTCCTAGTAAGAGGAGTGCATTCAGAATAGGTATTATAGATCACTTCCTAGTGAGAGGAGTGCATCAGAATACGTATTATAGATCACTTCCTAGTGAGAGGAGTGCATCAGAATACGTATTATATATCACTCCTAGTGAGAGGAGTGCATCAGAATAGGTATAATAGATCACTTCCTAGTGAGAGGAGTGCATCAGAATAGGTATAATAGATCACTTCCTAGTGAGAGGAGTGCATCAGAATAGGTATAATAGATCACTTCCTAGTGAGAGGAGTACATCAGAATACGCATAGCCTACTTGGTGATTTAAGGGTGCTGCAGCGAGTCACACTACGTGTTGTGGATTATTCTCATGTAAGAGGAGTGGGTCAGAATATGTATTATGGTGATTCTCAAGTGTAGAGCTGAGGTCAGGAACAAACGTGAAACAACAAAGTTTGCTTGACTGACTACTTGACTGGTTAACTTAGTGCTTGATATTTTGACTTATCACCCCTACTTCACACACACAGACACATGCACACACACACACAGACACACAGAGATACAAACATACATACATTACATACATACAAACATATAAACATACATACATACACAGACGGACAGACAGACAGACGGACAGACAGACAGACAGACAGACACAGACACACACGCACACACGGAGGGGATAGCCTAGGGGTCAGAACATCCCGCTCGCAATTTAACGAACCGGAATCGATTCCCGTTGATGGATTTTTCCTCTAGAGTTTACATCAGTGCTGACTCCACTCCACCCAAAAGTCCTTCAGATGAGACTTTAAACCGAGGCCCTTGTGCGAACACACGCAGAACATCTTGCGCACACGTTAAATTCTGTCCCACTTTTCGGAAGAGTAGCCATGGTGGGAACAGATGACAAGATTTACAAAACTGCATGCACAAGGGGACTGGATGTAAAAAAAGCACATGAGTGCTTTTTCCATTATCCTCGATATAAAAGAATACATAAATAACACAGAAAACAAGACAGACAGACAGACAGAAAACACACACAACACACACACAGAGGGGCACCTTTATTTTTAAAATGCAAAATCTCAACACACAGGGAACAAACTCACCTACAGGTATGTCTTTGCAGTTTGTGCCAAAGTCTCTGAATACAGCAGCTCTGTTGCTGTCTAAACAAGTTATGTCTGCTCTCCACCATCTGTTGTTGCCAGGCTGAAAGACGAAGTTGTACTTTGCAACGTAAAAGCCGTCGCTGTTATTGCTGGTACAGCCACAGCCCAGGAGATGAGGAATGAAGGAACAACTCTTTCTGATGTCACTTGTTGTGCATATAGGTAAAAAGTTTCTTCTTACATCATCAGGACTGCTCCGAAAGACAACTGATCCTGAGGTACCATGAATGCATACATCTGGGTACAAGGTGTTGTTTATGCGAAATTCAATGGTCACTTTTTCTCCATAGTGCCAGGTACGGGGTAGGCATTCGTAAGAGGTTCCCGGGATTCCAACAGATTGTGTGACTGCTACTAGTACCACCATCACACAGAAAAAATACCCCCCCCCCCCCCCCCCCCCCAATATCACAAACCTTGCCCCCCACCCCCCCCACACACAATCACACACACACACACCACACACACACACACACACACACCACACACACACACACACACACACACACACACAAAGTTAACAAAAGAAATCGAAAACGAAATGAATCTAAGAGACTATTTGTTAAAATCAAAGCAAAAAGATGAATATAAAAAGCAAAGGAACAAAGTCAATTCAATGAAAACACAAAGCCAAAACAAAATACTTTCAAGACTTGCTGTCTTCAGCCCAGAATCCAAAAGCGATTTGGAAAGCCATTAATACCTTAACTAATAAATCAAGACATAGCACCCAAAAAGTCATAAAAGAAATATCAGCAGAAAACCTGAATTCTCACTTTGCAAACATTACTGACTCTATAATATCTAATGATAAAACAAAAACAAACGAGCTGAAAGAATTAAAACAATACTGTTCATCAAAGAGCATCTCATCTGATTTTATTATACCCCCAATAACAGTAACAGATGTGCTTAATAGCTTACTCAAATTGAAACAGTCAGGATCAAAAGACCTTGACAAAATCGATAGTAAAATATTAAAAATCAGTGCATATGCTATAACCGATACCCTAAAGTACATATTTAACTTGTGTATTGACAAAAATTATTTCCCATTGAAATTTAAACGAGCAAAAGTAATACCCTTACACAAATCAGGAGACCCTACCAATCCCTCGAACTATAGACCAATAGACCAAGACCAGACAGTGCTATCTAAACCATTAGAAAAACATATACATTTCCACTTACATTCTCATTTTAAAATATATGATCTAATTAATGAAAACCAGTCAGGCTTTCGTGAAAACCACTCTTGTCATACAGCCTTAATACAACTAATTGAGCATTGTCTTTTTAATATCAATTATAATGAAATTACAGGTGTTCTTTTTCTAGACTTTGCTAAAGCCTTTGATGTTATTAGCCACTCTCTCCTCATAAAAAAATTAAAATGCTATAAAATCTCCAACCAAGCATTATCATTTTTAGACTCATTTCTCACTAATCGCCATCAGCTTGTTGAAATCGGTCCTAGGAGATCAACCTTATTACCCGTGAAATATGGAATACCACAGGGATCAATACTAGGGCCACTTCTTTTCTCTATTTATATTAACGACCTACCTCTGCATATCCATTGTTCATGTCAAATGTTTGTTGATGATATATCAATTCATTGTAACAACGATGATCCAAACCAGCTTGTGAATGACATGCAGGCAGATATCAATAAACTTATCAAATGGACAGAACTCAATCATATGTCTCTTAATTCTAATAAGACAAAATGTATGTTTATAACCACTCGGCAAAAAAGACAGAAATTGCGTTTTCCATTCGCGCCAATATATATCCATGGACAACAAATTGAAGAAGTAGTCTCACACAAAGTACTAGGTGCAGTGATTGACAACGACTTGTCTTGGTCAGATCACATAGCCACATTAGGAAAACGAATTCTCAGTAAGATTATATCAACTTAGAAAAATCAAGAATTTCCTAAACCTACAGTCACGAAAACTATTCTTTCACACCCATATTCGATCTCTTATAAATAATGTCTCTACCTTATGGGATAGTGCAAGTGAAACAAACCTAAAGCATATAAACCGCCTGCACAAAAGAGCTATGAAACTTATCCGTTTGAACCCTAATATACAGACCACCACTAACTACAAAGAACTAGATATTCTTCCACTCAAAGACAGACTGCAGTTCAACAAATATATATGTATGTACAATATATTAAATGGGAAAGCCCCAAACAAAATCGTGGAAAAATTTGCTGTCAATAAAAACAGGCCCACCCATAGACTGTTTCTGCCCAGGCCCCATAATAATCTCTATAAATCAAGCCTTGCATATTCAGGAAGAACATTGTGGAATAAATTGCCTCCCTTTCTAAAATCAGTTCCTTCAAAACAAATGTTTAAGAAACTTTTGAAGAAACATCTGATGGACAAATTATAAGTCCACCCTTATGCTCGACACATTTGGCTGCTTTGTTGTTATTCATACCCATGTTGTTTTTGTATTTCCATTATTTTGTCTGTATGACTTAAGTTTATGTTACTGTCTTCAGTGTTATCTTGTAAGATTCTGTTTGGATGAAAATCCTCATTTATTTTAGTTTTCAACCACGGTTGATATTTGTCTTCGATTGTTTTAGAAGTCAATTTTCTTGATTTTTTTGTGAAGGCAGGATGAAGAAAAGTTGTGTAAACTTAATCTTTTACCCTCAATAAAGATTATTTTGACTTGACTTGACTCGACACACGTGTACACTCGCACAGACGCAAACATACACATGCTAACCTATCATATCTCTGTCTCTCTCTATCTGTTATATATATATATATATATATATATATATATATATATATATATATGTGTGTGTGTGTGTGTGTGTGTGTGTGTGTGTGTGTGTGTGTGTGTGTGTGTGTGTGTGTGTGTGTGTGAGGCTCTCTCTCAACCAGACTTTAGTCTTTATTGGAATGACTTTGCATAACCCAACAAACTGATTTGATTTAGGGACAATGGTGACCTATCTAGTATCCCACCACCATACCCAGTGACTAACTGTTCAAAACAAAAATACAAGTGAACTGTGCAGACAAAAAAATGGTCACCGTCACCACCTTCTATACCACTGGTACTGTACTAGTGCAAGGCAACCTGTGCAGAAGACGGTTTAAGAAGGAATTCCAGTCACTGGTCAGGTGATTAGAGCCATCTTCAACCTGACACAGAAAGACACCCAACCAAACTTGGATGAGGCTGTGCACGACCTGTCTGAGCTACCTCTACCCCAACTCAAACCTTCCCCTTCTGGCGGAATAATTCCCCAAGGCATCCCCTCCCCATCCAGAAGACCTTGCCCCCCCTCCCCCCCCCCCCCCCCCCCCCCCACTGGTTTCAATGACCTATTCCACCACCAGCCCACCAGTGCCGTTGCAGGAGTAGCCGGAACGTCGCCAAACTTATAGGCCTACAGCTTCCACCTACCCTGGGGACTCAAATTCCCTGGTTTTTCCTCAGGTATGGTGTCTAAACATGACAACTGTGTGCATGCTGGGGATTTATTTTGTTGTCATCCACTCTTACCGGTACAAAATGACCTGCTTTTCTGATAGATGGAATGGGTTTTTAACATGTTTCCAAGATGTTCTGCGTGCAGTTGCACATGGTGTCTCGGTTTATTGTCTTATTCTAATGACTCTAATATTCAGTTCGATGTTTTCATCAAACTGGAAAGGGCGAGGCTGGGAATCGAATCCAGGATCTCACAGTTTACTTGTTGGCAGGCGAATGTCTTAACCATCCTGCCATCTTCCTTGAAAGCGTAAATATCATCTTGATCCTCACAAAAAAACAAACCTTTACCAACAAGCTTTACCACTAATCTTTCCCAGCACAATACCAGGTTATGCTTGTGACTTAAACCTTACAGGAGTTAGTCGCAAAAATCAACAACTATTTTCTTAAGAAATATCCTGTAAGTATAGAAGAATGATTTGTTCCTTGAAAACAGCTGAAAAAGTCGACGCAACATCAGTCTAGGTAACCACCTCTATAGGGCCTACATCTTACAAAAACCTAGCCCTAGAAGACATATTTGGAATTCATCCATTAATTCTTACAGCACTGAATTTACCATCTGCAAGCTCAAAACATGATACTCAAGAAAACTAAAAACCAAGACAGGAAAACGAAACCCATGCGGTAAGTTTTCTTTTATGACTGCTGTCTCCTGGCTATACTATATCAAAAACAGAAAATACCAATCAGCAGGAGAATGATTCAGATCTGTGACAAGGACTACGTCAGATTGTTCTTTTGGACAGATTGTTGGGGGTGAGGGTATTGACACGGGAGAGCCTGTAGCTGCTGGCAAGCTCCAGAAAATGTAGCCTCAAGAGATTTTTCTTCTGCGTTAAACTTGTCCTTTATTCTGGTCATATATTGGTATGCATCTTAGCATTCCAGTTTCTATGGACTATGGCGATATATTGTTGTGGCTTGTAGTCCATATTTTCTGTTTGTAAAAATATTTTTCAACTTTCTCACTGCTGTGGTCTAAAGTAAGTGTGTTCGCTGGTATGATGATCACATTCTTTACAGTCACACAGATAAAACCTTGTCTGCTGAAAATACCTATAAAGCTGAGTATGCACCCAGCTACTTCTTTGTTTACAAGGGAGACTACTTTGTGTTACTGTATTGCTGCTTCTTCACTGTGTAAGATCTTGTTGTCAGCTTCTGTTGTCAATTCTCCAAATCCTGTCCACCTCACTGCAGAAACTCTAAGAATGTCCCAGTGGTATCTCACTGTTTCATACGCAAGCTCTGTTATTTTTCCACAGGTACGCAGGATTCCAACAGTCCATGCCACCGTGGTAATGCTGGCACCTAAAACACCAGTAGCAAATGTTTGCCTAATCTATCCAGATGACATGTAGTGTACAGTGTGTTCGTTATTAATTAATACAGGTCTTAAGAGATCCAGCATCAAAGTGTATTGTGTTCCACCCTGACATCCTTTCTGCGAGGTAAAGAGCATTCCTTGGTGGTGTAAATTTCCTCTCCAAGTCTCCTACAGTTGGATAAGAACACCCCTCCCCTCCTAAACAAGCCCATGTTTAGCCCGCCAGCAGAAGCAGCTACCATGGTGTGGCTGGGAAATTTGTCCTGGAGCCAGTCGTGAGGGCTGTGTACCAGTGTAAACGAAGGCTCCCCGCCTTCCCAAGAAGGCACTGCTACTAGAGTCAATAGTGCTACTCTTGATATGACATGTCATAATTACTTTTATCAAAGCTTGCACAAAAGGAAGATAGTGAAGAAGGAATTCTTTCCAGACAAGGTGTCATACAGACACCAGTTCTCTGCTGCTTTGTGCGCTCCAGGCACTTGCATTCCCTGTCAATGCACTATTTTTGCTCTATATTTCATGATACACCCCTTAAAAGCCACAACAGTCAACTGTTATAAATAAAAAAGAAAAGAAAAAATGTCATTGTGTAATGAGAGTGGTATTGGTAGCTAGCTATGTGGACAGCAATGCTTGCAAAATGCAAGGAAGGAGACGTGAACTTAAGAGAGAGAGAGGGAGATAGAAATGTGCACACAAACACACACACACGCGCGTGCGTTTTCTATCACTATTAGTATTATCATTATTACTATTGTTATCATTGTTATTATCATTGCTATTACATCATCATTAAGTTCCGCCTCTAGATCTACTTACCAGGGGGATTAAGCCACGGCCACACGGAGCAGAGTACAATGACGGCTGTAAAATCGTTGTCTTTCATCCTCTCTCTTTTTCTGGCTCTTGGTTGATAGTCTGCTGAAATTCCCAATATGGTCTGATTACCAAACCTCATCAAATACATAAGATACTTATTTGCATAAGTTGTAAATCTTTCAGACATCTCATAACGTGAACTCGATAACTTGAATAAGTCTGCAATGGTTTGAAGATCGACATTATTTCACCGGGCATTGCAATTAAAAGCTGTCTGAAACCGTATCAAATTCCTTCTTAAGAACACCAAAAGCTACGATTTTGCTAAGATGAAGTATTCAGTAGCCATAACAAGCAGTTTGTAAAGTTACTTAAACACTTCAAACCCACCTTTTGAATGCTTCCAAAAAAAAAACAATGGCTTCCCACTTTGCAGCTGAAACTGTTGTTACGTCATATTTTACTTGACGCATTAGTCGGATTGCCTACGTCAAAAATAGGCTACTAATTTTGTAAAAACTTTTTTCTCTTAGCCTGGAAGAAAGGGGTGGAAGTAAGTCTTGGGGTTTCCTTCACGGTCACCATACTAAGGGATGGCTGGATAGATAGATAGATAGATAGATAGATAGATAGATAGATAGATAGATAGATAGATAGATAGATAGATAGATAGATAGATAGATAGATAGATAGATAGATAGATAATAATAATAATAATAATAATAATAATAATAATAATAATAATAATAATAATAATAAAAAAAAAAATGGAATTTATATAGCGCTATATCTTGCAAAAACAAATCAAAGCGCTTGCATTCAACCAATTCTTGCGCATGCAGCCAACAATTTAGATTTTTAACGAAGTCAATGTACGCACACACACACACACACACACACCAATTGGCAATTTTAAGACCCGGGTTCGAGTCCGGTCGAGGAAATTTTCTTCCTGGAGTTAACATCAGTGCTGACTCCACTCTCCCCAAAAGTCCTTCGGATGAGACTTTAAACCGAGGCCCCGTGTGCGAACGCACGCAGAACATCTTGCGCACACGTTAAATCCTGTTCCGCTTTTCGTAAGAGTAGGCCATCGTGTGCCGGTGGGAACAGATGACAATATTTACAAAACTGCATACACACGGGGGCCGGATGAAAAAAAGCACATGATTGCTTATTCTGTTATCCTCGATATAAAAGAATAAATAAATAAATAAATAAATAAATAAATAAATAAAATAAAAATAAAAACACACACACACACACATAGAGGTTAAACACTTTGGCAGGGTGGTGGATATTTCGGCTGTTGAGAGCAGGGGCAGAAGACGAAATAGGATAGGAAAATCTTTGCTTTGAAATAAGTGTGTCTTGAGGCTGGATTTAAATGTGTCATAGGTAGGCTTTTTACGAAGGGAAAGAGGGAGATCATTCCAGATCACTGGACCGGAAACAGAGAAAGAGCAACGGTCAACGGTGGATTGATTGAATCTAGGTATTTGTAAGCGCAGGGTATCTGCTGCAGAGCGGAGGGAACGAGAAGGAGTGTACGGGTAAAGACATTCACAGAGGTAGGAGGGTGCTGTTTTGTGAAGACATTTATAACAGAGAGTACTGATCTTATAGTTTACTCTCTGTGGCACAGGCAGCCAGTGGAGAGATTGCAAGAGAGGAGTAATGTTCTTAGATTTTTTCTTTCTGAGGACCAGTCGAGCTGCGGAGTTTTGTATACGTTGAAGGGACTGAATAGATGATGCTGGCAGACCAGCCAAAAGAGAATTGCAATAGTTGAGAAGTGAAAGAATCAGAGACGTGACGAGTTTAGATGTTGCATCAGTGGACAGGTACTTTCGAATTACACTAATATGTCTTAATTGATGTAGCATGACTGGAAGGTCTGGGTGATAAATTTTTGCATGGATAGTGTGTTGTCAATAACAACCCCTAGATACTTTACAGCAGTGGATAGAGTGACTGAAGTATTGGCGAATTCTACTGAAGCTGTAGTAATGGAAGAAAGTTTGTGTTTGGTACCTACCAGCATGGCTTCAGTTTTATCTGCATTTAGCTGTAACTTATTCTGTATCATCCAGTTTTGGATATCTTTGAGGCAGTAGGACATATTTATCAAGAGAGAAGGAAAATTTTCAGGAGTATCACAGCTAAGAATATGAGAGTCATCGGCATAGAAATGATAGTTGATTTGTTGACGGTTTATTATATGTGACAATGGAGCAGTGTATAGAGTGAAAAGAACAGGGCCCAGAACTGATCCTTGCGGGTCTCCATATTCCAGTTTGAGAGGTTAGGATTGAATCTTGTTTACTGCAACTGTTTGGAATCGATGGGTAAGGTATGAATTAAACCAAGTGAGAGCTGTGCCTGTGATGCCAAACGTTTTTTGAAGACGGGAGAGAAGAATTGAATGGTCTATAATGTCGAAAGCTGCAGATAGATCGAGAAGAGAGAGAAGGGATATTTTTCCTGTGTCAGAAGCGTGTAGAAGCGTATTTAAGGTGTGCACTAGGGTGGTTTGAGAGCTGTGGTTGGCGCGATAGGCAGACTGGAAAGGCGGAAGGAGGTTATTGGAATGAAGATGGCTGTTGAGTTGTCTGAGAACGACTTTTTCAAGGCCTTTTGAGATAAAAGGTAAGTTAGAAACAGGTCTATAGTTCTTCAGAATGTTAGGGTCGAGATCGTACTTTTTTTTAGTAGAGGTGTGACTATAGCAGTTTTCAGAGCTGGTGGAAAATTTCCTGAAAGAAGTGATGAATTTACTATTTTCGTGATCGTAGGTATAAGCTGTGGAATGCACTGAGTAAAAAGGGAAGCAGCTACAGGATCGAGATCGCATGACAGATAGATAGATAGATAGATAGATAGATAGATAGATAGATAGATAGATAGATAGATAGATAGATAGATAGATAGAGAAAGAGAGGCAGAGAGGTAGGTGGGTGGGTAGGTAGGTAGGTAGATTGATAGATAGGTAGGTAAGTAGGTAGGTAGGTAGATAGATAGATAGATAGATAGATAGATAGATAGATAGATAGATAGATAGATAGATAGATAGATAGATAGATAGATAGATAAAATAGACCATATTATGGTGGTTCAGAAAATTGTACAAACAAAAAGAGGAAGAATATCAGTAACATCAACAACAAAAATGACAAACAACCGCATCAAAAACTACGTCAACAACAACATCATCATCATCAACAACAATAATAATAATAATGTAATTCAGTTGATTGAAGAAACTACAGAGGAAGTTTCTTCTGTTCCAGACCTAAAAAAGAAAAGTAAACAACAGACAAAATGCAGAAGGCTCAAGATCACATGAAGCATCAGCCATTCTATAAGCAGAGAATACAGATCCTGATCATTCCAGTTTAGAAATTGTTTATCATTTCGTCTATGTCCTTCATGTTGAATTCCAGTTGCCCAGAGTATATCCTTATCGTGTAGTTGCAGAAAATAAAAGACTTTTTTTATAACTGATTTTTGTTCCGTCTGCATTTAGCATAGGTTGTCAGTCAACACTAGATGTTGCATATCAATAAAGACGGGTTTTGTATTATCATCATTTTTTTTTCCAAAATAAAGCCAAAACAAACACAAAAATGGAATCTCTCTCTCTCTCTCTCTCTCTCTCTCTCTCTCTCTCTCTCTCTCTCTCTCTCTCTCTCTCAAAACAATTATGTTTGTTTTATTCATATTTGCTGTTAGATCAAAAAGATCTGCTTCCTCCTTTCAGGCGTTTAACTGATATTGTAAACCTATAACAGTTTCAGACAAAAGAAAAATATAATCAGCAAAAAGTAATAAAAACACCTCGATTGCTCCAGGTATAAACTGAATACCGTGTTTGCCTTTTCTTAACAGTTCAACAGCTAATTCATTTATTTAAAAAATGAGATCATTTATGGGCTTAAAATACATCCCTGCTTCCCTCCCTTAGGGCATTCAAATAAATAACAATATTCATTTCCAGCACGCTTACACACTAATACTGAATTGTATATATATATATATTATATTACATTTTACCTTTACCATTTTTGCATAATACATTCCAAAGTATATTTCGATTTACAGAATCAAAGGTCTTTCTAAAGTCTACAAAAGCGACGTATAATTTTTTCATTAGAAAGCAAACGCTTTTGCACTAGAGATTACAGAATAAATATACGATCCAACAGTGCTGTACTTAGCTCTAAAATCTGCTTGTTCTTCTATTAATTTTTCTTCGTCTTCTGCCCATTTAGTTAGTCTTTTATTCACTGGTGAGAGCCATTCCTCTATAGCTGTATTTTGTTGATGTCTCCTTTTTTGTGAATTGGTATTATCATAGACTTAGCCCACTCCAAATGGAAAGTTCCCCCTTCGAATATGTGATTAAACAACCGAACAAGAAAAGTTATTACAGTTCTGTTTACATGTTTAAGCATTTCTCCAATTATTTGATCAGGGCCAGCACTTTTTCCTGTTGTTAAATGCCTAATGCCAATCCATAATCTCATTCTCTGACATAGAATTATAGAATAATGGTTCAAACTGTTCATCTTCTTCTTGTAATGTAGCTACATTTTCTTGTGTTCTGCATTACCAAAAAATCATTAAAAAAAAAAACTTTAAGAAATGTTCATGCCATTGTTCAATTATTATATCATTATGCACCAAGGACTTGCCGTTAACTGATCTTACAACTGACCAGAACGTTTTAGGTCATTAAAGGAATATCTTAGCTTTAAAATCTCTTTTAATCAAATTCTCTTTCTTTAGCTTTCCTTACGTTGATGTATTCTTTTCTAGCAGTAGTGTAGATTTTTCTTGTTTCTGTTTTATCTTGATTAGTTTTACAACGTTGAAATTTTTAAATATTAATTATCTTTTAACTTCTTGCTTTTTCTTTTCACATTCAGCATCAAACCAATCATAACGTGTTTTTATCCTATGACTAACTGTCGTAACCATGCATGCAGCAGCTCCACATAACGCTTTAACAAAGTGATCTAAACTTGCATTTTATTTTATATCAGTGTTCAATGTTTGGGTAGCTGTCTGTATCGTTTCTTGGAATTCAGCACTTTCAAGCTCTTGTTTGTATATTTTTGCAAAATCTTCACACCATAAACATTTTTTCTGCACTCTCTTGTGCTGTCGTTTCAATTCTAGTATAATCACAATTTCCTTTCCACGTTGTCTCAACTGGGAGGTGCCATGAATCAATGCACTCTCCAATATACAAATCAAAACTTGATAATAAAAAACTAGGAACAAGAACATAATAAGATTGCATCCATTGGGAGACACAAATGTATAATCCCCTTGATTATCTCCCTTACAACAACCATTCAAAATAATCACATGAACAAAAAGCACATTTATTTATGATTTATTATTTATTCTTTTATATCGAGGATAATGGATTAAGCAATCATATTTTTTCATCCAGTACCCGTGTGTATGTAATTTTTTAATATCTGTTCCCACCGGCACACGATGGCCTACTCTAACAAAAAGTGGAACAGGATTTAACGTGTGCGCAAGATGTTCTGCGTGTGTTCACACACGGGACCTCGGTTTATAGTCTCACCCGAAAGACTTTTGAGGGGAGTGGGGTCTGCATTGATGTTAACTCCAGAGGAAAAATCCCATCGACCGGAATCGAACCTGGGTCGTCAAAATGCGAGCACAATGTTCTGACCACTAGGCTATATCCTGTCCCTTTGCATAAATCTAGCAAGGACCTGCCAAAATTATTTCTGGTATCATCCTTGGAGGAAGGCACATGAAGTTCATCATCCAAACTGTCATACTCAATGTCATCCAAATAATAAGACATAACTTCAAGGTCGGTTGTTCATGACCTGTTCTGGCATTTAAATCTCCTACAATCATAAAATGAAAATAGTCTTTTTGAAAATAATGCGCAACATTTCCTCTAGTAATGGAACACCATCTTTGATTATGTTTTTCACTGTAGATAGGACCACCCTCTGGTACAATGTAACAAGCTATCAAAATATCGTTTTTCTAAACTGAAAATACATTTATTTATTCTTATGGTAATTGTTTGTCACACTCTATTTTTATTTCTTCTACATTATTTTCTAAAGTCTTTCTCACTAACAAAAGCACACCTCCAGAATTCCTTCTATGATGTGAAGTTTTTTGTTGTTTTTTTAGGAGGGATATGAAACTTTGGATAGGAAAAATACCGCTATAATCAAAATTAGAGTCAAGGAATGTCTCAGTGAGGCAAATGGTTCTGTGGAAATAAAAAGTCAAAATAGTTAACACTTAACAAATATTTAGGATCAATTCAAAAGCTTAGTCTCAATTTTCCATGGCAGGTATCTTGTAGGAAGGGGAAAAAAGAGTGCGATAGATATAGTTAAAACATTACGAAACTCAATTTGATAGACTGTTCTCTATTCTGGAAACTATTTGACACTCGGATAGAGCTGCTCTTAACGTACGCTTCAGAAACATGGGCGTTATATGTAAATATACAAAAATAAGTTCTTACGTTTGCCATAAAACGTTTTTTGAATGTACCAATTCATTCCTCCAATACTGTCCTATATGGGAAAACGGGAAGATATCCTCTATACATAAGAACTTTTGTAAAGTGCATTAAATATTGGTTCAAACTTCCTCACACTCGTTTGTGCAGACAGGAATATGATATGATTATTGTACAGATGGACATAGGTAAAGACAACTGGTATACCAAATCAAAAAAGTTTTGTCAGAACATAGTTTGGGGATTGTGTGGCTGTCCCAGAAAGTATGTAATGAGCACCAGTTTCTTTCTGAATTCAAAGATTTGATTTTGATTTGATGTATTCTTTTATATCGAGGATAATGGAATAAGCACTCGTGCTTTTTTTCATCCAGTCCCCGTGTGTATGCAGTTTTGTAAATGTCATCTGTTCCCACCGACACACGATGGCCTACTCTTACGAAAAGCGGAACAGGATTTAACGTGTGCGCAAGTTGTTCTGCGTGCGTTCCACACGGGGCCTCGGTTTAAAGTCTCATCCAAAGGACAGGCTCATTTGTTCTTTCAAACAAAACTGGCATTCGGACATGGAGAATAAAAGTAAACATAGCTGGTTCTTTTCGTTTAAATGTGTTTTCCAGGCAGAAACATATCTGAAAATAATTACCGATAAATGTACAGACTTAATTATGCTAGATTCAGACTAAGAACACTGGGGTTTAATGCAAACAAAAGATGGTTCCAGCCCGAGGCATCCACGCTGTCGCTTACGTTTCACAATGGGGCCAAATGAAATCACTTTATTCAAGTAAGCATACGAAATGTTACGTAATAAGCATGATTTCTTAACTTACAATCAGCAGAAAGTTCTGATATTGTTTCTATCTTGTCATCTGATGATGAACATGTTATCAAATCTACATAAGTTTTTCATGGAAAGACATACATTTCTATGCTTTTCCCCCATTCAGTGTCATCACTCGACTCCTTCAGAAGGTGCAGAGAGACAGGAGCTCGGTGTGTCCTGGTGGTTCCAGACTGGCCAACTCAAGCCTGGTACCCCAATACTCTTACGGTTGTTGACAGCAGAGCCTGTGCGCCTGACTGCAGAGAGAACCTGCTGTATCTTCCCAGCCAACCAGAAACATTCCATCACCTGACCCAGCTGACCAAGCTTCACCTGCTAGTCTGCAAGATCTCAGGTGCCATCTAACTAGATCAGGGATAAGTAGTGGGGCAGCAGCTCTTGGAGACAATCTACCCAGAAAGCATACGACTCCTACATTAAGAAATGGAAACAATTTGTAGATAGCCAGGGTATAAGAAACCCATGTTACTTTGATGTAATATTTTTTTTATATTATAAATATCAGATTAATACTCTTCTGGGCTAGTCACAGTGCTGTAAATTTAGCCCGCAGTGCATTTCAGCATATTTGCATAGACCACATACTAAATCAATGGGTAGTCACCCACCAGTGTGTCATTTGGTGAAAAGGGTATTTGAAATTAAAAAAAGGCCTCTATCCTCAAATATCAGAAAACCTGGGACATGGACACTGTCATTCAGTATTTTGCTGGTTGGCCAAGTGTAGAAGAGTTGTCACTTGAACAGTTGTCAACCTCAGACTGATGATGTTGCTAGCTCTTGTTTCAGGTCAGAGAGGTCAAACAATCCACAAATTACAATGTGATGTCGAGATGAAATGTGTATTAGTAATCAGTGCTGTGTTGAAGCAAAGCAAACCAAACAAGGGTCACATATACAACCCTTAGAACTACAATCCTTTGAAAATAGAAACCTGTGTATAGTTGTCACCTGAGACAGTATTTTAAGGTAACAGAGTCTTTGAGGGAAGGGAACTCTTTATTTCCTTTGTTAAACGCCACAGTGAGGTTTTAAGAGACACATACCCAGATGGATTAAAACTGTGCTACGATTAGCTGGGGTGGATGTCTGCCAATTTTCTGCCCCTAGCACCAGAGCAGCAAGCACATAGCAGCCATCAACAGAGATGTGCCTATTGACTGCATACAGAACACCTTTGTGAAGTTCTACTGCAAACCTGTTTTGAAGAAGACCTTGGGACAGTCAATGCTGGACAATTTTGTAATTAAGAAGTAAAACTGACATTTAGGCTTAAGCTGGACCCAGTAAAGAAAAGTGAAAATGTTTGTTGACATTTGTGACGCTCCACCACATAATGAGTCACGTTGCACCAGAGGTCAATTTATAGTTACTGACATATTATTAATCTGCAATAAAATGGCAATACAATACAAAAAACAGATTGATATTCTTACAATTCTACGAAAAGTTATTACAAGTTGATATGACAGACTGTAGGAATGACAAAATGATAAATTGACAAGATTAGCATCATAAATATGTAGTCGGAATGTGGGCTTGGGTATTTTCAAAACATGTTTAAAATCAAAAGAATACAAAATTAAGACTTGATATTTAATTACAAGGTAGAACAATGACTATTGTTTTACAATCAATTACAATCTTAAAATTGACAACTTGACCCCACCTGCCTAAAATGGCTCCTAGGGGGAAAAATGGGTCAAGGTCAAGTGCTAAGCAACTCATTTTGTGGTGGAGCGTCACATTTGGTTTTAGCTGGACCCAGTGAAGGAAAGTGAAAATGTTTGCATGCTACTTCTCATTTTGTTTGAACTTATCTCGAGGTTACTTTGTGTTGTTTGTTATTAAACATAGACCATTGATACTTATCAGCTAGTGATTTTAATTTATTTGAGATGATTATTTCAGCTCTCATGACCTCTAACTCTGAAGTCTCACATGATTGTGAATGACTCGTTGCTAGACGATGAATAATTCATAAATTTAATGAGACTTACCTGTAAGTTTGTTAAATTTATAAATCCTTTAGGTTCTAGTGATGGGGAAGGAGCAATTACGTGCCCACCCATCTTGGCTCTTAATGATCCTCCTTTACCCGCCCAGGTATTGTCAGTTAAATTTATATTAGAGGTCATTCCTGTCTAATACTGGCTAAATGCACGCACATCGCATCTCACATAATTGCTCCTTCCCCATCACTAGACTCTGAATAATCCTAATTTAACCACAACTTACAGGTAATGTTGTTAAATTTATAAATTAAACATGAGACACCATAATTTATACCAGTTCTCACAATATCCAAGGTTCATTGCAAAAATTGTCAAATGTGGATATGCAAAGTAACATGAATTATTTCAATGCCTGGAATTGAAAATAATTTTAAAAAATCAATAAAATCCTGCCGATTAAAAATCACACAGTCCTGTTTTAAGCCCTTGGATAGCCAGAAACAGACACATAAATTGAAACAATATGAAAACATGAAAAAATAGAAAGTTACGTAATATGTAACAATATAAAAACATGAAAAAAATAGAAAGTCACATAATATGTAACAATATAAAAACATGAAAAAAAAAACCCAGTCACATAACATGTAACACTACAAGAACATGAAAAATATAAACAGACACATAATATGTAACAATATAAAATCATGAAAAAAAAGAAACAGTCACATAATATGTAACAATATGAAAACATGAAAAAGAAACAGTCACATAACATGTAACACTACAATAACATGGAAAAAATAGACACATAATATGAAACAATATGAAAACATCCACACAAAAAAAGAAAAGAAACAGTCACATAATATGTAACACTACAAGAACATGAAAAAATGGAAACAGTCACATAACATGTAACAATATAAAAGCATGAAAAAACAGAAAGTCACATAACATTTAACAATATAAAAACACGAAAAAAATAGAAACAGTCACATAATATGTAACAATATAAAACCATGACAAAAATAGAAACAGTCACATAATATGTAACAATATAAAAACATGACAAAAATCATTTAAAATTAAAAACAGAAATCAATGACCATGACAGGTCTGAAACCTTTTTCCTTAACTGACCAACTTATCAGACCAAGAAAAAAACTACACACACACACACACACACACACACACACACAGACACACACAGACACAGACACAGACACACACACAGAGTTATCTGCTAAAAGACAGAACAGAAAAAAACAACAACCCCAAAGCACTAAACACAAAACTAACCCACAGGCACAAGAAAACTATCATCAGAATTTTTTACTACACAATCAGGGCAGAATTTCCCTTTCCACTAAGACCAATGCCTACTTCATAACAAAAGCCGTTCATACAAACCGACATAAACAATGTCAACAGTTTGAAACAAAAATAGATACTGTGGCAGAGCCAGACTCCTAAACATACTTTATAAATTTAAAAAAAAAAAGGTAAACTATAATACCTATATAAATACACAACCAAAAAACAAACAAAAAATTAAAAAAAACAACCCTTAAAAAATACAACAACTAACACAAAAACAGTCCAAACAAAAATAAAAGAAGGATTAAATTTCTGTACAACATAACCAGCATGATCAAAGCAAGAGGATATTTTGTTCAGCTAAACTGTTGATCCAAACATTTTTTTTTTTTTTTTTTTTTTTGGTGGGCCTCAGTTGCATGCAGATCATGGAGCACCATTTTTTTTTTCTTTAAAAAATTTTTTTTCATTGAGTGCTTCACATGTCTCTCTTCATTGGCCAAAAAAAAAAAAAGGAAAAAGAAAAAAAACAAAAAAAAACAGAAACACAGGCTTTATCAGAACCAGACTATTTCTTAACATTATTATATTTTAAGATATGTGCAAGTAAAAAAACAAAAACAAACCCTAATACAAAAATAAACAACAGCAAAAAACTTACCCACAAAAAATAATGAATAAATAAATGTCAATCCTGACAATACTACTGGACATAATAATAATAATAACAATAATAATAACAACAATAATGATAATAATAATAATAATAATAATAATAATAATAATAAATAATATAATAATAATAATAATAGAAGATGGAATTTTTATAGCGCTAAATCTTGTAAAAACAAATCAAAGCATTTGCATTCAGCCTTTCCATACACATACAAACAAATAGCAATTAACAGTATCAATAAATTCAAATGCACATGCACACACACACTAAAGAATACTTGAATGTCTCAACTTGAGAAATTATGAGTGGCATTTTACAATTACAATTGCACTGTTTGCATTGTTAAACAATAAGGATTAAAAAGTCACACCACACACACACACACACACACACACACACACACACACACACACACACACACACACACACAAGTGCAAACACTTGCACACACACACATAAAGATTATACATTTCTGCAGGGTGATGGGGATTTGGGCTGTTGAAGGTAGAGACAGATACGAGATGAAACAGAAAGGAAAAATCTTCGGTTTGGAATAAATATGTCTTGAGGCTGGATTTAAAAGTGTTATAAGTAACAGAAAAAAAAAAGCAAGAACCTCCACCCCCCCCCCCAATAAATGTATATTTTTAATGTTTATTTAAGGCCTAAGTTGCATGCATATCATGGAGCACCATCTTTTTTTTCAGTGAGCACTTCACACTTCTCTCTTCCTTGGCCCCCAAAAATGAAACAGACCACCCCCCCCAAAAAAAAAACAAAAAAACACCACCAACAAAGGTGGTGTCCCATAACCTGTGTGGTCATAGGGGAGCGAGGAGTCAGAGACCTCAGCTTTTCTAGGGGCCAGCATGTTGAGGGCGGCACCCATCTCCTCTCCCTTGCTGCTTTACCTCCCCTGACCCTAAAGAAGGCAGGCACCCATTTACACCTAGGTGAACTGGGGGAATTGTACTGAAGCCAAGGCGCACAAACGGTCACCCACCCAATTGGCAACCAGGCTCGACACTGCTTAACCTTGGCTGGGGAAAGTGAACACTCTGACCACTGAGCTATCCCGTCCCTTCTACCAACAAAACAAAAACAAAAAAACCCCAAAATAACACCACAAACACAATGGAACAAAAATGATAACCTCTTTTTCTTTCTCTGTTGAATTTGTTTTTCTATACACTAAAGTAAAATGAAGAGAAAAAAAAAGGTTGGTTCTCAACAATGCATTCAAGTCACACTAGTATGCTATTAAGTTTCTGACAACACCTTCGGTTTTTCGAATATTATTATAAAACTTTCTTTTTTAAACTGAAGCTCTTGCTTTGGAGGGCACCTGTTATTAATGTCACTGTTTTGTCTGTTAATTGACAGAAAAATACTTTTCCCTACAAGTGGAGCAATACTGATGTCTTCACTATACGACCTGTTCTTGCCAAGGTGAACTATTTCTAGGATACAGCCACACCAACTCCTTCTAACACTTTTAGTTCGGCAGTGGGAGAGAAAAGAAGGCAGAGGCCGAAAAACTTAACAAACCAGCATCACTTCTCACCTCCTCTCATCCCCTAATGCCAGAGTCAAAATCGACGTTGCACATTTGCAACGCGAGAATAGCTAAAAGTCTCTCTTAGTCCCAGTCAAACAGCGCTATTTTTGCACCGAAGTTAAGTAGCTCCTTACACAGTAGCCTACCAGACTAACACGCCTAAAGGCACGTAGCCCCACCCCCCCCCCTCCCCCTGTGGAACGGCCAGATTTCCGGGAGATGTGATATAACACAGATGTCTACCGTATGTGGTGGTCCACAAAATAGCCTATCTGTAGGTCTTAAGGTCTATGCGTTCTAATTATTTTGTTGCTGTTATGATACTGATGGTCAGTGCACAAAGTACAAATCTCTTTATGTACTTCCCTTTTAAAGATATAACTAACATTACTTTTCAACGCAAAGATTTAAGGCAGTAATTATTCCATAAAACCAAAAAGCACGCCCGACATTTTACTTTAAGGTAGGTGTGTGCGCGCGCGAGCGCACACACACATACACACACACATACGCACGCACGCTCGCGCGCGCGTGCGCGCACACACACACACACACACACCAGAGAGAGAGAGAGAGAGAGAGAGAGAGAGAGAGAGAGAGAGAGAGAGAATGAATGCTGTCATTGAAATTTAATTTTAGACACAATGTGCTTTTCCTAAGCTTTTTTTTCTTTCTTTTCTTTCTTTCGTTTTGTTTGTTTGTTAATTTGTTCTTCACTAGATCTATATGAATAGAAAAGTGACCAGAGGATGGAAGACAATCACAAAAAATCCCTAAACCACTCTTACACTGAACGTGGTATGCACACACACATGCACGCACGCACACGCACGCACACACGCACACACGCACACACACACACACACACACACACTCTTACACTGCTAACACAACACACACTAACAGAGATGCTCTACACATGAAGCAGACACAGACAACGAACACTGAATAACACAAATGAGGAACTTCAAGCTGTTACATTTACTGCTTACAGATCGTTTTACAGCACCATTCTTTCACAGAGTAATCCATGTATATCGAGCAACTCTGGGCACTTATAAACATTCACATAGAAACATAACTTTAGATTTTATGAAAACTTTTGTCGCATTAATCGGAAAGCGTGGGTTTCTCAAATACAGAGAAATAGTAGGGAGCCTGAGCCAGCCTGCCTGCTGTGCTATAGAATTTCGCTTACAGTGTAGCCGAATGGATAGGGTCAGTCACAGAATAACAGAGCCAGCGTTGCGCTAACTAAAGAGTCAGATTTTGGGAAGGGTAAACTGCCGTGCAGCACACTTGGGATTCACAAAAACAGTTTCCAGTCCAACCGACTTCATTCCAATCTGAACAGCATTTACCTCAAAAGTAACAACTGAGTAAGGATGTATTCAACATGATAACAAAGCCCTCATGTTCATACATAAATAGATGTGACAATGATCACCAAAGGTGTCCCGTAACCTGTATGGTCATAGGGGACCAAGGCATCAGAGACCTTCGCTTCTCTAGGGGCCAGCATGTTGAGGGCGGCGCCCATCTCCTCTCCCTCACTGCTTTACTTTCCCTGACCCTAAAAAGGGTAGGTACCCATTTACAGCTGGGTGAACTGGGGGAACTGTACTGAAGCCAAGGCCTATAAAGGGTCACCCATCCACTTGGTAACCACGCTTGACCCTGCTAAACTTTGGCTGGGGGAAAACAAGCACTCTGACCACTGAGTTCAGTCATTAAAACAAAACCCTCATGTTCATACAAAAATATGACAATGATCACTACAAGCCTAAAAACAGACTGAATTCAGTCATTAAAACAAATTTTTTGTTTGGCCCCAGTTGCATGCAGATCATGGAGCACCATCATTTAAAAAAATTTTGGTGGGTGCTTCACACCTCTCTCTTCATTGGCCGGTTGAAAAAAAAGAAAAAAAAAGAAAAGGAAAAACAAAACTCTGTCCCTTTCTTTTCATTCCCTTTAGTTTTTTTTCTTTTTCTTCCAATAACCTCAACTAGCCCCCCCCCCCCCCCCCCCTCTCTCTCTCTCTCTCCCTCTCTCCCCCCTATCTTCCCTACTGTCCAGAGCAATAACTGCCCCAGCATGAATTGCTGAACTGGCGACGAGGTAAAGTACGTTTTTCAAGTCTATATCATCCAAATGGCGACAAGTCTGCCAAATTTCGAACATTTTCACATCTATCAAGACAATGAAAACGTTGGCACACGTTGGCGGAAATGGCTGTCAAAGTTCGAAAATCTCGTGTGTGCTTTGGACATTACAAGAGACGCTCGAAAAAAAGCCCTACTCCTTCATTACGGAGGCGACGAAATCTTCGAAATTTACGAATCTTTCTCTGACGAGAAAAAGGGGATCGGCGCAACCATCGACGACGAACCAAACGAATACAACGTGCTCAAGACATCTTTCACTGAATACTTCACCCCAAAGAAGAATACCAGCTACGAACGTCTGAAGTTCAGAGATGTGACACAAAACACAGGTGAGACAATTGACAGTTTCCATACTCGACTCCGTGCGTTAGCAATAAACTGCGATTTTCACGATGCAGACAGTGAAATTCTGACACAAATTCTGCATGGTTGTACATCATCTAGACTGAGGAGAAGAGCGCTTAGGGATTCGTTTACACTGGACCAGATACTTTCGGAAGCACGATCTCAAGAGCTGTCCGAAGCTAGGGCTGCAGACATTGAACAAACGGCTCACAGTCACAAAGTGAATGCCGTCAAGAATTCTGCCGGTCGTAAGCATGGAAGAGGAGGAGGTCAGTCCTCTCACACAAACAATCGTGAGGGGCAGAGTGGCTTCCAGCAGAGAGGCAGAGGTGGATTTTCTCAACGAGGTAGAGGAAGTTCCAGACCGCCAAGACAAAATACAACATGCCGTAACTGTGGTGGACCATTCCCACACCCCGACGGATGTCCAGCTGCAGGAAAGCAGTGCAGAGCTTGTTCGAAGATAGGACACTACTCTCGTGTTTGTAGATCCAAACAAAAGCCTGTGAAGATCAACAACGTATCGAATACTTGTGACAGATCAGCCGATAGCTCCAGTGAGGAATCAGTCTTCCACGTCACCCACAATTCCAAAATTCCAGCAGTCCATGCCACACTGTTTGGGAAAGAAACGTCATTTCTTGTCGACAGCGGTGCGACAGTAAATATTGTGCACACGTCGATATGCCCAACAAATCTGAAACTCAAACAGCCATGTCCCAGAATTATGGCCTACGGTTCTGACAAACCTTTGCCTGTGGATGGATACTTTTCGACAGACCTAGAATACAAAGGCAAAAGAACACATGCAAAATTCTACGTCGTCAATAGTGACAAGAAAACAGATAGTCTTATCTGCGCAGACACTGCACAAGCTTTGGGACTGATACAGTTCGCATTCTCTGCGAGCCTGAATTTGGACACATCTGCCCAATCAACAAGTTCCATCGCTGACAACTTCACAGAACTTTTTGATGGTAAACTAGGACACATCAAAGATACGAAAATCAAACTGCATGTGGATCCTGAAGTACAGCCTGTTGCCCAACAGCACCGACGTGTTCCATTCCATCTTCGAAAACAGGTGGAGGCCGAACTGAAGAAACTTCAAGATTTGGACATCATCGAGCCGGTAACTGGACCGACTCCCTGGGTCAGCCCTATTGTGTGCGTCCCCAAGAAACGTGAGGGAGAAGTTAGAGTGTGCGTTGATATGCGCGAACCAAACAAAGCAATAGGTAGAGAAAAGCATCCTATGCCAACACTCGACGACTTGATTGCAGATCTGAATGGGGCTACAAGGTTCAGCAAACTTGACATGACTCAAGCCTATCATCAGCTGGAAATTGACTCAGACTCTCGTCAGATCACCACATTCTCGACTCACGTTGGATTATTCAGATACAAAAGGCTGTTATTTGGAGTCAATGCAGCTTCAGAAATTTTCCAAAACGCCATATCCAATGTACTGCATGACATTCCTGGCGTTAGAAATCTGTCTGACGACATCATCGTTTTCGGGGCTACTCAGCAAGAACATGACAGGAGCTTGAAGAAGACACTTCAACGCCTACAAGAGGTGGGAGCAAAACTCAACCGCAAGAAATGCATTTTTTCTGCGTCTGAGCTGACATTCTTTGGCCATGTGTTTGGAAAAGGGGGGATGACCGCAGATCCTGAGAAAACCAAGACAATTCTCAATGCCCCTGCACCTACAAACATTGCTGAACTCAGATCATTTCTCGGTATGACTCAGTACATGGCTAGGTACATTCCTGCGTATGCGACAATCACCAGTCCACTGCGTGAACTACTCAAGAAAGATGTGCGTTGGACCTGGTCAGCAGCTCAACAGGCGGCGTTCGAAAAGCTGAAAGAAATGCTCACCTCAAGCCCAGTCATGGCATACTTTGATCCTGCTAAAGAAACGTCTATCCTGGTGGATGCTAGCCCAGTTGGTCTTGGGGCGATTCTCGTCCAAGACAACAAGGCAATCTGTTACGCGAGCCGAGCGCTCACAGACGTCGAAAAACGCTACTCACAGACAGATAGAGAGATGCTTGCTGCTGTCTATGGAATCGAACATTTCCACTTGTACGTGCAAGGAGCTCCATTCAAACTCATCACTGACCACAAACCACTGCTCGGGATAGTCAAAAGCCGAAACCCAACAACAGCCCGAATTGAGAGATGGCGTCTTCGACTCATGCCGTACGAGGTCGAATTCGTGTACAGGCCAGGCAGAAATGAACAAAACCCAGCTGACTACATCAGCCGGCATCCTCAAACAACACCTGCCAGAGACAACGCTGGTGAGGAGTACATTGCATTCCTAGCCAAATTTGCAGTACCGAAAGCAATGACGCAAGACGATGTTCGAGCTGAAACTCAGAAAGACCCTCAGCTCCAGAAAGTTATGCAGGCAGTCCAAACTGGACAATGGAGAAGTGACATTTCAGACTTTGCACGATTCAAAGACGAGTTATCCGTGCATGATGGACTTGTTCTTAGAGGTCATCGTCTCATTCTTCCGCAGTCACTTCAGAACCAAGCCATAGACATTGCTCACCAGTCACACCAAGGTATTGTGAAGACCAAGCAACTGATCCGGGAAAAAATCTGGTTTCCTGGTATCGACAAACTGGTTGAGAATGCTGTGAAGTCGTGTATTCCATGCCAGGCCACGTACAAAGGACCAACACAGAGAGAACCTCTCCAACCAACACCACTCCCTTCAGGCCCATGGGTAGCAGTGGCGATTGACTTCGCTGGACCGTTTCCATCGGGAGAATACGTGTTGGTGGTCACTGACGAATACAGTCGATACCCAGAAGTGGAGATCGTCTCATCCACTTCAGAAAGAACCATACTCCCCCGTCTGGACCAAATTTTCGCACGCCAAGGCTTCCCTGAAATCTGCAAGACAGACAATGGCCCACCATTCAACGGTCAAGCCTTTGCACAATACGCTGAGAGGAATGGTTTCAGGCATAGGAAAATTACGCCTGTGTGGCCTGAGGCGAACGGTGCAGCTGAGCGCTTCGTGGGAACCCTCAAAAACAATATCCGCACATCAACAGCTGATGGCCGAAACTGGAAGGAGGAAATCCCAACGTTTCTCCGAACATTTAGGGCAACGCCACACACTGCAACTGGTGTCTCGCCATTCGAGGCAATGACAGGACGGAAGATGAACGTCGGTCTACCCACAGCTCCGAAACATCTCTCTCCGGTCCCTGTGCATACTCGTATTGCGCACAATGACCATCACAATAAAGGAAAGATGGCAGAATACGTTAATGCCCGCCGTCACACTGCACAAGCAAAGATGGCACCTGGTGATTACGTGTTGGTCAAGCAGCCCAAACAAAATGCGCTGACAACGCCGTACAACACGACGCCATGTCTGGTGAAAGAGAAGAAGGGGAGCATGATAACAGCTTGCCGCCCTGATGGATCTCTCATCACCAGAAATTCGTCCCATTTTCGACAGCTGCCAGCACACATCAACATTCCTGGCGACGTTCCAGAACTCGATGCTCCAGAGGACCCAGACATCATTCCTGGAGACATCATTCCTGCTGAGACTCCTTCAACTGGAGAAACTGGGAACAACAATACAAGCTCCGACCAGCTTCCATCACCCAGTACAAGACGTTCAGGCCGAACCACCAAAACTCCAACTTACCTGAAAGACTACATCCTCAACTAAATCCATTACGTCGATCTTGTACATGACCTGTCACTAGAGGACAACGTGTAGTTAGGTTGTCTCTCTATTTAGTCAAATTTAAGCATTGTTTGATATTAAATATCATTTATGTTTCTAGTCATTGTCAGAGAGCATCAGAATGCTCTGTAGTTTTGATTTGTGTTTATGGCCTGTATATCGAGGAGGACAGCAGTGTAGCTAGGCTGATCCAACTTGATCCTAAGTGATCGTGTAGAGTGGTCACAATATTGTATTCTTATTATCGTTAGAAGAGCATCAGAATGCTCTGTATTTTGGATTGTGTTTATGGACTGTATATCAAGAGGGACAGCAGTGTAGCTAGGCTGATCCAACTTGATTCTAAGTGATCGTGTAGAGAGGTCACAATATTATAGTTTTTAAGTGATCATATATTTTGGTCATATTAGCCTACTGAAATTTCAGATAGGCTTTGGACACAACAGCGTTCTATTCATATTCAGCTGCAGTGAACAGTCAGCTGGGTTTATTGTTGCTCTAGTGTGTGCTGTCGCATGCGTTTACATGTTAAAGTGTGATTTACATGTCTGGGTTTATTTTTCCTCTAGTGTGTGTGTGGCGGTGTTCAGTTTTCATTCTTTCATCCATTTTCAGATGTTTTCAACCCCCACTCCACTTTTTTGACATGCAGTTGTTTTTTCCTTTTGTCTTTTGCCTGAGCATAGAGTCTGCCATTTTCTTTTACACAATTATAATCACTGTTGTATTGATAGACTTCAAACATTTCGCAAGTCAACATTCATATAGTGTGTATTGCAGCTAATGCACTGTGAACAAGGCTGACTAGTTCCCGACCTCAAAGAGGGATACAAAAAAACCCCCACATGATCCTTTAAACACACCGGTTGAATGTGTTGAGAAAAAATGACTCCACCTGATGACATTAAGTTTCATGTTGGGACTATCAAAAAATGCATAAAGGCTGACAACATTTCAAACAAATATACAAAAAAGCACCTCACAAACAAGATATACAAAAAAAGCACCTCACAAGAATATGAGAGAAAGAAACCCACAAGAAACCCTTACATTTCACCATTCAAAGTTCATTTCAGAATCGTACATTTGAAATGAAGAAACAAGCCCTGAAATGACTTCACGCCCAGCTTATTTCAAACACCTTCAGAGGACGAACGCTATAGCCAAGTGGTTAAGACCGTTTGACTTGAATCCTATCAATCCATGAAGTTGTCGGTTTGAACCTCAGTGACGTCTGGTGAATAAAGGACAGGGTTTTTTACAAACTCCTAGGTCAACTTCAAGCGCAGACCTGCCAGTGCCTTTATTCCCTTCCTATATATACACATGTGCAGAAGATCAAACATGCACGGTAAAGATCCCGTCATTCATGTCAGCATTTGGTGGTTTACGGAAACACAAACATACCCAGCATATCTTCCCAACATCGGAATGCAGCTACCTTTTTGGTGGGCAAATGCGATGGCATACACAAAATCTCACCATTGTTGAACCCCGGATCTCCTAACTGAGGAAGCGAAAAAACTGTATTATCTTCAGAGAATTCGGTAGAGTTTTATATTACCATAGAAAACCAGAACAAAACTAAAAGCCCTGTTTCTCTGGGCCAGAGTGCTGTTCCACAGATTTTTTTTTGCTAACCTAAAAGGAAAAAGACTGGATTTCCTGACAACGACTGTTCTATTACATTAAAAAATATTGTTGAAAAAGAGGGGGAGGGGGTGGGTATTTTTAGTTGATATTGATTTAGATTATCATTATGAGAGCAGCATTATCTTCTTTCAACATTTTTTTTTCTTCTTCTGAGTGAGAAAATTAACATTCCCACACGCACGTGTGCGCGCACACACACACGCACACACCAGATTTTCTTTTTAAAATAAAAATAAATATTTCAGTATATGCTTTAATGCATATATCCACCATCAATATCCTTGTCTTTCTGTCCCTCTTTATTTTATCAACATTTTATTAGTATCATTATTCTATATTTTTAATTGTGTGTTTGTGTTTGTTTTTCTGAGGTTTTTTTGTTTTCTTATTGCTATATTTTCCATCTTTGATTCTATTCATTTATGTATTTATTTTTTAAAATTATTTTATATTTTTATTTTTTATATTTTTATTTTATTATTATCATTTTTTATATTTTTTATTTTATTATTATTATTTTATTTTTTATCATGCTCCCTCCCCTGTCCGGTATCACTTTATGTGGAAGGACGTAAAATTGAAGACTACTACACACACTACCCTCTTCTTCCATCCTAGATCTTGTCTGCTAAAAGCTTTCCCTGATAAACAAATGGCAAAATACAAGGAACACTGCAAGACAAGAGGTAAATAGATGAATGTGAAATATGTAATGACAGGCAAGGCATATGTAATGACAGCTAAGATATATGTAATGACAGCGAAGGCATATATAATGACAGCTAAGATATATGTAATGACAGCAAGGCATAAGTAATGACAGCGTGTAATGACAGCCAAAACATATGTAATGACAGCGAAGGCATATGTAATGACAGCATGTAATGACAGCCAAAACATATGTAATGACAGCCAAGACATATGTAATGACAGGTGTAATGACAGCCAAGACATATGTAATAACAGTCAAGACATGTAATGACAGCCAAGACATATGTAATGACAGCCAAAACATATGTAACGACAGCCAAGACATATGTAATGACAGCGAAGGCATATGTAATGACAGCGTGTAATAACAGCTAAGTCATATGTAATGACAGCCAAGACATATGTAATGACAGCCAAGACATGTGTAATGACAGCGAAGGCATATGTAATGACAGTGTGTTATAACAGCCAAGTCATATGTAATGACAGCCAAGACATATGTAATGACAGCCAAGACACATGTAATGACAGCCATGTGACACGTAATGACAGCCAAGGTATATGTAATGACAGCGTGTAATGACACCCAAGTCCTATCACTGCTACAGTGCAGAAGACAGAAGGTCTGTGTTCTTCAAGTCCTATCACTGCTACAATGGAGAAGACAGAAGGTTTGTGTTCTGCTGCTTCTATCACTGCTACAATGGAGAAGACAGAAGGTCTGTGTTCTGCTGCTTCTATCACTGCTACAGTGCAGAAGACAGAAGGTTTGTGTTCTGCTGCTTCTATCACTGCTACAGTGCAGAAGACAGAAGGTCTGTGTTCTGCTGCTTCTATCACTGCTACAGTGCAGGATACAGGTTTGTGTTCTGCTGCTTCTATCACTGCTACAGTGCAGAAGACAGAAGGTTTGTGTTCTGCTGCTTCTATCACTGCTACAGTGCAGGAGAGAGAAGGTCTGTGTTCTTCAAGTTCTATCACTGCTACAGGAAAGGAGACAGAAGGTCTGTGTTCTTCAAGTCCAATCACTGCGTCTTTTCCCATGGATTAGGTCGGTGTCAGCAAATCTCCAAAGTCATACAACACGGAGTCTCCATCTATTTAAAGGTATTAACCCGGCAATTTTGAAACATCGTCGCAAAATCTTCAATGACACAATATGGAGATAAAACAGTGGATTGCCTCCCCTTACATACGCACTTTTCCCTGCACTACCACCACAGAGGGTTTTATTCAGACCCCGCCTTGGTTTTTCCACAAGCCCTTTTTATTTTACTAGCGCTTCTTCCATCGCAAAAATCTTCAGAATAAAATGTTGAATGGTCAGTACGCCCACACCACTCTTTCCCTGTACTGCTGTTCCCTTGTACAGCCGCTTGCTTCCCCATACATACCGCACAACAGAGTTAGTCAGAGGTAGGTCAGAGGTAGGTCAGTGGTAGGTCAGAGGTAGGTCAGAGTTGGGGTTACAGTTAGAACCAAGATGGTGAAGTGCAAGGGATTGCGGCATGGGGCAAAAACTGGGATTAGAGTTAAGTGTGAACAGCTCAAGGGAACAGCACTACAGGGAAAAAGGAGTACTGGGAAAAGTAACGCTCCCTGAAACATCCAACACTTGTGGACAATTTTTACGCAAATCTCAACACAAACCAAGGTAACTTTTAACATCCATTTGTTGAGCTGTAAAATGCCAAATACGCGAACTTACACCGGTGACGATAATAGCAGAGATTTGTTCACGCCACCAATGTCAGATCCTATTCTTGTTAACTCTCTAACCAAACTTTCCCATTGGAGAGATTTGTTGACACCACCAATGTCAGATCCGATTCATATCCACTTTTTAACCCAACTTTCCCATTGGAGAGTGTGTGTTGCACATTTGTATAAACTTTCCTGATCAAAAAACATTAAAAAAAATTGGAGATTGTTTCTGGGACTATGGTATGGTTCAGCCTCAAAACACGCTTATTTTCTACCGATGTTTTCCCCTTGTGAATTTCCTACTTTTCAACAGTCACCGTCATCTCCACCACTCTACCTAAACATGTGTGTGTGTGTGTGTGTGTGTGTGTGTGTGTGTGTGTGTGTGTGTGTGTGTGCGTGTGCGAGCGTGTGTGCATGTGTGCGTGCGTGTGTGCGCACGCGCGAGTGTGTGGGTGGGTGTGTACATGTGCATGAGCATAAATTCGATATATGTATATTCTAATATTTTGTGAATGGTTGCTTGTGCGTAAATGATCTGAATGCAAGGTCTTTGATTTGTTTGCTTTTCAAGATTCATTGCTATATGAATACCCTACAGTATTATTTACTGATGTTGTAAGCCAATGACAGCAATGTTTGTCTTTCTCTCTTTCAAACAATCTGAACAGATTTCTGTGGTCTGTGTGCATATGTGTGATGTGATTGACATGGTCCTCACAGCATCTCAACAGCAGAAGAAAAATGATGGTTACAGTCTACATAGTACTACAAGTAAAGAGACAAAGAAAAACTTTTTACTTTTGGATAAAAAGAGTGCAAATTTAAGACACTATGAGCACTCATTTTATTTCTGTTTTGAATGGATGTAAAGAATGGACTCCAAACTGCAGATGAAAACAAAATGGAAAATACAGAGATGTGGTTCTATAGAAGACTCAGTTAAAAAAGAAAAAAAAAAAAAAGCTGGACAAACCAACCAAAGTATTGTGGAAAAACTGGGCCTGGATAGAAAAAGCATGATGAAATATTGTGGACATGCAACTAACTCAATATGAAGAAAAAAGAATGGTGGTCTACTTTTGCTCTCAACTAACTTAACCATCTTAGTACCAATCCGGGATTTGCCGGGATTGAATAATTACCCCCCCCCCCCCCCCAAGTCCCGATCCAGGATTTGCTGGGATTTACACACAGTAGATATCCATCACGCTGTGACCATCACTAATTGCTACCACATGTTAAACCTCTCTCTGGCTAGAGGGAAAAACCCTGTTGAGTGTCTGGAAGCAATTATAGCTGCTGGTATGTAGTACTTAGGAGGAAAAGGCCAGGGAGCATGTGTGCCTGACCTGATTTTGTGATGGAATACGAAATTTAGGGACAGTTTGTGCTCAGAGAGTCCGAATGCAAGAGGGTTAATATGAAAAAAGAAATGTTATACTTTTGCTCCCAACTAAATTTTTAAAAAAAGAATTTTATACTTTTGCTCCAAACTAATATGAAAAAAAGAATTTTATACTTTTGCTCCCAACTAAATATGAAAAAAAGAATTTTATACTTTTGCTCCCGACTAATATGAAAAAAACAATTTTATACTTTAGCTCCAAACTAAATATGAAAAAGAGAATTTTATACTTTTGCTCCCAACTAATATGAAAAAAAGAATTTTACACTTTTGCTTTCAACTAAATATGAAAAAAAGAATTTCATACTTTGCTCTCACTAAATAAAAAATCAGAATTTTATACTTTGTCCCAAAATATGAAAAAGAATTTTATACTTTTGCTCCCAATAAATATGAAAAAAAGAATTTTATACTTTTGCTCTCAACTAAATATGAAAAAAAGAATTACTTTTGCTTCAACTAAATATGAAAAAAAGAATTTTACTTTTGCTCCCAACTAAATATGAAAAAAAGAATTTTATACTTTTGCTCCCAACTAAATATGAAAAAAAGAATTTTACACTTTTGCTCTCCAACTAAATATGAAAAAAAGAATTACTTTTGCTTCCAACTAAATATGAAAAAAAGAATTTCATACTTTTGCTCTCAACTAAATATAAAAAAAATTCAGAATTTTATACTTTTGCTCCCAACTAAATATGAAAAAAAGAATTTCATACTTTTGCTCTCAACTAACTCAATATGAAGCAAAGAATTTTATACTTTGATACCAACTCACTAAAAAATAAAGAACTCTGATATGGAAACAAATCCACATGCAGACAGGTGAAAAAATAATAGACTTTGAGCGTCGCTGCTCTTGTGACGACATGTTTTCCTGTGGAGAGCAGCCCAAATTTCACGCTGAAAAATCTGCCATGACTTAATTAATGAGGCATACAATACAATACAATACAATACAATACAATAATACAATACAATGCATACATAATGATCTGAAAGTGCTAATTAAAGGTCAACTTGATAAAATAATGATATTCCAGTGTTGTAGGTTTTGAAGACTTCTGAAGATCCTTCCTTTTCATGTCAATGTTCTGAAGATCCTTTCTTTTCATGTTGATGTTCTCAAGATCCTTCATCTGATGATTCTTGTCACAATGAAGTCCAGAGGCAGTTTTCTGTAGCAGAAAAAATTTAAAAAGTAAATGGTTAACAATTACCAAAAGAGAAAAATCCTAGACAACAAGATCTATAACAGTGATGATAATGACAAGTAACAAAATTGCAAAGAAATTTGAAACGTTTGGAGAAAATTTCCTTAATTAACGTTATGGTTTTTATGGCCCACAGCACTGAAACAAACCTTGAATCTTTTGCAGGTAGGTTTACAATGTTGTGCATGTACATGCGTGTACGTGCGTGCAAATAAATGGACTCCTGGCAAGATGTTATTCAACGGAATACTTTTAAGTCTGAAAAAAAATCAACATGATATACTATGATAAGACACAAACCATCCTTCCCTTAATCGTATTCTGGCCAAAGAGGTATAACTCTTAGTTCATGTGGTTTACAGCCCCTTGACCACAAGGGAAACAGGGAGAATCAGAGACAGGGAAAATCAGAGATAGAGAGACACAGGGAGAATCAGAGACAGGGAAAATCAGAGATAGAGAGACACAGGGAGAATCTGAGACAGGGAGAAACAGAGACAGGGAGAAACAGAGATATAGACTCAGAGAGGGAGAATCAGAGACTAGGAGAAACAGAGATAGAGACTCAGACAGGAAGAATCAGAGACAGGGAGAAACAGAGATAGAGACTCAGAGACAGGGAGAAACAGAGATAGAGACTCAGAGACAGGGAGAAACAGAGATAGACTCAGAGACAGGAAGAAACAGAGATAGAGATTCACAGATAGGGAGAAACAAAGACAGAGACTCAGACAGGGAGAAACAGAGACTAGGAGAAACAGAGATAGAGACTCGGACACAGGGAGAAACAGAGACAGGGAGAATCAGAGACAGAGACTCAGCAGAAACAGAGATAGAGACATCAGAGGACAGGGGAGAAACAGAGACTCAGAGACGGGGAGAAACAGAGACAGGGAGAAACAGACTCAGAGACGGGGAGAAACAGAGATTAGGACAGTAGGAGGAACAGAGACTAGGAGAAACAAAGATAGAGACTCCAGAGAGTACTTAGGGTAGGGGTGATTTTCAAAATATTTCTGATACTGAACTTTAAACATTTTTTTTTTTACCATGACCAGCACCTGAATTGCAGTCTTTGCCAAACAATCACAGCAAACACAAATGTCTTAATAAAGTGAACACCTGAAGTATGCACTACATGAATAATATGAATAATGGAGTAAAACAACCAACCTTACATAGCCTTTTTTTTTTTTTAACCCAACCTCATATAATCTTTTTTTTTTTTACCCAACCTTATAGTTGGTTTTTTACCGAACCTCATACAATTTTTTTTTACCCAACCTTGTAGAATTTTTTTACCCAATCTCATACAATCTTTTTTTTCCCCAACCTTACAGTTGATTTTTTTACCCAACCTTATACAATCTTTTTTTTACCCAACCTTATAGGTTTTTTTTTACCTAAACTTATACAATCTTTTTTTTTTTACCCAACCTTATAGTCTTTTTTTTTACCCAACCTTATACAATCTTTTTTTTACCCAACCTTATAGTCTTTTTTTTTTTTTACCTAAACTTATACAATCTTTTTTTTTTTACCCAATCTTATAGTCTTTTTTTTTTTACCCAACCTTACACAATCTTTTTTTTACCCAACCTTATAGGTTGTTTTTTTTTTACCTAAACTTATACAATCTTTTTTTTTTTTTACCCAACCGTATAGTCTTTTTTTTCACCCATACTTATACAATCTTTTTTTTTTACCCAACCTTATAGACTTTTTTTTTTACCCAACCTCATACAATCTTTTTCTTTTTACCCAACCTTAGTTTTTTTTTACCCAACCTTAAACAATTTTTTTTTTACCCAACCTTATAGTCTTTTTTTTTTTTTACCTAAACTTATACAATCTTTTTTTTTTACCCAACCTTATAGTCTTTTTTTTTACCCAACCTTATAGTCTTTTTTTTTTACCCAACCTTATAGTCTTTTTTTTTACCCAACCTTATACAATCTTTTTTTTTTACCCAACCTTATACAATCTTTTTTTTTTACCCAACCTTATACAATCTTTTTTTTTTACCCAACCTTATACAATCTTTTTTTTAACCAAACCTTATAGTCTTTTTTTTTATCTAAACTTATACAATCTTTTTTTTTTTACCCAAACTTATAGGGTTTTTTTTAACCCAAACTTATAGTCTTTTTTTTTACCCAAACTTATACAATCTTTTTTTTTACCCAACCTTATAGTCTTTTTTTTTTACCCAAACTTATACAATCTTTTTTTTTTACCCAACCTTATAGTCTTTTTTTTTTTTTACCCAAACTTATACAATTTGTTTTTAACCCAACCTTACACAGCCTTTTTTAATTTTATTTTACCCAACCTTATACAGTCTTATTTTTCTTGACCCAAACTTACAGAGTCAAAATGAGGAATATCATACATAACAGATGAGTTTAAAGGAAAGGTGTGACCCCTCTAAGCCGAGTCCAATGCCGTTATGACCTTGTGTCTGCTTGTAACAGCTTGAGGCCCAACAAAAAGCCAACACTCTAGCCATGGGTCTGTCCTCCTCCCCTCTCCCCAATCCTAAGCATGATGGGTAAAACAAAAGATTATTCTTGAGGACTCGCAGAATATTAAGCTGGGGAACACCCAACAACAACAACAGATGCACTCCTCCAACCTTTTTTTTTTGCTTCCACTTGCTCGTGCCACATCCTCAGGCACTGAAGTACCTAGGACGGAACAGCCTTGATGGACAGAATAATTCTGCACAAAATAAATTGATTAAAAAAAAAATCAAATTAAGTGCCTGCCACACACAAAACACACACACACACACACACACACACACACACACACAAGGAGCACAGGACCTTCAGTGGTGGTCTAGGTGATAGTCTTTCAGATGAGATGATAAAACACTAGTCCAGTGTGCAACACACATTTAGCACACTGACAGAACTCAAAGCAACAAGGTAGTTGCCCCTGGAAAAAATTCTTTTGAAAATTTATATTCATAGGGAAAAAATTTCACATGCAAAGATCTTTTTTTTTTTTTAACTGGATGGGTAATGTTGTTCTTGAGGCAACTTGTTCTCCTCAAAGAGTGCAGCCCAAACTTCAAGCAGAGAAATCTGCTGTCACTGAATGAAGCTTATGAGACAAGACCAGAAAAGACAAGATGAGGAGACAAGACAAGAAAAGACAAGATGAGGTGAGACAAGACAAGAATAGCAGAAGCAAGAAAGACAAGATGAGGTGAGACAAGACAAGATGAGGGAGACAAGACAAAAAAGACAAGAGAGGTGAGACAAGACAAGATGAGGCGAGACAAAACAGAAAAGACAAGATGAGGTGAGACAAGACAAGACAAGATGAGGCGAGACAAGACAAGACAAGATGAGGGAGACAAGACAAGACAAGATGAGGCGAGACAAGACAAGACAAGATGAGGTGAGACAAGACAAAACAAGACCAGAAGAGACAAGATGAAGTGAGACAAGACAGTGAAAAGGAAAGGCAAAAAAAGATATCTAAGGGAGTCCTGTAGTTCCTTTCTTTACCTGAAAGAATGCAGTAGAAATCTCACTGTGGCCTGACTGGTAGGTCGAGTCTTCCACACCATGGCTGACTGGTAGGTCGAGTCTTCCACACCATCGCTGACTGTGGCTGACTGGTAGGTCAAGTCTTCCACACCATCGCTGACTGGTAGGTCGAGTCTTCCACACCATCGTGATAGTAGTATCTTACACCATCGCTGACTGTGGCTGACTGGGGAGGGTTCACACCATCGCTGACTGGTAGGTCAAGTCTTCCACACCATCGCTGACTGGTAGGTCAAGTCTTCCACACCATCGCTGACTGGTAGGTTGTAGTCTTCCACACCATCGCCGACTGTGGCTGACTGTAGTCACACCATCGCTGACTGGTAGGTAAGTCTTCACACATCGCTGACTGGTAGGTGCAGTCTTCCACACCATCGCTGACTGTGAACTGACTGTTGTAGGTCAAGTCTTCCACACCATCGCTGACTGTTACTGATGTAGGTCAAGTCTTCCACACCATCACTGTGTAGGTCAAGTCTTCCACACATCGCTGACTGGTAGGTCAAGTCTTCCACACCATCGCTGACTGTGGACTGACTGGTTACTGGTAGGTCCATGTCTTCCACACCATCGCTGACTGTATAGGTCAAGTCTTCCGCACCATGCTGACTGGTAGGTCGTCTTCCACACCATTGCTGACTGGTAGGTCAAGTCTTCCGCACCATTGCTGACTGGTAGGTCAAGTCTTCCACAGCATCGCTGACTTGACTGCCGTTGACTGTGGGACACTTTTCTCTGCTACACTCTTTCAACATGGAGTTTTCTATGGTGGAGTTTTTTGTGGTAGAATTTTCTGTGGTAGCGTTTTCCTGTAGGTTAGGGTAGAGTTTTCCGTGGGTAGAGGTAGAGTTTTCCATGGTAGAGTTTTTGTGGTAGAGTTTTCCGTGGTAGAGAGTTAGAGTTTTCCCAAGGTAGAGTTTTCCGTGGTAGAGTTTTCTGTGGTTAGTTTCCCTGTGGGTAGAGTTTTCCGTGTGTCAAGTTTTCTGTTGGTCTAGTTTTCTGTGGGTGAAGTTTTCTGTGGTCTAGTTTCTGTGGGGTGAAGTTTTCTGTGCGGTGAAGTTTTCTGTGGGTTGTAAGTTTTCTGTGGGGTGAGGTTTTCCATGGAGAAGATTTCTGTGGTGAAGATTTCGGAGGGGTGAAGATTTCTGTGGGTGAAGTTTTCAGTGGTGAAGTTTTCTGTGGGGTGAAGTTTTCCATGGTAACGTTTTCCATGGTGAA
>CM060338.1:27243367-27253367 GCA_030674155.1 Stramonita haemastoma | reverse complement strand
AAACAGGCTTGAACCCGGGCCTTCAGATTGTAGGTCTCGTGCTCTAATCACTACACCAGCTACCCTCCCTCCTCCATTCCTGTGTATCTGGAGCTGGAGAGAGCATATTCTTTACTCTCAAACTGTCAAGCTGGGGAACGCCAACAACAGCCAAAAAACCCAAAAGTTTCCACAATACCTTTTTCTTTGCTTCCACTTGTTCATGCCGCATCCTCAGGCATTGAAGTACCTAGGATGGGAACAGGGAAAAGCGTCAATGAGAGAATGATTCTGCACAAAAAATAAGACATTTTAAAATAAGATACCCGTGTGTACCCATGCACACACACACACACACACACAAACACACACACACACACACACACAACACACACACACACACAACACACACACACACACACACACAGAAAGAGAGAGAGACAGACATACAGAGATAGAAAAACAGTTATTGACTGAATCAAACAGGAACAGGAATGCACACAGGCATGCACAAACATGTACGCAAGGACGCACATGCCATCAATTTTGTTTACTTCTGCAGTTAATTGAATTCTCATAATTTCCTTGTACTTTAATTGCCAACTTTTCAGTTTATCCATGATTTTAAATTTGAGCTCCTGGTCCCCTTAGTTTTAGTGACCAAGAGCAAAGAATGATCACATTTATATATAATTATCAATCCTCTGTAATGAAATACAGGTGATATTCATTCCATTATGTACACACTGTATCATAACCAAATGGCCATGGTGACAGATTCCAAATCATCAACATCAAATCTCATTAGTCACTGGCGTAAATCTAGGTAGTGCTCGATGAATCACAGGTGGTAAACTGTGCTACCTTTCCAGACAACTTGCTTGTAGAACTGCCTGAGCATTACATCCTATTGTGGATACATGCTGTAGTTGAAGTATTTGCCTTAATCTTCACTTTTCATTTGCTTTTGAAGGGTTTTGGAAATCCAGAAACATCCACAATGATTTCAAAAGTTTTACAGTGGCACCACGAAGCTAAAAAGGAAAACCAAAAAAAAAGTACACTTACCTCTGAGAGGCCTTGACATATATGTAGTAGCCACAATGTTGGAGACTGACCCAGAGAAGTGAGATGACCCACATGACCTTTGACATCTATGCTATAACTTCTGAGGAATCAGGACAAGATGGAAGCAACCCGGAAGGTCAAGTAAATGCTTGAAAAAAGTCTCATCCCATTTGAGCACTGTGTGCAAGGGTTTTGCCAGCTGTGTCATTTCAGGGCACCAAAACCTATGTCTGATGCCAAAACTGGCTCTGTTTGTCATCACTGAAGAAGGTTCAAGTGCTCATAATGAAGTTCAGAAATCGGCAATTCTTGGCTCCAGGGGCCAATTTTGTTTCCAGCTCAGAAAATGTGAGAGATGACCGAGGTACTAACGTTATGCCTCTGATATGAAAGCTTTGTGTTTCACCTGGTGGAATCGAGGAATGAATATATATATTCAGTGTCCTAGATCCCTTGACAACATTGTCAGGCTTTGTGCTGGATTTGCCCTTCAGGGGCTTGACTTTTAGGATTTTACCCTTCAGGGCTTGTCTTTTAGGATTTTACCTTCAGGGGCTTGACTTTTAGGAACTTGCCCTTCAGGGGCTTGTTTAGGGTTTTGCCCTTGTGGGGCTTGTCCTTTAGGGGCTTTTGCCTTTCAGGGCTTGTTTAAGAACTTTGCTTTTGAGGGCTTATCTATAGAATTTTGCCCATGAGGGGCTTGTCTTTTATAACTTGCCCTTCAGGGGCTTGTCTTTTACTAGTTTTAGGGTTTTACCTTTCAGGAGCTTGTCTTTAGTTTTAGGGGTTTGCCCTTCAGGGCTTATCTTTCAGGATTTTGCCCTTCAGTGGTTTGTCTTTTAAAGTTTTGCCCTTCAGGGGCTTTGTCCTTTAGGTTTTTTGCCCTTCAGGGGCTTGTTTAGGGTTTTGCCCTTCAGGGGCTTGTTTAGGGTTTTGCCTTTCAGGGGCTTGTCTTTTAGGGGTTTGACTTTCAGGGGCTTTCTTTTAGGGTTTTGCCCTTCAGGGGCTTTCTTTTAGGGTTTTGCCCTTCAGGGGCTTTTAGGTTTAGGGTTTTGCCCTTCAGGGGCTCATCTTTTAGGGTTATTGCCCTTCAGGGGCTTGTTTAGGGTTTTGCCCTTCAGGGTCTCATCTTTTAGGGTTATGCCCTTCAGGGGCTTGACTTTTAGGACTTGCCCTTCAGGGGCTTGACTTTTACTTGGGAACCTGATTTCAGGGGCTTGTTTTTTAGGAACTTGCCCTTCAGGGGCTTGTTTTTAAGTTTTAGGGTCTTTGCCCTTCAGGGGCTTGTCTTTTTAAGTTTTAGGGTTTTGCCCTTCAGGGGCTTGTGTCTTTCACATGCTTACCATTTAGGATGTTGCTCTTTTCGAACATCTTTCTTGGAGTTTGCCTTTATGGGGCTTATTTACGGATATTGCCCGTATGGGGCTTGTTTAAGGAATATTGCCTTTATGGGGCTTGTTTAAGGAATATTGCCCTTATGGGGTTTGGTTAAGGATTTTGCCCTTATGGGGCTTGTCTTTTAGGAACTTGCCCTTCAGGGCTTATCTCTCAGGGTTTCTCCTCCATGGTCTTGTAGCTCAGGGTAACCCCTTCACAGATTTGAAGGTTTGCCCTTCAATGGTTTGAGACATTTTTTCATCTTCCTTTTTATGCCCATCTTCTCCATCAGTCTAGCATAAGTCTCTAAGTCATGTGGGTGAGGACAAGTCCACTGGGTCTTGTGCTCCAGCATCGTGGTGTCATTTCCAGAGCCAGCAGTGAGAAGGTCCAGGATGAGTGGAGAAGATCTGGTGACAGAGACCATCAACACATCGATTGATCTATCTATCTGTGCAGCTTATATCAAAACAGTCAAAGCAAAAATAGGAGGGTGACTGAAAAAGTTTTGAGCCAAACATAGACAATGGTTATACACCGGTAAAATAGTGCAAGTTATAATCAACCACGATCTGAGTGAGCTTCATTATTCACACAAATGTCCATGATCCTATCTATTTCTGAAGATCCTTTCAAAGGGGTTGCGATTTCGACAAAACCAGAAAAATTTAGTGTACAGGCCTGTGATCAAATTTCTGCCTTCTGTAGCCTGAAACCATTAGAAACTATTCACCAAAACATGACGAATACTTATCATGGCAATGCTCTTTCACATGTATACCACAGCTTGGTAGGTTCCGCATCTCCTCACTCCCAAGCAGTAGCATGCATGTTTGACAATGTTCACCAACAGACTGGAACTGTTTGGAGCAAAGGTATTCATCTAGTATTTAATAATCTAAACAATTTTCTTGCAAAATCTATCAGCATGGGGCTGGGTCCAACACAGTCTCTCCAGGGATTTTCTTGTTTCTTTTCATCCCTTTTTTTTTTTTCTTAGTTTAGGGATTTAAAAAAAAACAACAATTAAATTTTAGGCTCAAAAACACAGTCTATCACTTTTCTTGCCTGTTTTAGTGTTTACATCGCAAGGTTTTTAATTTTACCCACCCCAATGTCACTAACCCGTCAGTCATCATTTCCAAAATCAGTCTGACTTCTTAAGACTAGACTTCTCTGGCTTCAGCTTCCAGAATGGTCATGAGGGCACTAGCTGCACCCACAATTTCTGGCTGTACTGTATGCCATAGGCACAGTTTTTTTTTTTCTCCATTCCTCGGCTAGGCTCTGAGGTTACACCAATGCATGGTGAGAAAGATTTTTTGCATGTGCAACCATTTTTGCCCTCCAGTTTGATAGCCACATTCCAACTTCAAGGAGTGTCTAAACAACTCCAGTGTGCATGCAGGTTGTTTTTTTAAAAATGTCAACCTTTTACTAGTTTTAGATGGCATACTCTTTCAAAAGGCAGAACACGTTTTAATGTGGGTGCAAAAATTTTGCGTGTGTTCAAACACAAAGCCTAAGTTGTTTTATGATATATAAGTCCATCCAAATGGACTTTCATGAGATTGAGAGTGAAGTCCAATCTAATCCACTCTTTTTGCTTAAAAAATTATACTAGTTAGACCCCTGCTGACCATAATTTATAAAGACCAAATCAGGGCTGTTGCCTGATAACATTTTTAATGTCAGATAAAAACTGTGCAGCATACAGATCAAAGCGGGGTTTAAAACCCAGCTGCCGGGTTGTAGGAGAAGCACACATATGACATATAAAATAAGATAAAACCAAAACCAAATTCCTTCAAAACAGCCTTGTTGGCAGTGACCAACAATGACATCATAAGTCAGTACTGATGTTAACTCATGTAACTAACTAATGTAATCCAGTCAACTACAGGGATGGGATAGCCTAGTGGTCAGCACATTGCGCTCGCAATTTGACTACCCGAGCTCTAATCCTGTTCGGGGGGAGGGGGGGGGGGGGGGGGGGGTTCTCCTGGAGTTAATATTAGTGCCGACTCCACTCTCCCCAAAAGTCTTTCGGATGAGACTGCAATTGTAAACCAAGGCCCTGTGTGTGAACACATGCAGAACATCTTGCGCACACATTAAATCCTGTTCCGCTTTTCTTAAGAGTAGGCCATTGTGTGCCAGTGGGATCAGATGACAATATAAACTACAAAACTGCATACACATGGGGACAGGATGAAAAAAGCACATGAGTGCTTATTCCATTATCCTTGATATATGTAATGATAATGATATAAAAAAAATAAAAGATTTTTTTTTAAAAGAAAGAAAAGAAAAATAGACAGTAGACACTTAGACACAAATTCCACATACCAAACTACAAGAGGGGTAATTTTTTTCCACAAAACTGAACTTTGGTTTAAAACTAAAGCCAGCTCATGCAACATCAAATGATGAATAACAGAGCATAACATTAACAATCAACCTTTTACTGTTTAAAGTGTTTTTACATCCAAAATGTGGAACATTATATTTTTCATTAAATTTTATTATTTTCTCCATGAGCTGGCGCTCTCCCGTGCGCGCGCGCACACACACACACACCACACAGAGTGACACACACACACGCACGCGCGCGCGCACACACACACACACACACAGAGTGACACACACACACGCACGCACCGCGGCACACACGCACGCACGCGCGGCACACACGCACGCACGCACGCACGCACGCACGCACGCACGCACGCACACACACACACACACACACACGTAAGCACGCACGCACGCAAGCACGCACGTATGCATACAAGCGCGCGCACGCACATAGGCCTAGTCAATTCCTGCCATTTGGAGTTCGCATCGAACTGCTTTAGGCTACTACTGGCAGTACTGCAGTCAGCTCACAAGTTGCATTCTATTACTTTCTATATCATACTGTCGCTATTTTCTTCTTCGAACGTTTAAGCATACCTCTCATTTTCTTGTCACAAGACATGCTCTCGAAGGAAAGCAGTCTCCTGTGTCCATGCACAAAAGAAATACTTTAAAAGCCGTCGACATTCGCGCACACGAGGAGACAGCCATTTGTAATGAACCGGAGTTACCGTTCTTCGTCATAGGCGCCCGAACGGGATATTTTTTTGTTGCTGCAGATAACTCGTTGTTGTTGTGGTCGTGTGTGCGGGATATTTTTTGTTGCTGCAGATAACTCGTTGTTGTAGTGTGTGTGTGTGTGTGTGTGTGTGTGTGTGTGTGTGTGTGTGTGTGTGTGTGTGCGCGCGCACGCGCGCGTGCGTGCGTGCGTGTGTGTGTGTGCGTGCATGCGTGGTGCATGCGTGCGTGCGTGAGTGCGTGTGAATTTGATATCTATCAATCCTAATAAATATATTCTGTGTGGACAGTTGCATGTGTGTAAATGATTAAAATTTATTCATTTAATAATCAGTTATTTAATAATTTGAATACTAGGCTTTGATTTGTTTGGTTACAAGATTCAGCACTATATAAATTCCTACTATATTACTATTATTTTTGTTTGCTTTTTATCATTATTATTATTGTTGTTGTACTGATGATGATGATGATGATGATTGAATGATGATGATGGCTACTGTTATTATTGCTAATGTTATTATCATTACTTAAATGCCAATTTTTGCCCCAAAGTCATGTTTCTCAAAGAGGCATACCACCATGTACTGTGAAAGACCATAGCTCGAAAACTATGCAACAGATTGACATCATTTACATTACTTAAAAAAAATCGAAACATTGAGCTATCAGAAAACCAACGGATTAAGAAATAACGTTTTTTCGTCCAAAATCTAGGTAGTACTACCACTTTAATCAATGTCGTATTTTTCTGCCTAAAAGAAAAAAAACATCGAGTTCACACTGACTTTACAGACAACAAGAAAGAATCGTCACTCACCCCTTCAACTCACGGTGTGGGAGGAGGAGAAGTGTGATGATCACAGCTGGGAGAATGGGGGATCACCAGGACTGGCTGTCTTCTGTCTGGGGTTTCAGGGTGGCAGGTTAGTGTCTGCTCTGGAACATCTCCAGTCCTTAGTCCGTTGAATCCAAAGATGACATCGTTATTTACACATTCTTCTGCGTGCTTTGGGTTGGCTCTGGAGCCCAAATCCTGAGTTCAAAAGTCTGAAGCAGTGGGATGGGGGCCCTGCAAGGGTTGATTTTGTAGCCCCAATCTGGAGTCTAAAAGTGTAAAGCAGTGGGATGGGGGCCCTGCAAGGGTTGTGGCTCTGGAGTCCCAATCTGGAATCCAAAAGTGTAAAGCAGTGGGATGGGGGTCCTTCGAGAGTTGTGGCTCTGGAACCCCAATCTGGAGTCCAAAAGTGTAAAGCAGTGAGATGGGGGCCCTGCAAGGGTTGTGGCTCTGGAGCCCCAATCTGGAATCCAAAAATCTAAAGCAGTGGATGGGGGCCTACAAGTTGGGTGGCAGCCACAGTCAGAGTGGACAGCAGCATCGTTTCTGTGGCGGTGATGAATCTGTTGGTGCTGGGGGTCTTCAGAGTTGACGGGTGTATGATGGACGATGGTCCACCAGCAGGATTGGTTAACGGCTTGCTTCTTCAATTCTTTCAGTTTCATGGTGCAGTGCAGGATTTTGGCATTGTGAAGAGTCTTCGTGCCGCTTTTCCTGTTAGCCTTGATGAATCTTGCTGCAGTCAAGGTTGGTAGTATAAATCTGGAAAACAGGAAACCACAGAATATCACCAGGTCCAATCATCAAACAGTACATTGGTGTATGCCAGGAAACCTTGCATCTTGGAGTAAATGTATCACACTTGTTTCTAGCTGTCTTTCTTCTTCTTCTTCTCTTTTCTTTCTTCTTTTTTTTTTTTTTTTTTTTTTTTGGGGGGGGGGGATTGTTAAACACAGGCTTACTCCCAGCTGTAAATTTGTAAACTGCATAATCAAGGTTGTTTCCAAACTCTCTCTAGCCTAGTGGTCAGTGGGACGCGATAGCCTAGGTCAAGAACGTTGAGCTTCGCAATTGACTACCTGGTTTCGATTCCATTCAAGGAATTTTTCCTCTGAAGTGGTGGTACCCAATCTATTGCCCTTCGATGGAAAAGAAAACCTTTAAGAAGGTGTGCCTAGAAATCTTGCCCATTTCAGTTATTTCATATGACAAGGACAAACACATCTGCTTAGGACTTTTAATGTTTTTAAAAGACGTGAAGCTTACACCAAAATCCCCTGCTACATCTCATATCTTTAACATCATGACAAAAAGCTGGCTCAGGTAATTTCCCTCAGTGATAAAAAAAACAAAAACAGACTGGTTAAAAGATGTGGATTTGTGACACCAATGAGGCAACTGATTGCCGACTCCACTGAGCCATTAGCTCATAACACCACAGCTGAATTGTTCATGTCACCATTAAAACAGATTACACTGTAAACCAGGGTCTTGGTTGTTAATGGACATGTATCTTCTTGTGTTCACGTTTTATTCTTGGATGGTAGCTGTCAATTGCTTTCAGATTTTTTTTTTTTCATATATTTTTAAAAACAAAATTTTAATGTCAGTCCATGCTAGTGACTTGATTACTATGAAGCAACTCTTTATTTAAAAAGAATACTCACAGAATCTTCTTTCTTAAAGTCTTCCTTCAATGTAGTGCTGATGTTCAAATCCTCTGTATGTTTTTCTTCCCCAGCTGTAAAAGCAGATCACAGTGCATGCAGCTGTGTGGCCATTTGAAATGTGAAACAAAACAACTCACACTGGCCACATCAGCAGTCATGATTTTCACGTGTGAAGCAACAGCCTCAACAGGCTTAGCTTAACCAGTTGCAAATGCATCACCACTTGTTTCTAGTTGCCTTCTTTCTTTTTTTTTCTTTTCTTTTTTTTTTTGAAGGGGGGGGGGGGGGGGGGGGGGGGGGATTGTTAAACACAGTCTTACTCCAGCTGTAAATTTGTAAACTGCATTAATTAAGGGTTGTTCCAAACTCTCTCTCTAGCCTGGTGGTCAGTGGGGACAGGATAACCTAGTGGTCAGAACGTTGCCCTGGCAATTTGACGACCTTGTTGGATTCCAGTTGAGGAGATTTTTCCTCTGAAGTTAGCACCCAGTGCTGACTCTACTCCCCCCAAAAGTCCTTGGATGAGACTATAAACCGAGGCCCCGTGTGCGAACGCACGCAGAACACCTTGCGCACTACGTTAAATCCTGTTCCGCTTTTCGTAAAAGTAGGCCATTGTGTGCCAGTGGGAACAGATGACAAGATTTACCAAAGTGCATACACACGGGGACTGGATGTAAAAAAGCACAAGAGTGCTATCCATATCCTCGAGATAAAAGATAAAAATAGAATCTCTCTCTCTCTCTCTCTCTCTCTCCTCTCTCTCTCTCTCTCTCTCTCTCTCTCTCTCTCTCTCTCGTCTCTCTCTCTCTCTCTCTCTCTCTCTGATTTGGTTGACTTGATCTCTCCTCCCCCACCCCCTTTCAATTAATTGTATTTGTTTCACTGCCCTACAATCTGTTTCATCCTGACCAAAGTGGATAAGAAAAACCCAGATCCTGTCTTACTTTGTTGAACAATATCATAGAACAATGGCATAAAATACCAACAAAGATTGTCTTTATCTGAGCAGTATTGGCTGATTTTACTACGGCTTTTGACATGTTGACCATGACCTTCTAATAAGAAAAATTGTTTAAAAACTAGTTAATGTCCCAGATTCAGTTTCAGCTTTTATCATGCTAAGTTAAAAATGAAGGAGGGCAGTTTATACAAAGACTACATAATATCCTTCTTTTTTATATATACCAATCACATATGCTGTCCCCCTAAGGATCAGTTCTGGATCCCCTTTTATTCCTCTTTATATTAATTATCTTTTGTTGAATGTTTTGATCTTCTTGTACACTGGTTGCATATAGTACAACTATCTATATTAAGGGTAAAACTGCAGATGTTGTAATTATGAACTTATTGTCAGAAAGTTGCAAATGCATTAATATTTCTTGGGCTAATGCAACCCCATGGCTCTTCATCTTAAAAAGTCAAAGTTCGTGATGGTGATGACAATACAATAAAATTAAAAAAACAACCAACCCTGGAACACATACATCAATTACATCGATCTAAAAGAATAAATAGAATAATACGTCAAAAAGTGTAAAACTTTATGATAAGATATTGGAAGAAGTCAATTCTCACAAACGACTTTGCCAAGATGTTGACAATAACCACTGCTTGGCAAGTCATAATTGTTTCAAAATTTTTATTTAAAAAAAAGTATCCCAAACAAACATGTCAGCTCAACAGAAGAAAGTAGCTACTTACTTGATGAACATACTGACTTGGAAGTTGTGGTTCTATGCTTTAATGAAGAAAAGTCTCAGTGTGCCCAGGCTTCACTGACACAATGACCTGTAACTTTAAAAAAGAACAAGTGAGCCCTGATTGGCTGGAGGCTGCGTACAGGCCGTTTGAACCTGGCGCCACAAGCCTCTGGAGACGTACGTTTACTTACAGTGACAGAGGTTCCATTTGAGATCTGTTTTGGGCTGACTGTTCAGAAGGCTAGTCTGTGGGTTGCTTAAGGGGT
>CM060338.1:27230867-27238367 GCA_030674155.1 Stramonita haemastoma | reverse complement strand
GTATGACGCTCACGCGAGGGGATTTTTCACCTGGATTTGATCAACATAACATCCCTACTGACTGACTGACTCCTCTCTCCTCAAAGTCCTTCGGATGAGACTATATCCCAGGTCCCGTGTGAACACACGCACACACATTTACACACACACACACCACACACACACACACACACACACATACACACACACACACACACCACCACGCACCACACACACACACACACACACACACACACACCCCCACGCACGCACGCACCACACAACACCACACTACCCCCCCCCCCCACACACACACACCTCCCTCTCTCTCTCTATAAATATCATACATACATACATACATACATACATACATACATACATACATACATACATACATACATACATATATATATATATATTTATATATATATATATATATATATATATTATATATATATATATATATATATATATATATATATATATACAGACACATATACAGACACATGCATACGTAGGGAGACACCTGTTTTCTCATATGATCAATAAGAACATCAATACTTCATGACTCGGTTGTCTCTGTTTTCGTCTCAATTCATTAGTCACCATATGGTGTCGTCTGCCTTTATTAGGATGGTAAAGCCATACAGGATATCATTCGGGTCTCTTGAGTCATTCTCCAAGTTGTGCTTTTTTTTTTCATGCAGTATGAGAACTACCGCTCCGATTTGTTGCTTTACAAGATCTAGTGCTTTAAAATTCCACTATATTTTTTATTATCATCATGACCATCATAATTATATGATGATGATGATGATAAATGATGATGATGATGATGATGATGATGATGATGATTATCATCATCATCATCATCACAATCATCATTTTTATTATTATCATTATCATTATTATTATTATCATCATTATTGTTATTATACAGAGAAAAGAAGAAGAAGAAGAAGAAGAAGAAGAAGAAGAAGAAGAAGAAGAAGAAGAAGAAGAGAAGAGAGAGAGAGAGAGAAGAGAGAGAGAGAGAGAGAGAGAGAGAGAGAGAGAGAGAGAGAGAGAGAGAGAGAGAGAGAGAGAGAGAGAGAGAGAGAGAGGGGACTCTGTGTGTGGTGCGTGCGTGGCGCGCGCGCGCGCGTGTGTGTGTGTGTGTGTGTGTGTGTGTGTGTGTGTGTTACAGATATAGAAAACAGACACATGGACACAGGCAAAGAGAGACAGACAGAGACAGAGGAACACAGCGAGACAGACAGACAGACAGACAGACAGACAGACAGACAGACAGACTGACTGACTGACAGACAAGAATCAATGCCAGAGAGGTATTTATTGAAAACAAGTTTGATAGGCATACAATACAATAATTACAGACGTTGCATATAATATATATATACATGTACAAGACAGTAATAAACGTCTATCTATAAAATTATAATCAAGACAATTAATAATACTCATACACGCCTGCGCCCGGATAGAAGAAAGATACACACATGCACGCATGCGGGCAGGGTGCGAACATAGTCACGCATGCATACCCATGCGCGTGCTCGCGCGTGCGCGCGCACACACACACAACACACACACACAATTACATAACAAGTTGAAAAAAAAACCCACACATCTACCTGGAAACAATGAATGATACTGAAGTACAAGTTAAAGCACATCTTCCATTGTGCGTAACAAAAACAAAACAAAAAGGACAACCCCCCCCCCAAGACAAATCAAACCAACATAAAAAAAAAATCCCAGCATTCTGTTGAGAATTATCTTTCACTCGTTCATTCTCTGTTTATCTTAGAATACACGAGGATAGCTGAAATGGATGAACTTGGTGTTGTTCTGTCACTCTTGATTTACACTTCTACCTTACGAAGGAAAGAAAAAAAAAAGAGAAAAATATTCGGATGAGTAATAATCAACATAGATGACGTAATATTAAAAAAAACCCCACTGATGACGTAATCTTAACACTTCATTTGATTCATGTATCTCAGTAGATGAAACTTTCAAAAATATATTTAAAAAGTAATAATATCATTGTCCTATGTTTGTCTCTAAATGAGTAATGTTCATTATGAATTGCAGCATAAGCTACCCTTCCCCTACTCAACTGTGAATCATGAAAAAATAACAATAACAATAACAACAAAAATGACCTTGACCAATATTGCGCGACAATGACTGCAGGCTTACACGAAAATGCGATGACTCAAAAATGTCAAAAATGTTCTGCCGCATTTTTCTTCTAGTTAGTTTTGGAGCAAAATAAACTATCCTGTTTCCACTGGCTGTATGTACAGTCTTGCACTGATGGGCATACACTGCACATTCATGCGCGCGCGTGCGACACACACACACACACACACACACACACACACACACACACACACACACACACACACACACACACACACAGAGTTAATTTTCTTAAGATGGTTAGCAGACAGTCCTGGGACAAGACATCTTCACTCTTGAATGCTTGTCTACATATCACACACAACACACACACACACACACACACACACACACACAACACACACACACACCACACACACACACCACACACACACACACACACACACACACACACACACACACACACAGAGTATTAATTAAAAAAAAAAAAAGTTAGCTGACAGTCCTGGGACAAGACATCTTTACTCTTAATGCTTGTCTACATATCACCACACACACACACACACACACACCACACAACACACACACACACACACACACACACACACACACACACACACACACACACACACAGTATTAATTAAAAAAAAAAAATGGTTAGCAGACGGTCCTGGGACAAGACATCTTCACTCTTAAATGTTTGTCTACACACACACACACACACACACCACACACACACACACACACACACACACACCACAACACACACACACACACACACACACCACACAAGTATTCATTTTCATAAGATAGTTAGCAGACAGCCCTGTGGACAAGAAATCTTCCCTCTTGAATGCTTGTCTACATCACTTGTAGTTCTAAATTGTCATATGGCCAAGAAGTTGTTTTTTTTTTCTGTGCTCCTAATTACTTACTTAAAAAACCTCTAAGTGTAAATTGTAAAGCATACAAACTTGCACCTGGCTTGTCATTTCATGCATCCACCATAGGAACTTATTACGAAATTGGGGAACTTCCCTTAGCTGAATACTGACAACTTTCATGCGCTAAATATGTGTTACGGAGCACAAATACTAACAATTTTGTTTCTAGTGAATTAAACATTCAAGCAGAAACGAATTTTCAAAAAAGGGCTAGACATATTGCGTGTATAACACCTATGGAACATATGTATCTGACCTCTATCAAAAAATCCGAACTTCATCATACGATTTAGAAACACAAAAAGAAGCTCTAACATGTCCCTCATTGGAGATGAATAAAGCAAACTTTGATATAGAACATACTAATGAAAAAAAAAAGAAGAACGAAAATCAAACTGTCATGGTTGCAGATGTCAATTCACATGTTGAAAATAAGTATGCTGACTATTTAAAAGTTTATACAGATGGATCATTTTTTTGTGGTTTTTTTTTATCATGAAACAGGTTTAGCTTTCGTCATACCAGCTCTTAAAATAGAGAAATCATACTATCTTGGTAAACATCGTTCTATATATACAGCTGAACTCACTGCTTTTCTTATGGACTCTTAACTACATCCTTGATTTTCCATTTTTCCTTTTTCACATCTTACTCTGCGAAGACTCTAAATCAGTATTGTATGCTATAAAATCCCCAAATTTAAAGAAGGTATCCGGAATTATTATTTTTAATTAATGCGCCATACATCTCCTAAGTTTAAGTGGTATTCTGTTACTTTTGTTGGGTACCTTCCACATTGAATTTTTTCAAATGAGTGGGCTGACAGAGCTGCAAAACACGGGCAAGACATAATATGGAATCCAGAGAACTGCATGTTCCCTTATCTGTACAGGAGGGATACCGTTTATTAGAGCCAGCGTCTTGTGGAAAGTTTAAAGAATCTGGTCAACTCAAAGAACGATCTTTAAAGAGTTGTCTGACTTTTGTCCATATTTCTCGTTATGTGAATCATTCTCAAACAAATTATAAGCTTCGTAACCACAAGAAGAGTTAATACACTTTATTTTAGAATGAAATTACATGCATTTCTCACAAAATTCTGCAAAAATGTAAGATGTCTATGTGGAGATCATACTTCCAATACTCATATCATATTTGAGTTTCCTGTTGTAAAACCCTTTTTACTTACATTTTCAGAGCAGTCTCTTGAAAATGTGTTTGAAAATTCAAAGTTAGCCTTTGCCATTGCTAGATGCTTACTGCGCAGTCCACTTGAATATTTGTTGTAGTATTTTTTATATTCAAATTGTGTTTCATGTTCACACTATGTGGGGTTTAAACTTTTGCTCTTTTTGTTTAAGATAACTTCCTTTTTTATCATTATACATTGTTTCTAGTCTTAAGGCACAGAAACACCAATAAAAATTCATTCTTTTTGTTTATTCTCTTTCTAGCCCGTACTTTCTCTTTCCTGATCTTCCACACACTTCCTACCTTCTTCGTCTAATATCACTGAGAGTGAACAGACGTTAAATTGAAGACAACAACAAAAACAACAACACCACACGTGTATGAACGCACGCTGAACATCTTGCGCATGCGCTAAACCTGTTTCACATTTTGGAAGAGTAGGTCATTGTGTGCCGGTGGGAACGGACATCAAAATTTATAAAAGCACACACGGGGACTGGATGTTATAAAAAAAAAAAGCACCTCGGTGCTTATTCCATTATTCTCGAAATAAAGAATGTAGAACACCACCACACACACACACACACACACACACACACACACACACACACACACACACACCACACACACACACACACACACACACACACACACACCACACTACACTACTACTCAAGACTACTACTACTACTACTACTACTCCTGTGCTCCACTTTCTAGTTAATATATTACCCTTTCAGTGGCTAAAGACTCTACGGTACTTGTGACGAATTGCGTTAATATCATCACAAACATTTTCAAGACAAACATCTCTCTCAGCAACACCAAATTATGCCTCAGTCAAAGAAGCAAGGAACATGATTTGTTGTTGTAGCTGTTGTTGTTGTTGTGCGTTTCCCAGGTTAACACCTTGGGGGTTACGTCACCACAATGTACACTCCGTCTCATTCATCCTACCTGGGAATCACTGAGATTGAAAATACAGACTGGAAGAGAAGTTTGCGTGTATGACTGTGGTTACTTGTTTGGTGTGATAAATTATAATCATTTTCCTTTTATCTTAATCTAACTGTACTACGTTTTAAGTCATCCAGTCTTTTGCCTTAGATAATGTACAGGCTTAAAGAGTTTGAACAGTAGTTGGATTTGTTTGTTTTTTTCTGAGAGAGAAAGTATCTGACACTAGAGCAGAACACCATCAGAGAAACTAGGATGGGGCACAAGAGTGCTGAAAGAACACATGACAAAATGTACAAAACTGCATACACACGAGGGCTGGATGTAAAAAAAAAAGCACATAAGTGCTTATTCCATTATCATCAAAATAAAAGATTTTTTTTTTAAAGTGTGAAAGAGGTTGAATGTAGTGAATGAAAGAAAAGGGTCGGACCTAGGAGAGAACCCTGAGGAACACCATATCTCAGGATTGAAGCTGATGAAGGAGAATTATTATTATCACAGATTACTGTCTGTGAGCGATCACAGAAAGGTATAAGAATGAGGGGAAGACACTGTACAGCCAGAGATGCCATAAGAGTTGTTGAAGATGACAGTGCAGAATATCCTGGTCAGATTATCAAAAGCTGTTGAGAGATTTTTTAAAAAATATATATATACCACTTTATGTCACAGCAGATTTCTCTGCGTGAAATTCGTGCTGCTCTCCCCGGAGAGAGCGCGTCGCCACAAGTGCAGCACCTACCCATTATTATTTTTTTCCCTGTCTGCCACTGTATTTGTTTCCCTATCAGAGTGGCTTTTAACAACAGAATTTCGCTGCCAGGGACAACCCCCTTGTGGCCGTGGGTTCTTTTACGTGCGCCAAATAAAGATGTGTAACACACGGGACCTCGGTTTATCGTATCATCCGAAAGACTAAGATCTAAGACCGGTTCAGAACAGTGAAGAAGATACAGCAACAACCACACTACACCTTAGATCCATAGAAAGGAAAACCCACCATAAACTGCAAATGAGAAACGTTTACTACTGCATGCTAGTTAAGTTAAAGTCTGTCCCGAGCCTAAGGCTCATCAGGCCGGTGCTTATCCCAGTTTCTGTGGCGTTAAGCGACTGAGAGTCATAGACTCCCCCCTGGATAGGACGCCAGTCTATCGCAGGGTTAACCCCCAACACAAGGTTGGTACCCCTTTTACACCTGGGTGGGGTGAGAAAATAGCCGTAAAATGCCTTTTCCAAGGGCACAACGCCATAGTCGAAAGCTGGGATCGAACCCGCAACCTTTAGATTATGAGTCCAACGCCCTAACCACTTGACTACAGCGGCGGCTACTGCATGCTAGGATAACTCCCAATCACTAGGCGTGTGGTACCTTCATAGTATTTCCCAGGAGAGATGAAGGAGGTCGCTGCATGCATCTTCGGGGTGACTCCCAGAGTGCTTCGGCTGGCGAACACTCAACATCATCACTTTAAAAAAATTCTTTATATCGAGGATAATGGAATAAGCACTCATGTGCTTTTTTTACTTTTTACATCCAATCCCAATGTGTAAGCAGTTTTGTAAATCTTGTCATCTGTTCCCACCGGTACACAATGGCTTACCTTACGAAAAGCGGAACAGGATTTAACGTGTGCGCAAGTGTTAGTGACTTTGAGTTATTAGGGAGACTGATTGATACATGGACTGAGGGGTCTCTCGAAGAAAAAACTGATAGCTTAAGTGTCTATTCATAACCACGAACGAAGAATTCTACAAAATGAATATTCTAAAAAAACCCTCAATGGTCTTGTTCATGATTTAGAACGAAGATGTTTCCGCAGCATTACTGCACAGTTATCTTAACCACACACACACACACACACACACACACACACACACACACACACACACACACACACACACACACCCCACGCACACACACACACACAACACACACACACACACACACACACACACACACACACACACACACACACACACACACACACACACACACAACACTTCTGATCACTTCTCTCTTTTTTTTTTGATTACTGTAGCTGGCGAAAAAGAAAACGTTTCTTATTCTTATTATTCTTATGATACGACTTGTATTACGATACAATGTTTACACAGCGATGACCGACCCTTCGAAAGACCAAGTGACGGACTGACTACAAGACCCACAATAATGATGCCGTTTGTGGCCCACAAGCATATCAACGTCACTATCACCATACCACAAAACAAAATACAGAGCAACGTCATATCACCACCATCCATAACAACAAGGCTA
>CM060338.1:27215867-27225867 GCA_030674155.1 Stramonita haemastoma | reverse complement strand
CATCTTCCAGTAGGGTGAGCAGCATTTGAAATCCCGACACTCCAGGTTGTCGCCGCAGTGGTGGTCGAAGACGCAGCTTTCTGCCAGGCCGCTGTGGCGACAGCGGTAGTTGGTGCCCTCATGTGCCCGGAAACAGGACTTGCTGCAGCACTCTTGGTCCGAGTCGCAGCCTTCGTTGGACCAGCTGCAGGCCAAGGCTGCAACAACAGGAGTGTTCAGAGTGTTAGTTAGGAAGGGGAGAGGGGTGGGAGTGTTAGTATAGGGTTGGTTTAGCTTTAAAAAAAAAAGAAAAAAAAAGGTAAAGGTGTCCCATAACCTAGGCGGTCGTAGGGGAGTGAGGCATCAGAGACCTCAGCTTCCCTAGGGGGCCAGCATATTGAGGGCGGCGCCCATCTCCTCTCCCTCGCTGTTTTACTTCCCTGACCCTAAAAAGGTGGGTATCCCATTGACAGCTAGGTAATTTGGAGGAACTGTACTCAAGCCAAGGCGCGCAAACGGTCACCCATCCACTGGTAACAAGTTAAAAAAAAAAAACACAAAAGTAAGGCTAACAGAAAGAAAAAGAGAAAAAGGAAAGAAAGAAAGAAAGCAAAGAAAGAAAGCACACAGCCACGAATGTGACAGAAGGAAAGAAAGACAGAGGGGTGGAGGGATGGGGAAAAAAAACAGGAAAAAATATTAAAAGACAGTGTGTAAATCGAAAGAAAATAGAGCTAGGAAAATTACATTTTCAGTAAAGAAAATGGGGGAAAACACACAACACACACAACCACACACACACAACAAAAACACACCACACACACACACACACACACACACACACACAACACACACACACACACACACCACACACACACACACACACAAAGTTGTTTGTTTTTTTTTAAGGAAAAAACAGAACGGGAAATCGCAAATTGAGAACAGAAAATCATTTTGGTTTAAAAAAAATGAGGTCCAAGCAAAACTGATCGACTAGGAAGCCACACAAATCCCGCGTTCCCTTTTTGCCTGTCTGTCTGTCTGTCTGTCTGTGTGTTATCTGTCTGTCTGTATGTCTCTTTGTCGTCTGCTTCTGTTGTTTTGTGTCTCTCTCTCATCTTGATGATATCTCTGATAAGGGTAAGGACTGGATATAAAAAAAAAGCACATGAGTACTTATTGCTTATCCTTAAAATAAAAGAATTTGTCTTAACTCTCTGTCTCTGTCTGTCTCTGTCTCTCTGTCTCTCTGTCTCTCCTCCTGTCCTCTCGTCTCTTCCTCTCTCTTCTCTCTCTCTCTCTCTCTCTGTCTCTCTCTCTCTCTCTCTCCTCTCTCTCCTCTCCTCTCTCTCTCTCTCTCTCTCGTTTTCCACCATTTTCATCTTCTTTACTCCAAAACTCATCCCCCATCATCTCATATTGTGTTGTATTGTTTTGTACTGTGCTGTTATGTATTGTACTGTATATAGTCAGTGGTTAATGCAAGGATATTGGGCAAAACCTGCAAATGAGAATGACAGCATGTTTCTCAGCATAACATACTTTGGACACTCCTGAACAATACTGGCATAGGAAACACCATGTTGTCCATCTGTTTCTCTACTTTTAAAATACTTTTTTCTATCATGCTGACATGCCTTCGAGTGATTATAAATATAAAGCCAGAGAGGCGTTCCTTGTTTGTTTGCTTGTTTGTTTTTTCTCCTTAGTTTATTAATTAATGTTTATTCGCCAGAAGGGGGTTGAACAATGATACCACTTAGTATAGATCAAACATCCCCCAACTTAACCACAACCAGTTTCCCCAGCATCATATCCCCTCCTCCTATCCCCCAACCTCCACTGTTAAACCTTACCTACCACCTTTCCCCTCCTAACCTTTCCCTCTCCCCAATATACTCACCTCCTATCTCTCCCCCTCCTGTCCTACCCCCCCCCTCGTCCCACCCCCTCCCCTCCCCCAATAACTCACCTCCTATCTCTCCCCCTCCTGTCCTACTCCCCTCCCCCCCCCCCCTCCCCTCCCCCCAATATACCACCTCCTATCCTCCCCCTCCTCCCCCCCCCTCCCTCCCCCTCCTGTCCTACCCCTTCCCCCTCCCTGTCCCCCCTCCTGTCCTCCCCCCCTCCCCCCCTATCCCCCCCCCTCTACCCCTCTCCTTCCCCCCTCCTGTCCTACCCCCCTCCCTCCCCCTCCTGTCCTACCTCTTCCCCTCCTCTCTCCCCCTCCTACCCCCCCCCCCTCCTGTCCCCCCTCCTGTCCTATCTCTCCCCCTTCCCCACTCCTCCCCACCTCCTGTCCTATCTCTCCCCCTTCCCCACTCCTCCCCACCTCCTGTCCTATCTACCCGCAGCGGCCTCCTCCCCCTCCTCCAGGCACAAACACAGGTAGATAGACAACACATCTCCTCCAAAGCTCAGAGGATTAAAAGTTAGGGGGAGATCCCTGTAGAGATCTGCCATTCTAACTCGGCTTAAGTTACTGCAATCTAATTTTTATGGCATGTTATCAAACAAACAATTCCAAACTTTGAAGGTGTTTTCCTATATGAGTTTGAAAATGAAAAAAAGATATTTATTAACAATCATTCACTTCATCTTGTATTTGTTCAAGACAGGTAAACAGCAATTCCGACAAATTCATATAAAAGTTGTTGCTTCTTTTCCATGATATGGCAACTTTTATCTGGACTACTAAGCAACTTTAAACAATTAAAAGGGATTGAATTGTTTAAGATAGTCTCTGAAGGGGAAGTAATAATGATATGAAATAGCCACACAGCATTGTGTTGTGTGTGTGTGTGTGTGTGTGTGTGTGTGTGTGTGTGTGTGTGTGTGTGTGTGTGTGGGGTGGTGTGTGTGAAAATCATGATATTTTGCCAAAAAAGATCTTGTAACATGTTTATATATGGTGAAAAACTTTGGAAGCTGTTCACTATTTTAAATATTTAGGAATAATTTCAGTGAGAGTGGCAGTTTTGCAAATGTAAGGAAAATGCTTAATCAAGCGACTAAAGTCATGTTTAGTCTGATAAGGACTGCATGCAAAAAGGACTACCTATACACGTGACACTTGATTTGTTCGATAAAATTGTTTTACCAGTTTTGTTGTATGGGTATGAAATTTGGGGTTATGAAAACGTAGTAATAATTAAAAAGTTCCAGTTAAATTTTTAAAATATGTTTTTCGTTTAAAGCGTACAATGTCAAATTCGTCAGTATATGGAGAAGGGGGCAGATACTCCTTGTCTATTTATGTTCCAATGGTTTGTTTCTGGATGTAGCCCTTGACTTTCATCCTGGAAAGTTATCCTCAAATGTTTACCAGAGGATGAAAGATTTACATGAAAATCTCTGATTCAATCAGCATGGCTAAATAAGATACAAAACATTTTAGTGCACAGCAGATTTGACTTTGTGGGAGAGACAGTTTTGTTCAACTATCAATTCTACCAGTTCATGTAATTATCAAAACCCTCTTAATAGTAAGTTCATAAAAAGTTTTAATGAATGGAGAGCTGAGCTGTGGAATAAAAGTAGATGCCTTTAGTACAAAAACTATAAAACCAATTTTAGTATGGAAAAATATATAACTCGTCTGGCAGATGTGTATGTTTACAGTCTTATGAAATTTAGTTGCAGTTGTCACAAGCTTTCTCTTGAGATTGGATGTTTCCATAACATACCATGGGAAGAAAGAGTATGTTCAAAATGCAATATGTCTGTTTTAGGGGAAAAAATTATTCTTATCATGGAATGTTTCCTACTTTAAACATTTATGACAAGACTTTATTCCTCAGCATTTTTTTCAACCCAAGTCCAGTTATGATTTTTGCAGTCTCAGGAAATGTAAATCTTGAAAAGTTCTTCTGTCTCCCTCAAAGCTCATAACATTTGAAGGTTTTTCTTGAAATTTTATTTTGTTGTCTTTCTCAAGTGTAGAGTGTGTCTTTTACAGAAATTGATATACTTTAAAATGTCTGGAGTCTTTAATATTGTTTGTTTATCATTTTGCAATGAATTGTTGCTTTTCAGTTCTGTTAGTATTGATAATGCTATTATTAGAATTGTTGAATTCGTTTGTTATCTTCCATGTCCCAAAAGGGTGAAAGGAATTAAATCTTGAATTGTGTGTGTGTGTGTGTGTGTGTGTGTTTGTGTGTGTGTGTGTGTGTGTGTGTGTGTGTGTGTGTGTGTCTGTATTTATCTTTCTCTATTTCTGGTCCATTGGTCTGGAATTACCCCCTCTCTCACTTTGCTAAAAGCCTACTTATGACAGTTTTCAATCCAATCTCAAGATGTATTTATTTCAAACATAAAAATTTCCCTCCTGTTTCATTTCTTATCTGTCCCTGCACTGCCCCAAGATAACAAATTTGCCAATGGCAACTGTCTTCAAATTGTAAGTTGTTTTACCTGTGTTAATTTATGCTGCATGTATTTAGAACTTCTGACACATTCTATATGCTTATAAAACATCAATTTATTTAAGGCAATATTACCCCCCTTCAAAGGCTGTCATAACAGTTACATTTCCTTTTTATTGTTTGAAGTTACTCAGAAGTCCAGAGGAAAATCTGTATCTGATGTAAATGAAGCAGCAATTTTTTATATATAAAATTGTAGACTGTGCTGTTTACCTGTCTGAAACAAGTACATGGTGATAAGAAATGTTTAACATTAAGCTTTTCTTCAATTTCTGAGCAGACATAGGAAAAGAACCTGTAAAGTGTGGAATGATAGTGTAATAATATGTTGCAAAACTATGAAGGCAACAACTTAAGCTTTGAATTAGGAATGGCAGATCTCTACTGGGGATCGCTCCCTAACTTCTAATCCTCCGAGCTTTGGCGGAGATGTGTTATCTATCTTCCCATGTTTGTGCTTTTTTTATTTTTTTTTCTGGAGAGGAAGGGGGATGGGATGGGGTAGGAGGTGGATAAGTAGAAAGGGAGGAGATGGGATAGGCAGAAGGATGGGGGAAGAGGTGGGGGAGAGGGGGATAGGTAGGTGGGGGGAGGAGGGGGATGGGGAGAGGAGCAAGGAAGGAGGGGGATAGGTAGGGGAAGAGAGGGGGTAGTAAGGGGAGGGGGGGAGGGGAGAGGGGGATAGGGGGAGGAGGGGGATAGGTAGGGGAAGAGAGGGATAGGTAGGAGGAGGATAGGTAGGGGAGGAGAGAGTAAGGGGAGAGAGGATAGGTAGGGGGAGGAGGGGGGGGGAGGGGGGGAGGAGGGGGGTGGAGGAGGGGGGAGGAGGGGGGAGGATAAGTAGGGGGGGGGTAGGGAGGAGGAGGAGGGGAGGGAGGAGGGGGAGGGAGGAGAGGGGGGGGATAGGAAGGGGGTGGGAGGGGGAGAGGTAGGGGGTGGAGAGTGGGATGGGGAGGAGGGAGATATGGAAGATTTTAAGTATCAAAATTGCCCATTTCCAGGTCTGCCTAACTTCACTGTTTACCATAACTCCCGGGGGCACAGATTCATTGTTTCCCACGCTAATATTGTTCACTATGATAGTAGGTATCTGTATACAAACAGGCTTGCTGTCACTCTTCATGTCAGAATTTAATCCTTGCCGACTGTGCTAATAGTATTGTATTGTACTGTATTGTAATGTATTGTAGTGTACTGTACTGTGCTGTGCCGCACTGTACTGTACTGTACTGTACTGTGCTGTAGTGTGTTGTATTGCACTGTACTGTACTGCGCTGTGCTGTGCTGTCATGTACTCAACTATACTGTACAACACTGATGCTTTCACTACAAAGCTATAAGTTAGTTTTAGTATAGTGTAGTGCAGTGTAGTGTAGTGGAGTGAAGTGAAGTGAAGTGGAGTGGAGTGGAGTGGAGTGGAGTGGAGTGAAATGAGTAGTGTAGTATAGTGTTGTGTAGTGTGGTGTAGTTAGTGGAGTGGAGTGAGTGGAGTGATGGAGTGAGTGGAGAAATGAGTAGTGTGTATAGTGTTGTGTAGTGTGTTGTTCTGATGATGGAGTGGATGAGTGGAGTGAAATGAGTAGTGTAGTATAGTGTTGTGTATGTTTTGTAGTGTGGTGTAGTGAGTGTAGTGAAGTGAGTGGTGGAGTGGAGTGAAATGATAGTGTAGTATAGTGTTGTGTAGTGTGGTGTAGTGTGGTGTAGTGGAGTGGAGTGGAGTGGAGTAGAGTGGAGTGAAATGAGTAGTGTAGTATAGTGTGTGTAGTGTGGTGTAGTGGAGGAGTGGAGTGGATTGAGTGGAGTGAAGTAGGTTGCATTGAAATGCATAGCATTATACTGTGCTGAACTGTATTGCACTGTACTGTTGTACTGTACTCCACTGCACTGTACTGTATGTACTGTACTGTACTGCACTGCACTGTACTGTACTGTATGTACTGTACTGTACTGTACTGCACTGCACTGTACTGTACTGTACTGTACTGTACTGTACTGACTGCACTGCACTGCACTGCACTGTACTGTACTGTAAGTACTGTAATGTACTGTATTGTATTGTATGAACTGTACTGCACTGCACTTTACTATACTATACTGTTCTGTACTGCACTGTACTGTACTGTACTGTACTGCACTGCACTGCACTGTACTGTACTGTACTGCACTGTAATGCACTGCACTGCACTGCACTACAATGCAATGCACTGCACTGCAGTGTACTATAGTGTACTGCACTGCAGTGTACTGTACTGTACTACACTGCACAGTTCTGCACTGTACTGTACTGTACTGTACTGTACTGTACTGCACTGTACTGTACTGCACTGTACTGCACTGCACTGTATTGTACTGCACTGTACTGTACTGTACTGTACTGTACTGTGCTGTACTGTACTGTACTGTACTGTACTACACTGCACAGTACTGCACTGTACTGTACTGTACTGCACTGTACTGTACTGCACTGTACTGCACTGCACTGTATGTACTGCACTGTACTGTACTGTACTGTACTGTACTGTCTGTACTGTACTGAATGTACTGTACTGTACTATACTGCACTGCACTGTATTGTACCGCACTGTACGCACTGCACTGCACTGCACTGCACTGTACTGCACTGTACTGTACTGCACTGCACTGCACTGTATTGTACTGCCTGTACTGTACGCACTGCACTGCACTGCACTGTATGTACTGCACTGTACTGTACTGCACTGCACTGCACTGTACTGTACTGCACTGCACTGCACTACTGTACTGTACATACGTACCGCAACTGTACGCACTGCACTGCACTGTACCGCACTGTACTGTACTGTACGCATGCACTGCACTGTACTGCACTGTACTGTACTATACTGTACCGCACTGTACCGCACTGCACTGCACTGTACTGTACTGCACTGTACTGTACTGTACCGCACTGTACCGCACTGCACTGTACTGTACCGTACTGAATTTCCATCAGAAGCAGACGAAACCCTAGCCAGCTTAATCTACCAAGAAGCTACACTAATTCCCCTTCTTCCCCTTTTCTTCTCTCCCCCCCCCCCCCCCCTCAGATCCCCTACCCCACTCCCAAACCAACATTTTCTTCCAATCCAGTTTCCTCTGTACTTTCCCCATCTTCTTTCAATAATCCCCCACCCTCCTCTCTTTTTCTAATGTTCTCCACCCCCTTCCCCATCTCTTTTGGCGCTGTCCTTGACCCCAGAAGCCTTGTGTGTGTCATGTCCTTAAATGGATCCCGTGTCCCTAACTGGATTTAGTTCAACAGCACGAACTCGACAAAAAGGTAACATAAAATTATTTCTATGGGTAGGCGCTGCTCTTGTGGGCGACGCGCTCTCCCCAGAGAGAGCAACCTGATTTTCACGCAGAGAAATCTGCCGCGACTTTAAGTGGTGTAAAAGTAAATAAAAAGTAAACGCGCACGTGCACGCACGCACTCACACACACACACACACACACCAACAACACACACACACCAAATATATATATATATATATATATATATATATAAAATATATATATATATATATATAATATATATATATGTGTGTGTGTGTGTGTGTGTGTGTGTGTGTGTGTGTGTGTGTGTGTGTGTGTGTACAGAGAGAGAGAGAGAGAGAGAGAGAGAGAGAGAGAGAGAGAGAGAGAGAGAGAGAGAGAGAGAGAGAGAGAGAGAGAGAGAGAGATGCCATATATATTTTTTTCAACGAACCTGATGCATATGAACATTGTGATGCCTTCACACACAATATATATATATATATATAATAATATATATATAATATATATATATATATATATATATATATATATATATATAATATATGTGTGTGTGTGTGTGTGTGACGCTCCACCACATAATGAGACGCATTGCACCAGAGGTCAATTTTAAGTTATTGACATGTTATCAAACTGCAATAAAATGGCTATACAATACAAAAAGCAGATTGAAAATCAGACAATTCTAGGAAAAGGTATTGCAAGTTGAAATGCTAGACTGCAGGAAATGACAAAATGAGAAATTGACAAGTTTAGCATTCTAATTGGTGGTCAGAATGAGGGCTTGTATATTTTAAAAACACGTTTAAAGGCAAAAGGACTCAAAATTATGATTCGATATTTCACTATAATGTAGAATAATGGCTATACTTTAATAATCAATCAAAATCTCAAAATTGCCAACTTGACCCTACCTGCCTTTAATGGCTCCTAGCGGAAAAGTGGATTATGTGCTAAGCGACTCATTTCATTTATATATATACAACCCACATACCCTCTATATAGACAATGGCCTGTTTAGGACTCGGGCCCTGCGGCTTTAACTGCGAGGCAGCGCTGTTTGCTCATTCCACAAAACAGCCATCAGTCAGCCCTCCTCTTTACATTAACAGTGTAAAGGGGCAGGACCGGCTTCCTTTACACTTGCTTCACTGTCTGGCTTCTGCTTCAAAGAGAAGAAGGTGGATCAGTGGTCTAGAGGTATGTAACGTTACAGCCTGCATAGAAAGCGAAAAGTCCGGGTCAGAGTGTGCAGTAGTTCGAATCCCGTTTTGGGCCCCAAACTTTTCCCCCCAACCATTAGACCATGAGTGGTGATCTGGGTGCTAGTCTTTCGGATGATAAACCGAGGTCCCGTGTGTTTACACATCATTATTTAGTGCATGTAAAAGAACCCACGGCAACGAGAGGGTTGTCGCTGGCAAAATTCTGTAGAAAAAAGCCACTCTGATAGGGAAACAAAACAGTTGCAGACAAGAAAAAGAAAAGAAAAAAAATGGATGGCGCTGCACTAGTATGACGCGCTCTCCCAGGGAGAGCAACCCCTGTTTTTTTTTAAATTTTATTTTTTAAAGCTTATCTCGTACATGTTTAAATTAAGGTGTCTTGACAGCAGTGTTACATAGTATTGTCATCCATTTGTTTCGTTTTGTTGTTTTTGTTTCTTGATTTTCATCACCTGTGAAATATGTGCGTTTTAAAGAATACTTATCCCGTTTATTTTTTGTTTTGTTTTATTGTGGTTTTTTGTGGTCTTTTTATATTCTTGCCAAATGTGAAATATACGTCTTCTTAGGAATAATCTTTCTTTATTTGTTTTGCTTCGTTTATTTTTTGTCTCTTAATATTTTTATCAACTGTCAAATATATGTCTTCCTAGGAATAATCTTCCTTCCCTTGTTTTGCTTCGTTCATTTTTTGTCTCTTTACATTTTATCAACTGTCAAATATATGTCTTCTTAGGAATATTTATCCCTTTTTTGCTTTGTTTTGTTTGACTGGTTTTGTTTTTATTCATGATTTTTACCAACTGTCAAATAATATCTGCCTTTTTAGGAGTAATTATCTCTTATTTGATTTGCTTTGTTTCGTTTTCTTGTTTTTGCCTCTTTTCGTGATTTTTACCATCTGTCAAATCTGTGTTTTCTTAAGAGTAGTGCTATTTATTTGTTTTCTTTTACTTTCTTGTGTTTGTCTCTTTTTAAAAATGTATTTTAAACCAAACTTGAGCACATCAAATATATTTTTGCCTTGTATGAAGTACCTTTCATGACTGTGTTGTCTGTCTTTTTTTTTTTGGT